>VCAZ01000020.1:2456367-2458867 GCA_005784505.1 Bagarius yarrelli
TATATACATATATATACACACATATATATACACACACACGCACACACTAACAAACAGGTCAAACAATAATAATAATAATAAACGTCTTTGTTACATTTATTTAACAGTGCAGTGAAATTTGTTCCTTTGCATATCGTATCCACAAAAGTTGGGGTCAGAGCGCGGGGTCAGCTATGATACAGTGCCCCTGGAACAGGAAGGGTTAAGGGTCTTACTCAAGGACCCAACAGTGGTATACTGGCCTTAGTGGGGCTTGAACCCAGGTCTTCCGATCAACAGCGCCTTAATCATTTGACCTGGAGCGACCGCACACATCCTTATTTGGGTGACATGAGAGAATGTGACTATAAATTATTACAAACATCATAAACACAACAGGAAAGTGTGATTAGAAATGATGTGCTTTCTACGGTCAAATACAGTCACTTGAGCAGCTTTTAAACAAACTCAACATCTGGGTTTATTACAGATGCAGCACTAACTCCTCCATGCCATTTTTTCTTCAAAGGGACCCACAGCCACAAAAGCATCAGAGATGGTTAAGGTGTTGGACTACCAACACCAATATTGTGGGTTCGATTCCCCGGATTGCTCAGTTGTATAAATGTAAGTGGCCCTGGATAAGGACGTCTGCCAAATGCTGTAAATGTAACTGGTACTGATGATATTTGAGGAGGTCTAGAGTTCAGTCAGTGTTCCAGTTCTTTCCAAAAGTGTGTGTTCATGGCATCATCTTTTTTTTTTAATCAGTGTTTAAATTTTTTTTGCATGTACACATCTGGATGAAAGTCACACAGACAGTCAGATGTGTGCTCCTACCTGAGTGGGGTAATTGACATACTGTAAAGCAGAGTTACTGGACACCATGGCCCCCAGATAGGACAGAGCACACACTGCATAGAGCCAGCTCCGTGTGTGGTCCGGCCTGGAGCCCTCAAAGAATTGGATCACTGAGTAGAGAAAAAAAAAAAGGAGTGAGAAGAAAAGTTTTAAAGAAGTGAAAGAGATTTAAGGGGCAGACTTACAAAGACGGGCAAAAAGGGCATTAATGATACACTGGATGAAGACAAGTGTAGTGGCGTAGCGGAACTTCTCCTTTTTCTCCCCCTGGCTGTAGTCACCTCGTGTGCTGAAAAAATACAACAGAGGCATTGTGGGATGAAGTTACAGTCACAGAATGAGCTCTCATACCTCATCAACACACACCACAGAACCCTGTGAAATAAGATAGTCATATCCGGTATCAGTAGTAAACATCACAAAAATCCTTGCTTCCTTTTACAGTTTCCCCCAGAATGTACTGAATACTAGAGGGAATTTACTGATAGCGTCGTTGGAGCGCACATGCAGATATCTGTCCGTCTTTCTCTCTGTCTCTCATATCTCCCGTCTTTCTCTTCCTCTCTCTCTATCTGTCCGTATCTATATTTATATATGTCAGTTATTTCTCTATGTATATATGTATTATTATATATATATATATATATATATATATATAAACGTATTTAATAGCTATCTTATATATATATCTTATATATGGTAAATATTTAAGACATATATGAGACGATATATATATATATGTAAGTATTTATATATATATATATATATAGGTAAGTATTTTATTTAATAGCGATATATATTATATATAGATATATATATGTAATATTTATATATATATATATATATGTATCTATATATATATATATATATTATATATATATAAGTAATTATATTATATATATATATTTTTTATGTAAGATTATATATATATATATATATATATATATATGTAAGTATTTATATATATATATATATGTAGTATTTATATTATATCTATATATGTAAGTATTATAATATATATATCTATGTAAGTATTTAGATATATATATCTACTTGTAAGTATTTATATATATATATCATATCAGATATGTACGTTATTTATTTATACTATTATCATGGATATGTACGTAGTTCTATATATTATATTATTATATCTATATATCTCTATGTACGTATTTATATCTATTATATATTGCTCCGGTATTTATTTTATATCTTATATGATAAGTTTATATTTATATATTATATAGATATATCATGGTAAGCTAAGTATTGCATATATATATATATATGTACGTATGTATCTATATATATATATGTACAGTCTTTATATCTATATCTTATATGTCCGTATTTAGATACTATCTATTATAACTATATCTATATCTCTATATTTGTAGTCTTTCTCTCTCTCTATATATATATATATCTATGTATAGTATTATTATATATATATTGTTAAGTATTTTTATCGATCTATATATATACTATATCTGTAGTATTTATATTATATCTATAGAGTATCTATTATATATATATCTATATGAGTATTTCTCTCTCGATATACTCTGTACGTATTATATCTCCTATATATATATACTAAGTATTTATATATATATTATATATTATCTGTAAGTATTATATAATATATATGTCTGTA
>VCAZ01000020.1:2461367-2466367 GCA_005784505.1 Bagarius yarrelli
AAATAGAGAGGGTTGTGTCAGGAAGGGCATCCCAACGTAAACCTTTGCCAAATCTAAATATGAGAATCACCCGTCAGAATTTCATACCGGCCCGGGTTAACAATGTCAGCCACCGTTTACCTACAGGGTGCCGGCGGAAATTTAACTACCGATAAACGAGGACATGAAGTTAGTGGGTGTGAGTGAAGAGGATGTAGAGAATAGGGTTCGGTGGAGACAGATGATTCGCTGTGGCGACCCCTAAACAGCCGCAAGGAGAATAAGAAGATCCTCCATGGTGTGTTCAGTGACACACTAAAGCATCATTCAAACTTTATTTTTTGCCAGCAAGTAAGGCTTAAAGTTGTTGTCCAAGGGGAAACAGTAGCACTGCTAAAAGTTTATCAAAGTGGTAGATTAGTAGTTATGGTGTTGGAGGATCAATTCTCAACACCATCTAGTCATTTGGCAGATGCTCTCATCCAGAGCCACTTACATTTATCTCATTTATACAACTGAGCAATTGGGGGTTTAAGGGCCTTGCTCAGGGGCCCAGCAGTGGTGGCTTGGTGGAACTGGGAATCGAACTTACAGTCTTCGGCTTAATAGTTCAACACCTTAACCATGAGCCACCAGTTCCCCTCACTGTCATCACTGCTGGGCCCCTGAACAAGGCTCTTAATTCTCAACTGCATGGCTGGATGAATGAGATAAATGTAAGTCGCTCTGGTCATCCGAAATGGAATGTAAATGTGTTACTATGAAAAGCAGCTGTTGATATAAAGGGACTTTCACTGTAATAATCTCTTACTTCCTGATATATCGCCTATGTTGCTTAAGAATACGTTTAAATATACCAGGAAAAATGCGTTGTGATTTTGAGAAAACAACCTTTAATTCTGATAAATAATTTTTTACGAATTCTTTTAGGTAACAATTCTGCAAAGATCATACCGTGAATTGCACAAAGACACTTTTGTGGCATTTTTTAGTTATTACCTACTTGTTTGTTTTAAAATAAAACTTTTATTCGTAAAAAAAAACAAAAAAAAACAGCAAAGTATGTGGGATATTTCGAGAACATTATAGGAGGTTTATTATAGGAGATTGCTGCACATTTACTACAAGCGTTCTCACCAAATTATCTCTTTTACTGCTTTAAACGAAAACCGTATTAATAAGAAATAAGAATAAGAATAAAACATAAAAATAGGGTTATTTTCTATCATTTTTAGAGGTCTTGTCGGTTTTTTTACGCTTGTAAGGATTTTCTTCTAGTTTTTTTTCTCAGAAACACCTCAGCTGTCAGGTAAACCCTTCTGTTGTTTTTGGGTCACATTTTAACGCATCTGTTATAGTTATGACTTATTTTCATGTAATTAGTCAAAATTAACATGGTGTAACTCAGAAATGGGTACTAATGTTTTATTTTATGATTTATAGACAGTTAAATCAGAAGGTTGATATTGCGCCGTTGATTGGATGACTGTACGCGGGTGAAAGCTGTGCTGTTAGCCGGTCTTTGTACTCACATGGTCTCCTGAAGGATTCCGTAATAAAAGTAACAGACGAAAACGCCGCAAAAACACACGATGAAACGAACTCTTTCATTCTGCCACGGCGACGCTTTTACGCCGCCTTTTCCCGCAGTCATGCTGTCGTTCAGTAGCGTGAAACCCGGTACCGACACCGACACCGACACCGAGCCAGCGTCCTTCTCCACTCCAACGTCTGGCACAAACCCGGAAATGATGACGCGCTACGGTGACCCGCTAGGGAGAGTATTCAAATGGGTTTATAGATCAGACTCGATCCGTTTCTACCTGGATGTCAGGAGATTTCTTTCTTTTTTTTTAACAAAGCCGCTGATGTGTCAGAAAGTCAGCTGGATTCTACAACAGATTTCCGGTCATATTTTCCGCAACATCTCGAAAATTCAACCTGGTGCATCAAACTGAGAAAAGGTGTCCAAAAAAAAAAAGTCCGTAGGCTGAAAAAATAATTATCCCCGCATCACTGATTTAGACGTCTACCAGCTCATTTGGTGCGCTGATGTTTTGGTGTTTGATGCATCAGGACCTTTAGGACCACAGCCGACAACTGTATGCGCCTGATCCTCTGCAGGATAAGAGCAACGTACTGGTCTCTTTCAAACACAAACCCTGCACACAGAATACTTCTAATATATTATTAGGGCGAAGCAATGTTAGTATTTTAACTCCTAATCCACTGGGTTATTGTATATCCTGGCGTAAATTATGAGTCTGGGTTTAAATGACTAAGTGTCGAAAACCTAGATGTATTTAACGCCTTGAATATGACACAAAAAATATTTCATTCACTCTTTAATCATTTCTTTTTAATAAAGCTACAGAAAACCTATTCTTTGTTTTAGTTTACAGACTAAAAAACCCCTTAAAGCCCTTTTTTACTGCTATTTTTAATCAGGCATTTGGTTAAGGCGACTGTTTAAAAAGTTACCAGGTCCTTCCTGAGCAAGATTGTTACGTTTTGTATGTGTAGTATTGTGATTGGTCCAGGTACATACCCAAGTACTTACTTTAGCGAATAGCAGAGCAGGAATTAGAAAAGGGGCGTTAGAAATCCCCCACCAGCTAAACTACACGTGTCTGGAAAAAACTAATCTCCCAGTCAAGTAAACAACTATTGTGTGTGGATTCGAACCTGCAATTACCAAGCAGTCCATATTTAAGTTATAGGGGAAGTAAAATTATATTAAAATATGAAACATTTTGGATTTTTATTATACTATTTCATTGTCATCCAAAAAAAAAGGCATAAACGGAAAATAGTACAAGCAGACAGTTGCTGCAGCAGTTCGATCCGAAAAGAACAGACAGATGTTGATTCACTGCATTGATAAAGATTAAGATGGGGGGGGGGGAAATGTAAACCTAAGATGCAAATTTACAAAACATTTTTTTTTCAAAGAGTAAAAATATGCAAAGAAACAACATCAACGAAACAACCTGATAATCTTTTGTTTACATTCTCCAAAAACAGGGCACTAATTTTACTCAGCACATCGTCTAACCTTTAACAGAAATCAATCTGAACAAAACTACCCTGAGAATCCGAAATACTAGGGACAAGTGTGGGTACCAAATGGCACTACTTTTATATAAAACAAAAAATATATAGATATAAAATGTGCAGAAAAATGCACTGCTACTACTGTTTTGCAATGACATTAACTTATGCAATAAGTGTTTAGTGATATAGCTGTAATACCACATTAGCACACATTTTCATTTTTAAGCCTGCTACAAACTAGAGTAAGAGTCACCAATCGATCATCCTTCCCCCGGACAATCGCCCTCACCCCAAAAAAACACATACTGTGTAATAAACAAACCAGAATTTCAAATGACTCTTTAGTGCTATGCTACAAACACACACGTACTTGCTACATTCTAATGTAGATATATGTATCTTAATAAATGCACAAAATAAAGTAAAACAGACAAACCAAAAAAAAAAAAAATATTATTTCAGAATATCAAAAAGTTTTACAAAAATGCAGGAAATCAGTGCTGCCTTGTTCTACTTTCGTCGTTGAATACAAGTCATTCATTCAAGTCCAGACGTGTCAATTAATCGTTGCGAAATGCTAAATCAAATGAAAAACACCATTTAGTGAACATAAACATAAACCTGTATGGATTGGATTGGTTATGTTGACAGTTTGCTATTTGACCAGTTTTACTGCATGGTAATGGCCGTAAAGGTGAAAAGCTTGACTTTGACTAATAAATAATAGGATTGTCACTCTCTGTGGTGTGAAACGGCTTTAGCGGAGTAAAGTAAATGAACCCTTAATGGGGATCTTGTCATTACAAAAATGCAGAGTCCAGCAAAAATAATTGTCTGTTTTGAAAACGATACCATGTTGGACAAAGCTTTTTTTTTCCTTTTTAATTAAGGCTGACTGACTGGATCTGGAGTCACCTCTGCTTCATAAGTGCAGCTTTAAAATATTCTAAACCTTATTACAAGCAGCCATTAATTAAACAAGCCATTTACTGAAACCAAAATAAACTAGAGAATATTCAGCGCTGTATACACGTTTGATATTTTCTCATGTGGTTTGAAATCTGTTCATAAATGAAATACAAGTGTTTGTCCTGAGTGTGACAGAGTTTCTCCGACTGTCTTTTTGAGGAGAGACAGATTTGTTTCCTGATTGGACAGAGTAAACACTTAGTTCTTGAGCCAGTCCTTGGTCAGTTCTTCGACAAAATGGTTACCATGTCCTCTTTTTAAATAGAAGAGGCAGTAGAGTCTGCGAGGGACCCACTTAGGTATCCACCCACTGAATGCGCTGTTGTCATACAGGGGGCGGGGTTTTGGCCCGAGCAGCCAGTCACAGGTGAAACTGACAGGCCACGAAACAGCAAGTCCATGGAAGGGAGAAGAGGCTTCAAAAGACTGACAGGACAAAAAGCGGAGCCTCCGTGAGGAGTGAAGTTTACTTTGTTAGGGTCGGGGCAAGATAGCTGAGAAGGGAGATCACCGTGGCATGAAGTACTAAAGAGAGAGCAAAGGGTTAAATGTTAGGTGATAATTTTTTTATTGCAAATAGTTCAAAACAAAAGAAAAATGAGACTGCACATACTTATGATGTAAAAACAACCTAAAACTAAGTTGAATTATGTCCATCTTTAAAAATCAAGCAGAAGGTGTAGAAGGTTCTCTTTGGGAGACATTAGACTTCCGAGAGACATTTACAGCATTTGGCAGGCGCCATTTATCTCATTTATACAACGGAGCAATTTGGGGTTAAGGGCCTTGCTCAGGGGCCCAACAGTGGTGGCTTGGTGAAGCTGGAAATCGCACCCACGATCTTCGGGTTAGCAGTCCAACATCTTAACCATTGCCACCACAACACCACGGCTCATGATAGACATTTTAGGGACAAAGCGAAGTCAGAGAGGACAGACTGAAATGGCTTGGACATGTGCAGAGAAGGGTTAGTGGAAATATCAGTAGGAGGATGTTTG
>VCAZ01000020.1:2471367-2851367 GCA_005784505.1 Bagarius yarrelli
ATTCGCTATGTCTAAATTATTATTATTAGTATTAAAGGACTTTTTATTAAATTTGCAGTTTACATCTCTAGTTTCTGATGCAAAATGCACATTAACACAGTGTGATAAATAATTAAACACACATTCCTGCCTCAACCAATTGACCCAACCGATATTAACAGTGTAAAACATCTGACTACATTTAAAAAAAAAACTAACTTAACTAAACTAACTAAACTTAAGACTTAATTTATCCTTAAAGTTTTACTTATGTGAAATGCTCTGATAAAAATCCTGAGACTAAGGTGGATATAAAGTTAACAAAAAGAAAGAAGAGTAATATGTTTTTTATATGCACTGACCTCTCTAAGGTGCTCTGCGCTGCCCCATGATGCCGAGCGTTTGTGCCCCACTCCACCTCTTCTCCCCCGCGTTTCCTCACTCCACGAACTGGGGGTCTGCGAAAAAGAGAATCAGTGAAAACTTGCGTGAAAAAGTGTTTACCAGGCATGAGCAATCATGTAAGACACATAGCACATAATACTAACTGAAAAACAGCTTTCCAAAGGCCTGGCAAAACTAGACTTTGGGTGAAAAGTAACTAGATAACAATTAAAAAATTGGTAGTAAAGTCCATTTTTGTAATACAATTTTATTAAAAACAATTTGTACGTGTACTTTATCACACAGGAATATGAAAGCAAAGCTTACAATTTCAACACAGAAACCAGTGGCGTCGACCAGTTTCCTCAAACATCCAGAGAACGAACACACACTCTTTACAAGGAAGTCATTTGGGATATTGCCGAGACTCTCCCTAATCCATGCCGCCAATGTGTAAGGCTTGAAATTCCTTTTACTATCGTCTATTTAGAGACTTTTCATCATGACTCCATTGATGCTATAAGTTCTACAGCCAGTAATCCGACTTTGGTTGTGCATCTTGCACTGCGATGCACCAGATCAAGTAACAGCATCCAGCAGTTTTTGATCTTTGGATGGATGTAAAAGACGTTTCCTGACTTACTCTATTTAAATATCATACAAAAAAACGAGTAGCACACCTGCAACGGATCTGTGACACTCACACAGCTGCATAAATGCTTATAGGGAAATAAAAAAACAAAAAACAAAAACATGCACATGTACATGACCTCAGATAAACCTTCTGTCCCATTTCTTTCCTAGCTTTGTACCTAGGTGGATCATCCTTATGGGTTAAACCACAGCTTTTGTAACACACCTGCATGCACATAAGCATTTATACACACACACACACACACACACACACACATACCGCCATGACACTTTAAGGTCTTTGGTTTGTTGAGAGGAAGTGGCAGGCTAAGAGTATCGTTGAAAGACTTTAGTGTAGCGACCGTTTAGCTTTACCAGCATGAGCGTCACCCTGCAACAGCTGC
Source organism: Bagarius yarrelli (assembly GCA_005784505.1). Classification (NCBI taxonomy): domain Eukaryota; kingdom Metazoa; phylum Chordata; class Actinopteri; order Siluriformes; family Sisoridae; genus Bagarius; species Bagarius yarrelli. The sequence continues at coordinate 2,472,768 of VCAZ01000020.1, forward strand.
ATCACGCTTCCTCTGGGTGCGAGTGTGTGTCAGTGGCTGAAGATGATGTGTACTGATGAAGTTTACTGCATGGACCTTCTACAAATCTTTTTTTTTTTTTTTTTATTCAGGACAGGAACGTTTCACAGCGCTTCACGATGAAGTCATAAGAGAGCTATAAATTTCACAAGTGGTCACTTGCTACTGACACTGCATCTTTAGCTTATAGGTGGATCAGGAGCTCGGGAGGTGGGACACACAGGAGAACGTAATGTACCGAACGCCTATCCTATGTAACACTTGTTTTAAATTTAGACTCAATTCTACCCCCCACCTATCAACGTCAATTTAACCCTCATTGACATAAGAAGAACAGGAGCACAGGTCAACGGCTATAAACAGAGCCACAGTTTCTGGGTGGGGATGCCGGGAACTACATGACCGGGTAAAGTTTCAGAGGGGTGAGGGGAGTTGGGGTTAGGAGAGACTTTGAAGGACGGGGTTTGTGCATGGAGCTGAACGATAATTTAGGAATGTGTACATTGTTGTGGAATATAATATTGTCCAATTCACGTCTACGTGCAAAAACTTCATCAATTGAATAACACACACTGGTTTATTAACACTGGCATGATTAGTCACTACATCTTTAGGTTTAGTGAAGTCACGTGTCAACTGGGCAACATAAGGAAACTGACGAGCAAAATAGAAAAAATTATAATAAAACAGCAGGTTAAAAAAAAAAAAAAAGATTATTAATCGTAATTGAAGTAAAAAGTTTAATTAATATTTAATTCATATTTATACATAATCATACTATATAAAAAGTACTTTTTTTATAACTTGGGGAGTATGTACTAAGTTGCACACATGCACTTTATGTCTATCCTGTTTAGTGGCTCTTTGTTGTTTTGTAAATTCTATGTTTTGTGTAGCACCAGGGGGTCCTGGAGAAACGTTATTTCATCTCAGTGTGTACTGCATCTGCTATATGTGGTTGAAATGACAATAAAGCTCCTTGAACCTTGAACTTGAACTTAACTCAAATGTAGTACCTACTCAAGTAGTACGCGATATCAGACGGAGCCAGTGCAGTACTGCGTGGCCGTCCAAGTTCAAGTTCAAGTTTACACACCGTCATCCAACATGGCTACTAAACTGAGATTTTAAAAATCCCTCTACAATCAGGTTTGAGCTACTCAAAGCACAGGGCTCTGGTGTATAAGCCATCTTTTTGGCTCATAAATCAAAAGTCTTGGACTCTGACCACACAAAGAACAGTCCTTTTAACATGGTGAGATTTGATACAAAGCCTCTAAGGAATATGGTTATTAAAGCCTTTTTTGTTCAAGGGGTTTTCACAGCAATCTCACACGTACGGTAACCGATCCGAACATTTCCAAACCCGTAATTTAACACATTATCTGTATGAGATCCCAGATCAGACCCTCTGAATTTACTTTCATCTGGTTGTGAATTAATCAAATAATAAGTGTAAAATGTAATATAATTATATGTAAATATAATGACAGCTACATAATAAAAATAAATAAAATATAATGATATTTAATCAATTAAAAATCCAACTAGATGACTGTGCACTCGGTTACTTTGCAAGAATGAGCATGTAAGGGCATGAACAACATTGCATTGTGTGATGTATGTTCAAGTTCGAGAGGAACGAGAGGAAATCACTGTGCTCGCATGCACTGGTCGACACGCCACAGACTTGTCCTCTAGGTTCTGCACGTTAACTAAGAAACCAACAAAAGAACTAACAAAAAGAAAACTTCACTGTACTACATACGACATACACAGGAATCACTGATTAATCATTCTTAGTCAAATGTAATGCTAATTAGCAGGAACTAGCATGCCTAAAGACGCTTCACGTATCTAAAAAAAAATAAAAAAAAAAAATTAAATATCTTTAGTACACCTGTACAGTACGTTCTCGGCCAAATATTAGATTCTGAATGGTCCAAAAGAGATTTGATCATTGCACTAGTTTTATATAGATTACTGTTTTAGTAGAAACCACTTACACAGAAATCCTTGTTGAAACTGGTTTAGTGAACATTTTGAAAGGTGGACACGCTGCAACTAAGTTTCCAGATACTGAAAAGATGTTTTACAATAAGACAATTTAAAATGCTGCAATAAGCTAATCGCAAAAAAAAAGGCTGCGATGTGAATGCGATATGAAAAGTCCCAGAGCAAATGCGTGACTGCACTTTTTGAGTGACAGTAATACCAGCCAATCAAATGCACACAGTTTATAAACTGCATCAGTATTGCTTTGAGCCGCGTCATATTTTCCGCACCGGCACATTTGGTACTACAGGACTTTTTTTTTTTTTAAAGTTAAAAAATGTTGAAAATGTGGGATATTTAAGGGAAATAGAAGTAAAATTTTACAAAACATTCTGAAATTCATGATAAAAAAAAAAAATACGATAACTGCAATATGTGCTATAATAAATAATCTTAAAATTAAATAATAAATAATTAATATTAACATGATTTAACCTCTTTCGATTTTTAAACGAACTATTAATTAGATGTCAGAGCGTGCACACTGTACCTGTGTAGCTTTATCAGTGACGCAGGTTACACTCTGGCTCTCAGGCTGCTTGGGCCACTGGCCCAACAAGTACGGCCCAACTAAGGTGTCCAAGGAAAGTGTCCGTCTCAGTGTCGGCTTCGGGGGACGAGCCTTTGTCCTGGACTCAACTGTTAGGACAGAAAGGAACATTATACGGCTGATAGGTTGAGTAAAGTAATACACACATTTTCACTGTGTGATGATTAATACAGAAGTCTTAATATGAAGCTACATTTACATCATTTGGAACTTACATTCATCTCTTTTATACAACTGAGCAACTCAGTAGCCCAACAGTGGCAACTTGGTGGTGCTGGGAATTAAACCCTGATCTTCCAATAAGCAGGTCCAACATCTTAACCTACAATAAAGCTTAACTCTCTAAACTAAATTTCTTCAACTGAAATCCATTTCTAATTTATTACTATAAGCAGTATAGATGAATTGGTGGAAGCAAGCACTGTGTTTAAAGACCGAACAAGAGGAATCAATTACTTGCTTAATAATAAACAAAAAAATATCTACTAAAAAATTTGCATACATTTCAAATTATTGAGAGGGGTATCAAAAAGTTTCGAGACATGCCAACAGATGGCAGCACACGTTTCCGCTTCTGAATTATTCAAAAAATAGCCTTTATTTTATGAAGAATTTTTACACATATTTGGTTTGACTGATGTAAAGTGTAGGATCGGGCAGCTGGCGGATTTCAGCAAAAGTTTCGAATCCAACATTAGATTAGATTAGATTAGCCAATAAAATGCAGTTAGCATCTAACCAGAAGTGCATAAGTGTCTTATTTACAATAAATAGCAGTGTAATAAATAGGGAATGAGGTTGATAATTACAGAGGTGAGGGTAAATAATGTACAGAAGGTGCAGTAGTGTGTGTATATGGTATATATGGTATCTATAAATATGATACGGTTATAGCAGGCAAAGAATGACATAATGGGTATATACATATGGATATGCACATATATACAAGTGTTTATACATACAGAGTAAATATGGATGGAATATAGAGGTGTAACAGTAGATAATTATGGATGTATTTAACAGTAAATACAGAGTAAATATGGATGGAATATAGAGGTGTAACAGTAGATAATTATGGATGTATTTAACAGTAAATACAGAGTAAATATGGATGGAATATAGAGGTGTAACAGTAGATAATTATGGATGTATTTAACAGTAAATACAGAGTAAATATGGATGGAATATAGAGGTGTAACAGTAGATAATTATGGATGGTGCATAATGATAAAGTACAGAAAGTGGCAGTGCAGTAGTAATTAACATCACAGGAAACATTGTATGTCCAGTCATAAAATAAATGCCAAAATTTTAGTAACAGATTTTTTTTATATTTTTGGAACTTTAAGTATTTACACACAAGACGCGACTATTGTTGGGTGGGGCTTCAATAGATTAGATTTTGGATCATTTGGATGCCCAAGTCAACATTTTCTATTCCTTGTCCTGTTCCTTAAACCATTCTTGAAAGTTTTTTTTGTATTGTGGCGGGGAGCTAAAAGAGGCAACAGCATTATTAAAAATAATGTTGGCATGAAGTGGTATACTTGGGTAGTATTGTTTTGGTAGATGGCATAATATAATATTCAACTTCATTGTGCAAGGTACGTGTACAGAGCCAATGAAATGCATTTTTCACATATCCCATCTTAGTAAGTTGGGGATGATACAGCGCCCCTGGAGCAGGAAGGGTTAAGGGTATTGCTCAAGGACCCAACAGTGGTTGACTTGCCGGTGGTGGGGCTTGAACCCAGGTGTTTCTGGTCTTCAAATCAGCAACTTAGCACCTTAACCATTCGATGTGTCGATAGCAACCACGATAGATCACAAGGCTATGAACATGTGATTTTTTTTTTTCAGTTTCAATTTTTATTAAATTTTTACTAAAGATTTTAAGTAACGTTCTTTTATTTTGTCATTTATGTAAACAAATTCGAGAAAATCCATTTTTTGAATAAGACTGTAACATAACAAAATCTGGAAAAAGTAGAGCTTTAAATACTTTCCGAATGCACTGTAAAAGCCAGACCCGAATGCCAAAGGTTTCCCAGCAGAACTGTGCCAAAGCGACACACCCACAACTGGCAAGTCATGTTGCACTGACCACCACTTCCACCACCGCTTGCATGCTCGTTGTGGGTGTTTCGTTTAGTGGACATGGGCAGCTTTCTAACATAGGCAACATGAACTCTTACCAATCAGCACTTCTGTGAGCTTAGACTAGAGGGGCTGGACCAGGGGTGTCCAAACTTGGTCCTGGAGGACCAATGTTCTGCAGAGTTTAGCTCCAACCCTGATCAAACACACCTAAACCAATTAATCAAGGTGTTGCTAGATTTATTTAAAACCTACAAGTAGGTGTGTTGAAGCAACTTGGAACTGATCTCTGTCCCTTCAGGACAGAGTTTGGACACCCTTGGGCTAGACTTTATTCCCCTCCTGCATCAGTGATCGTTGGGTGACGTCCTTTCTCGCACCAAATTTGATATAAAGTTCACTGCACACCACGAGAGGAGGAGATCTGATGTGTTGGGGATGTTCTAACTTAGTCGTTAAGTCACCTATTCACACCTATCAAAAAAGTGCTACTGTAACGAGGTAATCAATGTTCTTCACGTCTCTTTTCAGTGGTTTTAATGATATCACTAATTAGTGTATTCACAACCAATAAAATAACCCAAAAACAAAGAATACAATATCAGATGAGTATCAATAATGGTTGCTACTCGAGCTTTTAGTAACACAAGGCGATACCTCTGCTCGTAAAATTGAGTGGGGGGAAAAAAAAAACCCCTCAAAAACACATCTAACAGCAGTGGAAATGTAAATGGTGCTGAGATTCAAACCCCGATCTTCCAATTAGCAGTCCAACACCTTAATCGCTGCGCTATCACTTCTGCTAAACAAATAAACAAATCCTTACAGTCGCACTTCAAAATCTAGTAGCAAGTCTTCCCAGAAGTGTGGAAGTTATTATAAGAGTAAGTAAAAGTGAGACTAAATCTGAACTGTTAAAAAAAAAAAAAAAAAAAAGCACTTCATGCTGTTTATTTACTGCATGTGTAAATCTCAGGTATAATATTTTAATTCTAATTAGGGCTGCACAATATTGAAGAAAAAGGAAACATTTTGCTAAATAATAAGAATAATGAGGAAAAATGTATAAATAATAATAATAATAATAATAATAATAAGCTGCACATGTCGTTTTTAACTGATGTTCGCCTACAAAGCCTTAAGCAAGGCAGCTCCCTCCTACCCTCAGAGCACGTAGGCACTTCCTGCATAGCACCACGCTCTCTCAGATCCACAAGTACTGCTCGACTAGTCCCACCATCCCCTAGGACACAAGGTACGTCTGCCTTTCTCTGTTCTGGCACCAAGATGGTGAAATGAATTTCCCATAAATGTCAGAACAGCAGAGTCACTCACTGTCTTCCAGAGATGATTGAAGACCTACAGCACCTCCTACTCAAATAACTACACATTTAAGACGCACACAAAAAAAAAAATTCTATGCTGCGCTTTCAACAGTTTTTGTGGTTGTTGCACTTGAGCCGTTAATGGTTGTTGTGACTCAAAGCACTTTTGTACGTCGCTCTGGACAAGAGCGTCTGCTAAATGTCGTAAATGTAGGATATCTAATACTATTTTAAAAAAATATAACCAGAAAAAAATTTTCTTTAAACACAGTCAACAGTGTTTAGCGATTTTTTTGCCGGGTGTAGCTAATACAAGTTGCGCTTAGTTTCGAGGTGACTGAAGAATTTGTAGTGTTTTCCCTGTTGCTCGAGATTTATAGGTTCTACATAGATCTTCAGTCTGCATGTTTTAATCTCTTTTAAAACCAAAATACCGGCATTTTTGGGGTACTTCTTTGTTTCGGTATTAAATCCTCAGCAGCAGCTGCGCTTGCCTTAGCATTAGCTAGTTATGAAAGCTTTGCGCTCATTGATGTCCAGACTAACATCTGCGTAAAACTTTGACCATACATTACTACATAAAGTATTAAATCGCTGATTTATCACAAACCATTGCGATATGCAGATCACCATATCCACATTTGTGATATTTTGATCATTCCGATATATTGTGCAGCCCTCATTCTAAATCACGTATTTTAATTAAACTTATACCATTAAATAATCCACTAAGTATCGGAAATCTGCTATATTTTAACAAATAAAAACACTGACGGCACTAATCTAAATAAAGGTAAACGACCTGCACCTGCCGTTTGCTCTAGCTAAAACTATTTTTTTTGTGTGTTTTTCCCCCTTTGGCAAGTCAAGTAGATGTTAAAACATGTTTGACCATGTCTTTGTGATCTTAAGCAATGGCTTCAATGTGCAAGTAAGGTGTTGTCTAGTTCCTAGTGTTATGACATGGAATGACAAGTTGGTCTCCACCCCTAAGTTTTGGGGAGCAGTGTTTTCCCCCAGTCCTCGCTGTCACGCTGGCCTCGTTTATTGTGCTGCTGGGGACAAACCGCTGAGACCGTGCTCGTTGCCAGCAGATGTTAAACTCCATGTAAATCGTGCGTGTGCCATTTTGTATGCTGCAAAACACCACAAACCCCCTGTGTAATGTCCCATTTGGCTTGTCTCAGCCCCATCCCCCCCTGAGCGCTGCTCCCCACAAGCATAGTGAGCTAGTTACTAAAATAAATACATCCTCCCACAAGGATTCACTTACACACACACACACACACACACACACGCCACTGTTCCAAACTAAGTACAACCACGAAAACTCGTACCTGCTAATAGAATGTGTTCTGCAAGCAAAACCCCAAACTTAACCTAATTATATATATACACACACACACACACACACACACACACAACTATCTCACACTTTTACACAATCACTGAACGAACCAGTTGTTTCGTTTAGCATTTACAAAAGAAACCACGTTGGGAATGAGTGTTTTCGGGATTATACGAATCGAAAAGAAAAACAAAAGAAGTGACGTAATATTATTATATGTGCTTTCAGGCATAACAGACCAAAATGGAAAGCCTGTGCTTGATTGAATAATACTTCACAACATTAAAAAGTTGTCAACAAATATTTTTTTTGGGGTCAAATAGTCATATACGACCTTATGGTTTCTGCAATAGCGCATTTTACCCAGTGTAGTGTTGTAGCACAGGACTGTAATTCCGTCACACTACAGTAGAAGACAATACACTTATAAGAATACGTTGAGAATTTGTAGAATTGGACATGTACAGAGGAGGGATGGTGAATATTTTGGTAGGCGGATGTTAGAAATGAAGCTACCAGGCAGAAGGCAGAGAGGAAGACCAAAGAGGAGGTATATGGATGCGATAAACGAGGATATGAAGTTAGTGGGTGTGAGTGAAGAGGATGTAGAGAATAGGGTTCGGTGGAGACAGATGATTCGCTGTAGCCACCCATAAAAAGGACATTTTTAGAATAAGGCAGAGTTCAACAAAACTGCAAACAAAACACGCTTTCATGTGTGAAGACTCTGATATCATCACCAATAAGTTTCTTTTTATTCTTTGTTTATATAAAAAAAAGAGGTTCAATATGAGTCACAGCTTGCGGATGGTAAATCCTATTAGTCGGGCTGTGTTTTTCCCCACTTTTTCTCAGAATTCATTTTCCACAACATTTCAAATTTCATTACGACAGGAATAAAACACATGGATCAGATTCACCGCCTAATTCTATTCCTTTTTCCTGAAGTTCTAACAAAAAGTACACATTATTGCTGACTTGCTAACTATACAATCAGAAATGCACCATATATATATATATATATCAGTGCTGGGCGGTATACTGGTTCACACAGTGTTTAATATTGTATACAAATTTACTGTATACCGCAATACCAGCCTAATCCATGTAACCCCATCCCACCCGCATCCTGTGAAGACTTCCTCTGAATGGGAAGCATAAGCTGCCATCGGCGGAGGAACCTTAAAAGAAGCAAAAACAACTCAGAAATTTTCAAAACTGAAACAAAAGCACATGCCGAAGTCATCGAAAATGAGTTATTAAGCCAATTGCGCAATAACAGCAGGCCAAACTTTCCAAAACACATGAAATCTACAAAAAGTCCCTCGTGTCTCTCAGCAGACTCTCTCATCACCTCCAGCTCTGCGTTCATCATTCACTGAACACGCTGTTAAAGTCATGTTAGTTAAAGCAAGGATCAATTACTGTTGCAATGCAGTACAAGACTGTACCATTAACTTTTCCCCTCCTTTATTCCCTAACTAAAGTCTCCAAAAAATAAAATTAAATAAACCAAGGCATTCTAAAATAATAGTCTTTTTCAACTTCTTAGTGCGCTTGCTTTAGACACTCTTGCATGTTTTCCAGATTTAGTTCTAGAGCTGCAGCTCTTTTTTTCTCTCTGCAACACTCTTTCGATAAGCGTTTCACTTTGACAGCAAGGTTTCATGCTTTCCTCCTGCACCGCCTGCTATTTCATTAGAAAACAGTGAACAATTAAAACTATGTTACCCTTTTTACACCCGATTGTGTAAACGAGCCAGACAAAACACACACAACAAACATTTTTTACTCTGTGATGGGGAAATTTTATAACTGATCTGCAAACGATTGCACACGCCTGGCGAACCGATGCCGACTGGATGGATCCGTATGGATCACAGGTCAGCTATGATTCATGCATTCATGCGAGACTGTAAGCTCCGTCGGATGCCTGTGCACCACAGAGAACGCTTGGCAACCCTTTCCAGGCATCTATTTGATCAGCGAGTATTACCCAATCAGAGAAAGAATAGCACAGAATGCAGGTGGGAAAGTTTACATCAATGCTGCACAACCCAAACATACCAGATAAAACGGCGTCCCATGTTGATTCTATTTTATTTTTATTTTTTTTAAATCAACTGTTCTGTATTTTAAGGGACGGGTGGCAACCCTGGTGAAAACTCCGTGTCCTTAACGTTAATTGTCTCGGACCATTTGTAAACTGACAGACCGTTAAAATAAAACTAATAATAATTTTCAAGGGCAATTTATGTCTTTTGTCCCCTCATTTCCCGCGTGTTCACTACTAGGACTAGTAATTAAGAATTGTAACACAATTGTTTGGATATTTTAAAAGTGATGTCTCGTTTCATTGATCAGTAAGAATAAACCTATAACTTAATATTTTACATGCACAACTCAGAAATATTGCTGACCGATCTTTCTAATAACCACCATCAATCATTTGCAGCATTTTGGCGGACGTCCTTATCCAGAGCGACTTACATTTATCTATTTTATACAATCGAGCAATTAGGCGTTAAAGGCCTTGCTCAGGGGCCCAACACTGGTGGCTTGGTGGTTCTGGGAATCTAACCCCGGTGTTTCTGGTACCAATCCAACACCTTAACCACTGCGCCACCACTTCCAAATCGACTGTCAAAATAATCGTTTGTTGCAACTCGTCGACACAGTGTTGCAAAAGCAAACAAACACTGCTGACGCCTCTGTTGTGCACAGGAAATCTTTGACTTTCTGTCGCCGCAGCCTGATCAGCCTCCAAATAAACCCATTTTATTCGTCACCTAGCAATGCCAAGTGTGTGTTTTTTTTTTTTACTAATGGAATGAATTGCAATATAGTCCTTCAGTGCGCAAAGCCAATAAGAAAACCGCACACGGTGCGGTAGGTCTGCATGGGAAATGATCGGTGACTGCTTACACAGTTTAATCTTGTGTGGTGTGTGTTGCAACCAAAAGCATGTCTGTAAGTATTCCCAGACACTCCCTTTTCTGTAACGTCTCTCCATTTCAACAACTTCAATACACATCTATGCAAAAACACAAAGTAAGAAGACACGAGATGAGGATCTGGTAAAACATGTGGTACAGGGAAAGTGCTAGTGCAAGCGGGTAAAGGTGTTGGAAGACTGTGAGTTCGATTCCCAGCACCACTAATTTGAAGTTGCCACTGCTGGGCCCCTGTGCAAGGCCCTTAACCATGAAGAGATTAAAAAAAAAACATTGTAGGTCTAAATGCTATACATGTTAATACAGAGGATTGAACAGCTTCTGTTGCATACCCGGTTTGGCCTCTCTCCATCTCTGGGCTGGGTTTTTCGTGGTGTTGTTGTGTAGTTGAAAAGGAACTGTAGCTCGGAGAGGCTGCAGACCGCCGCGAGACGACATCCCGAACCCAAGAAGAAGAAGAAGAAGAAGGTGGTGGAGGAGGAGGAGGTGGAGGAGAATGAGGAGCTCGTATATTAATGTCAGTTTGTTAAAAAAAGAAAACAAAAAAAAATCCTGTTTTAAACTATATTTAAAGTTTTCTATAATTATCGACTCCTAAAATGTTTGCAAACAATTCTACCGTATCTTTGGAGATATTTATGCCGTTAATGCTAGCTCACTTCATGCTTAGCTAACACCAAGCTAAGTTCTTTTGTGACCACAGCTAAAACCTGCACAACTTTTATTATTATTATTATTTTTTTAACTTCCTTTTTAACGGATATTAGTCTATAACTAATCCAACATGGCTAAACCGACTGTTACACGAGTCTCTCCACGCAGAAGTGGTAGTAAAAAGCGGGTAAACTTTCTCGACTAGTCTACATAACTGCTGGACTGCCAAAGTTCTCTTCACTCCACTCCAACATCTGACAACAACGCTCGTGTCGGAGGTGGGCGGGGCGGCCAAACACATGCATCTAATCCGATTGGCTACTAAGAAATACTACTGATATCCTATTGGTGGATCAGTGTATCAATAGGTTCCGGAAGTTTGCAAAAAAAAATATCACGTTTTGCTATTAGAGAAATGGCTTTTAATAAACGTTTTAATTTTATTTATTTCGTTATACAAACAAATATTAATGTATACAAAGATACAGAGGAAATAAGTGGATGAAATGGTAATTATTTGACATTTAATTTTGACAAGTAATTTAATTTGGACTAGTTGTAAATAAATTAAAACTATTATTCATTTTTAAAATGATAAATATATTTATGATAGATAAAGATACGTAGGTCTTTAAGTGTAATTAAATTAAGTTTTATTTTCTACAAACATAACTATTAATTTCTACACACACAGTCTAAGTTGTAGACCACGAGATAAGTGAATATAATGTTAATTATTTTGATTAATAATTATTTATTTAATTGGGTATAATAACGCCTTCACTTTTTCTCTTATTTATTAATTTTTCCACACTTAAAATGAAAACATAGGTTGCATGAATTAACAGGTTTTGTCCACTAGAGGTCAACAGAACCAAATGGGTGATATATACGTATTTTTTTTTTTTGCTAGCTTGGAAATGACCAAAATTTGTCAATACACACCAAGTTACATTTGCTTAATTTGATTCTTGTTGCCTTTTCAGTTTTATCGTATAAATATATAGGAATTCACCACATAACAAAGACGACAAAGACAATTTGTTCATATATCTATACTTTTTATTGTTCAAAATACATAATGAACGCTTCCTGTTCACAAAGTCAAAGTCTTAACTTTATTCCTGAAAAAGAACACAGATTCCTGGGAATTTCTGTCTTTCCTCTCTCAGTAGTCTCACTCCAGAAAAAGCAGAAAGGCAGAAACGCAAGCAGGAAAAATGCACCGGACAAAATATTCCAGAAGTTAGAATGAAAATGAGGGTCGTTTTATCGATGGGGAGGATGCACTACCACTACGTAACAAAATATATCATATGTATAAACAAAGCAGCACAGTTCCTCAAGCCAATCGAAGCTTTAGAAACATAAAATAAGTACAGGAGTTTTAATTAGCTGCTACCTCCACATACACACATCAGGCATAATTTTTTCGGTGGCACAAGCACATCAGTGAATACATGTACAGACAGGCGGTACGGAGGTCTGAGCTCATGCAGAAGAGCACAATTTCATTCTCTCTCATCATGAAATGTGGTGAGTGGTGAATGTGTGGGATATAGTGATTAGTGATAATATGGTGTTGATCAGAAATTAGGGTTTCATGGTGGTTCATGCCAGCATTCGACACTTGTTCAGTAAGAAAGCTGAGAAAGACATGCCTCTTTAGAACAGTTAGACTATAACATTTTGACCAGATGATTTGAGGATATGAATAAGTGAGGATGGACAGTGGTGGAAGACAGAAACGATGGATCTCTTGCCAGAGAAAAAGAGATAAGACAGTGGGTAATGTTTTATTTATTTTTTTTTTTTTAAATCTTATTAGCCCTAGCTGGGGGAGAGGGCGGGGCTGGGCTCGGCACTGATGTTCACCAAATATTCACTGGATTTAAGACTGGCCAGAGACTTGCAGCTTGGTGAAGAAGCCAGAGACCCACACAGGCCTAGCATAGATGGAGTAGTGTCTTTCACTGGGAGGAAAAAAAAAAAAAACAAGCACAATCACACACAAGAAACAGGATTCTTCTTCCACTCAAAGATCCTCTAAGACTTCAGGACATCATTATATAAATATGACCGTGTGTGTGTGAATGTTTACCTCCCGAGCACCAGTCGGAATCGCCATTTTGTTTCCCATCTGTTTTAAGAGACTCTTTTGAGTTCAGACTGACCTCACCAGAGAGGCTCAAACTGTGAAAACTTCTCCTAAACAACAGCAATTTTATAACACAAATAAATACATAAATAACAAGACGACTCTTACATAATCGATATCTACTTATACACTCACCGGCGAAACAGCTTAACCTCCCTCTGGTTGTTTGTAGACCGTGCCGGTGGCCATTGGTTAACCAAGGAGACTGACAGGCCCTTAGACAAATGGGCTGGTTCACATGGAATAACACCAGTGCTTCCAGACATAAAAAAAACAAAAAAAAAATAGAAATGAATCATGTGATCATGGGGGTAGAAGTTGGTATGCATAAAGATTCCATTACAGAAAGCAATAGTGCATTTGTGTTTTACGTTTATGGCATTTCTGTATCGTGTGTGGGGCAAACGTGTGCACGCCCTTAGGACAAATGTTGGCAAAATGAGGTTTTACACATCTTTGTTCTCTAAATATTAAAATATTTTTTCCCTCATCCTTGATGACATTCTGCCAGATGTTAAGCTCTACCAGTCTGCCTTAGATCAGACCTCTCGGGTTAAGACTAAACAGTTTTCCATTCTTGTTTCTTCATAGTTTTTTTGTTTGTTTGTTTGGTTTTTTTTAATTTTATGCCTATTCCCAAAGCAAGAAACTATGGGGATGCAAACTTTTGCACACAACTGTAAATATGTTGCATGTGCCTCTATGTACAGTTGTGCTTGTAGCTCTAGAATGATGGCTTCCAGCTCTTTCTTCTCTTGTTGGCTTTGAATTTGCAGATCCTCCAGTTTCGCATTTAGTCTCTTATTCTCCGTCTCGACATTCTTTAGCTGCGACTCTCGTAATCGCACCAGTTCTTCCAAATAACCCTAAAAATAATCACAATGCACCATCGTAAGTAAAACGCAGATCATATACAGTGACGGGTGACTAGCAATGTATAAGGCACATGACAAAATTAATATAAGCTACGTTACAATCTCAGTCATTATACACTATTAAATATTATAGGGATATACATTAATCAATAGTTCAAACATTTTGGTAGGTAATGTGTGTGTTCACCTTCTGGGCGTAGACTATCTTAAATCTCTGCTCCATTTTGCGACACCTGGTGCTCCAGCTCTCTTCATCGGTGACCAGAGGGATGTAGGGATGCTCAGCCACGCTGTCTTCGCTTGCACTGCTGTCCACGCTGCGCCGGTCCTCCTCGTCACTTAGGTAGTCATAACTACAGAGAGCAGCATCATCACTTCGGGGGTAACCATAGTAACAGTATTCCCATAGATACAGGACCATGATTATAAATAAAATAATGCATAGTCATAATATTTTAATAATAATAATAATATCTAGAATTTATTAAAAGGGATGAATGTATTTAGAACATGGCTTATGATTTAAGGCTAATTAATAAACAGATTTAAAATATTAGAATTTTATCACCTCATGGTTTTTTGCTTTTTCTGCTGTAGAAAAATCTTAACTTAGTAAAGATTTTTAAAAGGGTAAAAGTTCATTGAGGGGTTCCGGTAAGTTTACATCTACACTATTTTTCTTTACTAAAATCGTGGTGATCTTATGGTTCCCCTATAACAATCTGCGATCAATTCTACCCCCTTTACGCTAAAATCCACACCTGTCAATGTGTTTAACTAAGTTAACTAAAAAAAATAAGTGTTAATTAATGCCTTATGGTTTGTGGTGTAAAACCCTGGCGAACTATTTATAATCCTGGGAATTGAGTTAGTATGTAAAAGCTTATGTCCACAACACTACATTTTGTCTACTTTCAGCTACAGTATGTCCCCAAGACCTGTGTTTTCAACCATTACATATCGATATTAGATGCTGGTAGGTAACTCTCATTAAATTAAAGTGAAAAAGTGGTCCACATTGTGCCACATAGCTCAAGCCTCTATACAGTCCTAAGCAGGGTCAGAATAGCAAAATCTGCTACTGTGTTACAGTTAATGTTCTTCACCTCTGAGTAAATTTCAGGTATGGTGTATAATCAATCACAGCAGGTGTCTTCCCATCCAATACCTCCCCCTTTAAACAAAAACTGAAAGAGAAGGACACAAGGGACAGGAATAAATCCACATTTTTTAAATACACTATACTAGGCTTTGAAATAGTTTCGAAGCTCAAAGTGTATTTTAGTTTATTATAATGCCGAAGCAAAGGCATTGTGTATTGTCGGTCTTCATTTTACTACAAGCAGAATGATTCTTTTCACCTGAAGTCAATGGCACTAAGTCCAATCAGCATCCCTGTCAGGACTGTAGCCTCCTCTCTTAGCATGATGGCTCCATCATCATAAAACTTCCTACACACACATATAGTAGATCATATTGTGTCCATTACACACACACACAGCTGTCTCAAATGGCCTGGGGGCAAAAATAGCATTCCAAAAGGTTATTCGATATTAAATTTCTGGCATTCGGCAGCCGACCTTTTCCAGAGTGACTTTTAATAATTTATAAGTAGTTATTTTGTCCAACTGAGCAGCTGAGGGTTAAGGGTTTTGTTCAGGGGCCCAGCGGTGGCAGCTTGGTGGTGGTGGGAATTGAACCCAGTAATCTTCTGATCAACAATCCAACATTTTAAGCAGACCAACACCTTTCTTCTCACTTCGCCAAAGTTATAAAGCTACAATGTTTTTAAAGTTCTAACCTTGTGGTCCGAGTATCTCTTAAGGCTGTAGCAATGTATTCAGACAAACGCTTTTCCATGAGGGCCATGCGAATCCATGCTCGACCCTACAGAAATGATCGAAAGAAGATCAAAAAGTCAAAATGAAGCAGTTTCCATTAGGAAGTGCTGCAGCAGCACGACGGCCATCAAATTATTAATGTAATGAGTTTGTAATTCCATAAAACTTTGCCACAATCAGTACTTGCCTTGGCTCGGGAGGTGCTGATGTTCTCAATGTTCTCAATGCTGCTGATGCAGTTATTGTGAACTTTATTGCAGGCCAGACGAACATAATCCCAGAAACTTCTTTGTCCATCTGAGCTGAACCAACCGCCTGGACCTAATCAAATCAAGCAGATAACAAAAATCGTTTTTGGACCATTGATTTTTCAAAACATTTACTTCTGTACACAAAAAAAATGATATTCACCTTTGAAGCGATGACTGAGTATGTGCTCCAAAATAGCAGCAAAGTTAACAAACTCCTCCGATGAGTCATCGATAGGCTCGGCTGTGTATTTCTCCAAAAGAGTCTTTACTGAGAACCTAAATTAAACAGGATAAAAGGTGAAATATTTTAGGAATGCACACAACCTTCTTATTATAAATATATAATATCTATATTTATTTATAATAAATTGTTGTAACAATGTCCACTTGCACACACAGGCTTCAGTTCTCTACTCTAAATGAAGGGTTAGGAGCTTTTGGGAATGATGCCATGGCAGGCAACTGAGGTCACCCCTATTTGTCCTGTGTACTACACAATGCACTTCTTCTATCAGCAGGACAGTGATCACAATCAGAGTCCTTGTAGCCCTACCCAATCGTGCAATGCTCTTGTCGGCATGAGGGCCTTTGTCCAGCTGCCTGAAACCCATTCTTTTTTTCGCCCCTTTCTTTATAAGATCAGCTTCACAGTGAGAAAATGACAGAATACCCTAAACAAACACCCACACACTTTACATCTCTCCACCCACTCAGTGATAAAGCGATGGCTTGATCTATTTGGTGCTGCCCTCAGCATTAGCCCAGTTACTCCGGATCTCAAGGTTTTATAGCACAGGAAAACCTGTAGGGTTCTGGTATGCAGAGACTGCACTAACGCACTCCTACACGACCAAAGTGCAGAAGAAAGAGAGAGGCTGAGGCAGGGCTGGCAGCACCTCTGGAGCAGCACCATTCATGCCTTCATGGGGAACACCAGCATCACTGAAGGCAAGACAGCCCTGTCTCTAGGTGGCTCCTCTATAGCTCGTGGCAAGACCTCTATCACTATGGGCAAATCTTCCATCACCCGTGGTGTGACCACAACCTCCATGGGGGACTCCACTATTACACGAGGCAAGACTACCATCTCCCTGGGCAGAGCAAGCTTCAGCAGAGGCAAAACCACAACTTCTTTCGGAAAGGTTCTGATGTCCAAACGTCGAACCACTTAAATGGCAAAAAGCGGCAGAACGGCTGGAATGAAGAGCAAGTTGTCAAGGACAGCCGACGTCAGTGAAGAAACAGACAAACAAGAAGAAACAAGTGGAAAGAGGACAGGACAAAAGGCATCCATTTTGTTGAGAAAGACTTCCTTTGTGAAAGGGAAAATGAAACTTCTAAAAAGCAAGAACGCCATCTCATGGGGCCAAACCGCTGTCTCGAGAAGCAAGACCAAATTGCGAAGGGGAGAGACAGCATTTACGGTGGGTACAACCACAATTACACACGGGGAGACCACTAGTTCCTTAAGCAAGGCCACTTTAAGTCAAGGAAAAAAGTCTGTTACTGTAGTAAAAACATCCCTCAAAAGGGGCAAAGACACTCAATGGAACCTCTACTGGGATTTGCATATTTGACTGAAATGCATTTACCAGACAGACTTTGGAATAAAGAACGTTTACGCAAGTTAGCTGACATGTGAGGTGCAAGTGTATAACCTGTCTGATCAGATGAAATAGCATGGGTTGCTATAGTACGATAAATCAGGTTGAAGTCTTACATGAAATTTTTGTTCCCGAGTTGGAATATGATTGAAAAGTCTGAGCTGATTGAAAAAAATAAATTTATGCAATGATGGGAATCAGACAAAGTGCTGATTTTTAATTCATGGGTTTACAGGTTGCTTAAAGCAAGTGTTTGTGTGCTTAAGATGCTAGAAGTATTCCAGTTGAAAAAGATTGTATGGTGTAATGTGAAGTCATGTGTCTGAGGAGAACCAATAATGCTAGAGTCTGTTTTAAGGGGGAAGTCTAATCATATATGGCAACACAATAGACTTGTCAGAACATGTACCCTTTTTTTTTAATGTCAACAAACTAATGGAACACTCAACTAGGATAACAAACATTAATAAACTGTACTTTAATACAGCTAAAAAATTTGCTTCTCTCATTTTTTCTATGTAAAATGAATTACTTCATAACCGAATTCCAAAAATACGAGTTCAGTATGTAAAGCTTACCTAAACAAACACGAATAAAAAAAGGATTTTAATTGTATTTGGAAAAATCTAATCCGTTACACAACTTTGATGGTTTGTTTTTTTTCTGGTTGTGTAAATCGAGGTGCTAAGGCTAAATCTCTAACATCACTTTTAGTACCCATGTACAGTATGACCAAAGACACAGTTAGTAAAGAGTTCTACCAGAAAACAATGCCAAGGATCTTAGTGATGTCACCACCGATTGTATTTTTCAACAATGTGTCCTTCAGTTTGGTCCACGACATCGCATTGCCAGCGGTACAATGGAATCCACTGTCCTACCGGCCCCCAGATAGGGCTGCGGCCTCCTACAGAGGTTTCTATCCATTCACTTTATACAGGGGAGGTATGTGGCCTTCTGGAGCCCACGTCGTCCTTCTCAACAACGGCTTTTTGCTGCTACATGGGGGTTGCGCTTAGCATTCTGGTCCCATCCCAGCACTTGCTGCGTGGATCAGTCACACCCTGCCAGGCATTGTCTGGGCGAGTGTGCTGCTACAAGGTTATGTGATGAGCCATTGCATTTTTGTCCTGTGAAACCGAAGAAGCAGAAAAACTATAACTTTCCCAGGGAGTTAAATCCAGATTCAACCACAACGTACTCAACATCTCCCAGACTGGCTGCTGCGGGAGGAGATCCCCTGCTGCTACTCCTTCTCCATCAAGAATTGGTTCTTCTCCACTATGGGTAACACCAGCTTTACAGAGGGCAGGACAGCCCTCAACCTGGGAAGCACATCCATCAAGAGGGAAAAGAGCAAGATTTTGATGGGCAACACCTCGATCTCTCGTGGAAAGAGCACCACATCTTTGGGCTCCTCAACCATCACTAGTGGCAAGACCAAGATCTCCCTGGGGGGTGCTTCTTTTAGCAGAGGAACCAAGACCACATCCTTCCGAAAGGCATTCTTGCCCAAAAGGAAGACACTTTAACAGGGAGAAGAGCCAAGTTGTCTGGTCAAGGGTGTGTGGGGAGGGTGTGGGGCACCGGGAAGGTGGAGGGGAGTTTACAGTCAAGAAAATGAAAGCCAAAGCATCATCACAACGGAATTCTGAGGGGGTTATTTTGGGCATCAATTTCATTTATTTTTTTCATCATCCAAAAACTGTGGGATTGAATTTAACATCGAGATTTCTTCTGTTCCAGTAACTGCTTTGGAATAAGTCAAAAATGCAGGTTAGTGAGTCAAGATACCTGCCAATGTGGGGGTTATAGTCTATCTTTGAAAGAAATATTTAAGTCAGGGTAAAAGCTATTTAATCTCCTTGTATAACAATGTGTAGAGCATGCCAGGAGATTTGATGATTAAATGCATGTTTAAACAGTTTACATTTCTTGCTGGGTAAATCCAATTAACTATGTCTAAGAGGTAAAAGAAATATATCATTAAATATATAGTTTTAAGTTATTTGATTGCTAACCTAGCATGTACATGCTTTGGGACTGTAGATAGAAAGACCAACCAAAGTAACCGAAATATTAGTCAAAAAACTGCTGTTAATCTTATATAAAAAGCTCTTACTTTAGGCAAATAGGTGTCACCCTTGATATTTGTTGGTAACCCATCAATTATGTCCTTACTAGACCTTTAAAAACCACACAGAAAAAGTGTAGTAAAAAAATCCCCAAAGTCCAGGAAATGCTATGTTTACTTATCTACAGTAATGACAAGGTTTCTTCAACTTGACACCTAAAAACTTATGTATGTGTTGGAGGCGTAAAAATGCAGAGCTCGGAGCTGGTGTGGGCAAATGCATGGCTATATCTTTGTCTTTCTAAAGAAAAGTTGCATGCCTCAAATGCTAATTGGTGGAAGGCAGTAAGATGCTCTTGGTACGATTTGACACTGACAAACAAATGTACAGCCACAACAAATGGCTTTTGTGCATCAGCGCTTGCCCACCATGGCAGCATGCCAAAGGAAAGCCATGCTCTGCTCCTTAAAAAGAGTTCCTTGGGCAGACAGTGAATGGAAGTTCAGTATACTTTGAATCTACTCTCCACATTTTTGCTAGAATAGCATCAGTAATGATTCTTACTACAGATGTTTAGTTTTATTGTTTTTATACCACATCCTTATTTCCTCCAATAGCTCACTATTCTTTCTACGCTTCTGGCGCTGTCTAAACTTTCTTGATATTTTCCTCCCCTGTCTGTGTCCCAATTGACATATAAACCATTCTTTCTTTTAGTCTTTATCTCTCTATGTGTCTTTCTTTCAGTAGTCGCAGGATTGCTGAGTTTATGAGTTGCTTTTTTGAAGCTTAATAGAAGACCTATGATCAGCATTTTAACCTTTCTACATGTCAAGATCCCACCAGATTCAGAAATGATATGTTAAATATTAGTATATAATATATGTCATCATAATTCTGTTGATTCCTCTATACATCAGCTTGGCAATGGTGCTCATAACATGCAATCTTTGGGTTTTAATTAGTTTTTTGTATGTTACAGTATGTAGTATGAGTATCAAAGTATAAGTATGTTAAAGTTTATATGAACGTCGATTGTACGTGTTAAAAAAAAGAAGCTTGTATGTCAATTCTAGGGGTTGACAGAGGCGTGACACCCTTTGTTGATCCTAGGATCAATATTATGAATTTGGAAAGCGAACAGTAGTAATGAATCTTTACACAAGATTAGAGTGTAAAGTTCATGGATCCACTACCTACTAGTAATGCTTTTCGCATTAAATTTTTATTTTTAATTTATAGTTACTGTGTTTAAATGATCATAAATGCACATTCATTCAGCACGTTTTACATTAAGATATTTAATTTATATGAAATCTTTCCTGAACACTGAACCAATCCTGGCAGAGAAGTGCTCTTGCCTTTCTTTCTAAAGAGCACTCCAGATATCAAGTGGATCACTTTAAATCCCATGTTACCACGTTTCTAATCATTTTTTTTCTTCCTTTTTTTAATCGCAGGTTCTCCCTCATCATAAGACTTAAGCAAGTGAAAAAAAAATTATAATATGAATGTTTTTATTTGTTTTAGGTAAAAAATGCTGCCAGCACCAACTTTCACCAAGCGTCCGCTGCCTTCTGTACCAGACAGATTGCTTCTATCTCGTCTATTCAACCGCCTGCACCTCCTAGCTGGTTTCCTCACCAGCCTTTCTCTTTGTAAACACTGACCCCTGAACATACACTATTATTTTCAACTCCAGTAATCAGTAAATTCAGGGAAGAGACTTATTCTGTGCTTCGCTTATTTTTTTTTTTTTCCTTAAATTTTTTGGTGAAATCATGCCTTTCAAATTGTTAGAACCCTTTTTTTTCAGACCTGCTGGAACTCCCACCTCTCAACCTGGAACAGAAGTCATCAGACCCCATGCAAAAGCCCTAGATCGCCCTGTGACGACGATTATCTGTTACTATCCTTATATTGTTTTATATTACTGTATTCATGTCATATAAATGGAGTCACTCATGCTGAGACAGGATCAGCACCCTCGTTGTCTATATAACATTGGGAAATGAAAGCCAAAAACTGATCCCAGTTACCCTAGTCTCTTAAGTTCTATACCAATGATTTCAGACGTAGGCACCTCTGTAGAGTGCTGGGAGGCACTGATACAGATGAAATATCCTTAAAAAAAAAAAAAACTTGTTTCATTACAAAACGGTAAACTGTGTCACTGTGTAAAACTGTGTGTAGTGTGAATTATGTCTGTGAAATGTGTGAAAGGTAGAAGAAGCAAAAAAAAAAAACAACAACAAAAAACTAAACTAACGCTTTAATGCTGATCCACCACAGATGGAACAGGTCGGACAAGGACAAGTAAAGGTTTTCGCTAAACCAGCTGTGTTTTTAAACATCAAACTGTGCCGCTGAATATAATCCTAGCCGGCAAGCCGGTTTAGACAGTAATTGGTAACGTCTCATATAAAAACCTATTTAAAAACGATTTTATGATTTTTTTCATGGCACAATTCTTTGAAAGGCATTCCAACATTTTACTGTTTTTCCAAGTCCCAATACAGCTGATTTGACCAATCAGCAGCGATTAAAGATCTGTAAGCTGACAATTTTATAGTAAAAGGATAAAATCTGGTAGACGTGGTGTTGTGCTGCACTCTAGTGACTCTAGTGATAATGTCAAGCATTGGTTTTAACTAGGAATACTGACGAATTAGGAAAGGTAGCTTCTGTTAGTCTCTACTCCAGATGTTACAAAGCTGGTAAGACATTAAGCCTTCTGCAGATCTTCAGAGCAGTTAACTACGTAACAACAAATTGAGTAAATATATGATTAATATACCTACATGCCTGGGCAGAGAGCACAGACTGGTGATAAAAGTTGAGGAACATGGAACAACCAAGCTGAAAACCTCACCAGGAAACAGATACAGGTTTCAGATACATCAGGTTTCCAACTGTTTAAGAACTAATTTATATAGTGATTGTAGAAGGTAACAGCTATTTACTGTTGAGATGTCTATTCTAGCAATTATTAATTACAGTTCATGGTTTAACTGTTTTATTCTATAAATGTCCTTGTCTTTTGTAGCTTGTCTTCGTATGTCTGAGATCGTAATGTGGTCATGTAGGGGATCTGGGGATTGAAGAATTGACCACTGTTCTTGTCTTTGTTTACTGAAATTCCATTTTCCAAGTCTTTTCTTTTTTTCGCTTGCTGTGCTGACATGGTCCATGTTTAACCAGTGTTTAAAAGAGACACCTGAAAAAGACGGTTTTGACTGTAGTGCTTTCATTAATAAACACTTTGCTTACTTTTGTCTGTGTATTTCTACATTTTTAAATGTGAGAGAAAGAAATATTGAGAAACAGCAATTGTACCAGTAGCACCTTCTGGTTAATAAAACAAAGTAATTGTTTTAACAGAGACACAAAGACACACAAACATATACCGATATGGTTTCTGGTTTCCTTGATTGACAGCTTCATGTGTTTATTTGACAGCTACAAGTCTTTACTATTTATTGAACTTTTTTTTTTTTATATAACTTAAATTATACAAGGCTGATTGAACCGGTAGCTAAAGAGTAAATACCCTGACCTATACTGAACACCTTCGGGATGAACTGGAACATGGACTGGACCCCAGACCTCCTCACTCTACGTCAGTGCCTAATCTCACTTATAATAATAATTAGGGAAAATCTGCAAAGCCAAGCTCCACAATCTAGTGAAAAGACGACTGGATGCATAAACAGCTGGATAAATAGATGGATGGATAGACCTTTTCTTGTAAGCAGTTATTGGCAAAAGCATTTCCTATGAATAAATGAAGTTATTTTATTTTATCTTTTTATCTAAGCTCATCTTATCGTATTGTATTCTATCTCGTCTTGTCCTGTTTTCTTTTTTTTATCCTATCTTATTTCGTCTTGTCTTGTCCTATCTCATCTTATCCTACTGTATCTTATCTGGTCCTGTCCTATCCTATCTAATTTTATTATATTCTGTCTTGTCTTATCCTATCCAGTCCTATTCTATATTGTCTTGTTTTATCCTATCTTATCGTATCCTGTCTTATCTTGTCCTTTCTTTTCTTATTCTATCATATCATATCCTGTCTTGTCTTGTTCTATTCTATTCTATCTTATCTGAGCTTATCTCAATCTACATTGTTTTATCTTGTCTTGTCTTGTCCTTTCTTATCATATTTTAATGTATCCTATTCTATAGATAAAACATTAAGGGCTATTTTGCCTCTTTTGTTCAGTGTTTAACAGGGATCAGGGATAGGCTCTGGGTATACCGGAATCCTGACTACAGTAATAATATTTACAGTAGCTGTATAAATGGATGGATAGATAGTGGCCTCTGGTGGAAGACTACATTTCCACACTTTTTGCACAATATTGTCAGGCTAGAGGTCTGTCAAATTCTGTTACCTTTGTATGCGATTTCGCTCTTTTGATCATCGTAAATGGAACAGAAATCTGGGAAAGGCTTGGTGATGGGATTGGTGGTAAACAGGAAGCCTTATTTAAACTAACAAAGTTAGGGACAGCCTATTATCTTCATCTTCATCTTTAACCAAGCAGAGAATAAAATACACAGTCTGGGGTTGGACAGGTGTAGTGCTGTGTCATGATCTATGTAATTATGCTTAAAAAAATAACACTGACTTTTAGATAGGTTCTAGCTCTAGTAGCATGAACACTATGTCCTTCTAAAAACGTGATGATGATGATGATACATTTGAGGAAGAATAGCTGAAAGTGACTGCACATTTTCCTGCATTTTATGTCCTGATTCACCTTTGAAACAAAGATTCTACTTTAGCTTTACCATATTTTAACTAAGTATTTCTTTTTAGACTAGGCGACATATACATTATTTATTATTATTATTACATACATATAAACCGAAACCGCAGTTCAGTCCATAACGCAGGAAGACTGAAACGCCGCACAAATGACGTTTAGTCAAATCGCTTATTCATGCAGCAGACTGTCCACTGACTCCTCCTGATGGACCCCGACATGGACATGAACATGGATGCTGTTTGAAATAAAAATCTTACCTGCAAACCGTGATGAGGTTCTTGCGCTCCACCGCCACGTTTCTGTTCGACGCTTTTTTCGACGTTAGACCCATAGCCATCGCGGTGTGGACACAAGCCGCTTCCATCCGATGGAGACTTCGAGCTGTGAGCCTCCAACCCCTCCCTTTGGACCAAAATACACGCGCTACACACACACACACACACACACACACCCACACCCCAACTCAAACTGCACATTGCCTTAGATTATTGAAATGATGCTCTAGACACATTTAACCTGGATATCAACCTAAACATTTTTTTACATCATAACTTTTTCTTTTTTTTTGCAAGCTAACAGTATAACAGTTTGTGTGTGATTTTAGTTATAGATTATTACCCTTAATACATACCACGACAAGACGGTGCACTTTTTTCCCCTATTTATTATCGGGTTGCCATGTTAGGCTTTATTCCCAAGCGGTGCGCAGACTATAATATTAATATTATTTCTCTATACACATTACAATATAATGTTGTCTAATATATAACATTTTGTGCACATGCAGAAATCTGCAATAATAGAATTAATTTTTTTTAATTGGCATTTTAAAACACCAGTTTAAACGGGAATCTACGTCACACGCCAAAATAAATCTGCCTAGTAACAAGCAGCTGATTGGATGTTAGTCCGACATGCGTTTGTTTGTTTGTTTGTTTGTTTTTTACAAATAAATTAAACTAATTTCGTTACAATTTTATTTTTTTTAAAAACCTTAAACTATTAACTTTTGTATTAGACTATTGCAGCAGCCAGAAATTTCCAAACATATTGTTTATGCAAACTGTATCTGCTTCTATTTTTATCATTAGATGTAGTTATTGATTTAGATTATGTAAGAGATGGATAAATCACTGTTATGTCTTATGACTGTTAAATAAATTGTCTTTTTAATAAAGCCCAGAGAAAATAAACATTTGTTCCATTTCCTACCATGACTATTGGGCACTTTTGTACCTTCTGTGGTTATTAGGGTTGCCATGTTCTGTTAAATTAACACCGACAGCTTTTAAATAAACAACCACGATATATAATCATGCATTAATAGAATTTTGGGCGACTTAATAAATGAATAAATGCATCTTTATTCTGATTCACTAAAATAGGGATTATCAGTCTAAACACCCTTTTAAATGACCTATTTTTAAACAAAAAGTAATAATGTAAGTACATTCTGAATAAAACATATTTAGTACATTAAAATATTGTTTAGATATTGTTTTGTTGTCTTATTTTTAGACATGAAATACTTTTAACTTGTTAAGTATTATAGAAAATAGGCGCATATATTAAATTACGTCATGTACCAAAAAAAAATCTGCCTGGCAACAAGTAACTGATTGGCTGTAATTTTTGTTGTTTTTGTAAATAATAAATTAAGTCAGTGAACATGATTTAAATGAGTTTGTTTATTTACTGTTATATAATAGTTTTGACAAAAATGTGTATTTCAATCAGCTGCTGTGTGTTGGTTATTGCAAAAAAAATATTATATTGTTTTTTTTTAAATGTATTTTTATGTGATTTATGAAACATGTATCATGTAGTATTACTTTCTTTTTTGTTTGTAAAGATGTAATAACGATTTACTGTAAAGAATAAGTTTTAGGTGACAGGTTCCAACTCAGTAATGTATTATGAATCTGAACCCCCAGGGGGCAGCATTTCGCAGAATTTTACAGTTGTTTGCTCTCAAAAAGACATTCCTATAATCAAGATTAATATAAACAAACTAAAGTTTCTGAATAGTGGATGTTCTGCATTACAGCAGGGGAAGATATATAGCCTTGAACATGAAACCCGTCATCTAAAACTTTAAAGAAATTAAATTTAGGCATGGCACATTTTAATTTAATTACATTTCATTCCATTTAGTGCAAATTTCCCTTTCCTTTCATTCAGTTCGGATTAAATTGGCCAGGAAACTTGCTGATGAGCTTCCTTACTTGTTGATTTTTTTCAGAGGAAATCTCTTTGTGTTAATCAGCAGGCTCTAATAATATAGTGTCGTGTGTTTCAAGGTTGGCATGCTGTTTTTTTACACCAAATGCAGACTGTAAAGAAGTGCAGATAAAAAAAAGAGATCACACACACACACACACACATGGTAATGGAGTACATTAGAAGACAGTAGAGTATATTGTAGCTGAGATGACGAGTACAGGAAAGCCTTTAGCCAGGCAGCCAGGGATTCGCCTTAACAGAACATTTCAATGTACAGTATTTTTTATGTAAATTCAGTCTTTTCTAAATAAATAACATAAATTACTGACATAAATAAATCATAAATCAATAAATGTAACATATTTTCTACATGATCATTTTCTTTTAACTTGTAGAGGGTTCTTTGTCACAACAGAGAGTATTCTGTACTATTAAAGGGTTAGTAGGGTTTTGATTTCTTTTACATACCCACCAATGCTGTTCATGATTCAGTGAACAGAACTACCTTACTGTAATACATAACTGTAATACATACAGGTGACAAAGTAAAGGAAAAACATGGGCTCTGTTATTTGGTTTGCATCCACTTTTCCCATTAAAAATAAACTTAAATGGAACTCGATGCAAAGTCGTTCTGACTGTTTTATATTATTGCCCAGCCTGCATTTACAGGGAAATAAAAACTCACTGGTCTGAGTGGCATTCACAGTCATAAGATTTTAGACCAGCGTGGTTTTTTTGGGGGGTTTTTTTGTGGTCCAGCATTTACTGCATTAACTTTTACGATAATTTCTCACCTGTTCATGCATGAAAGCAAGGACATTGCAGCTACATAGATGGCAATCAGCACAGGGAAAGAAAAAACAAATCAAACAATATAATAAATAAGGAAGTGTAACAGTAACATAATGTAAAAATTAAAGGAATACCTCTGCATTTTTTGTTCAAGTTAATCTCTATCTGTAGCACATATGTGTATAAAAGACGATTATTTTTAATGAATGTATGATTTTATATATATATTTCTTAAGTTTGGATTATTTAAAGCTATCATTGTGACACCTGTTCCTATTTAAACCTTGTTTCGGCTGCCACATAAGTTAGCAGGGTCAGTATATTTTTCATTATTTTTCGTCTCGTCTAATTAAAAAATGCACATACGCTACAATGAACAGTGATTAGACTACAAAATGCAGGAGCATCCGTTTAAGGTACTTTGATCCAGAAAATGTGCAAAGTCCCCTCTTTCTTTGCAGTGCAGTGTATTTCCTGCTAGCAGCTCAGTGATGCAGAGACCTGCCCAGCATCCATCACAAGTGGACCTCTATTCCTGAGGCACACAAATAACGTAACAGTTCCATATCCCGCATAGATGACTGTTTCGGTCTGAATAGTATGATGGAGAGAAAAGCAAAGCATTGGACTAAAGCAGGATTTTAAGGGCAGTGTGTCAAATGTCCTGCTAACTTCAGCGCTAAAGCCCTGCTGGGTTATTTTAAGCTTAATATGTAGGCCGAAGTAATGGAAAACAGTAACAGAAGCTTAAGAAAAGGGCAGGTGCAATTTTAGAAAACAAATAGAGTTCCCCTGTTGGATTTAGAGCGTGGGGGGGGGGTGTCCGAAATGGCAAATACTTTCCTTAGCATTTTTTTTTTTTAAAATCTCAATTCAATCTAAAAACTATTCGTTTATATGCAATCCAGTCACAATAAATAATAAAAACAACTTATTAGGGGTAGAAATCCAAATAAAAACGTTTACCATAAATAAAAATAAGCTATTCAAACTAAACATATTGACACTAGACAATTGCTATGTTTACCCCGATAGACAGGGTGCTCCCTTTACTTGCTAGGTATTATTAAAGTATGTGGGCAGAATAAGAGATGGAATCCTCTCTTCTCATTCATCACATGTCTGTTAATGGTGGTTTACCAGTTCGGAATACTAACATGCCCACAGTTTTCACCTGTTGATTCTGCAACTAGTATGATAATGGACATGTACAATGATAAGTGCTTGTGTACATTATATTACATCCCCCTTCCCTAATGCTGTGACATTCAGTCATGGATTATAACTGGGATGAAGAATACGATCCGAGCGTCTAGTCTCATCAGGAGGTTTAACATTAGGAGTATGAAACAGGCTTAATTCGCATGCTTTTAAATTCCTCAGAGAGAAAATAAATGATCATCCTCAGAACCGTCTCCTTCCCCCTCTGATTTCTCAGCCCTCGACTTTTATTACCCCACCTAATGGAGCAGTAGGACATTTATTATTCGGAATATATTAGTATTTAAGGTTTCCATTATAACTGAGGGCTAAAAACAGCATCTGCACCATCATTTGCTTTCAGTTCCTTTGTGTCACTCAGTGTGTGTTAGGCTCTCTTTCTGTGTCACAGGGACTGTAGCCGTTAGCTGGGGGCAGGATTGGGCTTTTAGGGTCAGAGTCCGTACTAACTAGGGGGCGATGATGGCGAGAGGCCCGGGTGAAGAGGCGAAAGGCTCCCCTGCAGATCAGACAGAACCAGTAAAGTTGCGGAGCCATGAGCAGAGCAGCACCCAGGTTATAATGCCACGGAATGGAAAGCGGCACCATGTACAGGGGAATATCTGCATACCTATTACACACACACACACACACACACACACACACACAGATTTGCATGAGTGTCCCAGGGCATTTGAAATCACGTATCATACTAATGGCTAGAGGCTAAACATTTACATAGACATTTTCCCTTTTTGCATGACCCAAGGCACAGAGCCACAGAGTTCCGAAGACTGATTAATGCGACCAGTTTAGCGTGTAGTGTATAAGAGAGAACATACCTGCCATAGGCGTAGTAGAGGTAGGGGAAGAGAAGAACTCGACAGACGAAAAAAGTGATCAGCATGAGTGCTCCATTAACTTTATGAAGGAGAGTGTGCTGCTGCTTGTACTGAAGCATGTGGGAAAAAAAGACAGAGAAGGCAAGAGAAAGGAAGATACAGGGGTGAGTTCCAGGCAAGCTACTGAAAGGAGAATTATTAATACTAAACCCACCAGCTTGACAAACAAAGCTGTGTTTATCTGACAGGAAGGAAGAGGGCAGTGCTTACTAGGAAGAGGTAAAGTTGGGCAAACATTTAAGCAAATCCAGAATTTAAAGTGTTTATTTATGAGGCCACAATACAAATTAGTAAGCAGTAAACGAAGAAGAAAACATGGTGCATGCAGCAAATGGTGTTGGGTCGAATGTGTGATGAAAAAAAATTGCACTAAAATGAGTTAATGGATAAAACAGTGTTTTGGGTGTGGTGAATAAAGTGGTGTTGATAGATGAATGGGTAATTTGGAACTCCTAAT
The DNA here is from genome assembly GCA_005784505.1 of Bagarius yarrelli. Lineage (NCBI taxonomy): Eukaryota > Metazoa > Chordata > Actinopteri > Siluriformes > Sisoridae > Bagarius > Bagarius yarrelli. Next base: position 2,502,925 of record VCAZ01000020.1, read on the forward strand.
ATTGTGATAAAAATATAATAATCTTTGTTGGGTAGTTAAATGTGTAATAAAGAAAGCAGAATGTGTAACATAGACAGCAGTGTTAGGGAGATGAGTGTGTGATATATACAGCAGTGTTGGGGAGATGAGTGTGTAATATATACAGCAGTGTTGGGAGATGAGTGTGTAATATATACAGCAGTTTTGGGAGATGAGTGTGTAATATAGACGGCAGTGTTGGGGAGATGAGTGTGTAATATAGACAGCAGTGTTTGGGAGATGAGTGTGTAATATAGACGGCAGTGTTGGGGAGATGATGTGTTGACTGCATATATAGTGGTATATATACAGCAGTGTTGGGGAGATGAGTGTGGTGTATATATTGTTGGGAGATGCAGTGATAGATACAGGCAGTTGTTGGGGAGATGAGTGTGTGGAATATATACAGCAGTGTTGGGGGGAAGATGATTGTGTGTGTATATAGACGAGTATAGACGGCAGTGTTGGGAGATGAGTGTGTGATATAGACAGCAGTGTTGGGAGATGAGTGTGTAATATATACAGCAGTGTTTGGGAGATGAGTGTGTGATATATACAGCAGTGTTGGGGAGATGAGTGTGTAATATATACAGCAGTGTTGGGGAGATGAGTGTGTGATATATACAGCAGTGTTGGGAGATGAGTGTGTAATATAGACGGCAGTGTTGGGGAGATGAGTGTGTGTGATATATACAGCAGTGTTGGGGAGATGAGTGTGTAATATATACAGCAGTGTTGGGAGATGAGTGTGGATATAGACAGCAGTGTTGGGGAGATGTGAGTGTGTGTGTATATAGACCAGCAGTGTTGGGAGATGAGTGGTGTAATATAGATAAATATAGACGGCAGAGTGTTGGGGGATGAGTGTGTAATATATACAGCAGTGTTGGGGAGATGAGTGTGTAATATATACCAGCAGTTGGGGAGCCGAGTGTGTAATATATAAACGGCAGTGTTGGGGGGAGATGAGTGTGTGATATAGACGGCAGTGTTGGGAGATGAGTGTGTAATATAGACGGCATTGTAGTGTTGGGGAGATGAGTGTGTGATATAGACGGCAGTGTTGGGGATGAGTGGTGTGTAATATCGACCCAGCAGTGTTGGAGTGGTGAGATGAGTGTGTGATATATACAGCAGTGTTGGGAGATGATGAGTGTGTGATATAGACAGCAGTGTTGGGGAGAGATGAGTGTGTAATATATACAGCAGTGTTGGGGAGATGAGTGTGTAATATATACAGCAGTGTTGGGGAATTGAGTGTGTTATAGAGAAGCAGTGTTGGGATGAGATGAGTGTGTGAATATAACAGCAGTGTTTGGGAGGATGAATATAGTGTGTGAATATATACAGCAGTGTTGGGAGATGAGTGGTGTAATATAACAGCAGTGGGAGATTGGGGAGAGAGTGATGTGTAATATAGACAGGCAGTGTTGGGGAGATGAGTGTGTAATATATGAGTGTGTAATATATACAGCAGTGTTGGGGAGATTGGTGTGTTGGGAGATGAGTGTGTGTGTTGGGGAATATAGACAGCAGTGTTGGGAGATGAGTGGTGTAATATATACAGCAGTGTTGGGGAGATGAGTGTGTAATATAGATGAGTGTGGGAGATAAATATAGACAGCAGTGTTGGGGAGATGAGTGTGTGTAATATATACAGCAGTGTTGGGGAGATGAGTGTGTAATATACAGCAGTGTTGGGAGATGAGTGTGTGATATAGACGACAGTGTTGGGAGATGAGTGTGTAATATATACAGCAGTGTTTGGGGAGATGAGTGTGTAATAGCAGTGTTGGTGATATAACAGTGTTTGGGAGATGAGTGTGTAATATATACAGTGTTTGGGGAGATGAGTGTGTAATATATACAGCAGTGTTGAGGGAATGAGTGTGTGAGTGTGGGGTGCTATAGACGCAGTGTTGGGGAGATGAGTGTGTGTGATATATAAATAGACGGCAGTGTTGGGGAGATGATTGTGTAATATATACAGCAGTGTTTGGGGAGATGAGGTAGTGTGTAATATAGAAGCAGTGTTTGGGAGATGAGTGTGTAATATAGACAGGCAGTGTTGGGGGAGATGTTGGGGATGGTTGGAGATGTTGGGATGAGTGTGTAATATATACAGCAGTGTTGGGGAGATGAGTGTGTAATATATACAGCAGTGTTGGGAGATGAGTGTGTAATATATACAGCAGTGTTGGGAGATGAGTGTGTGATATAGACACAGTGTTTGGGGGGATGAGGTGGATATAAGACGCAGTGTTTGGGGAGATGAGTGTGTAATATATACAGCAGTGTTGGGAGATGAGTGTGTAATATATACAGCAGTGTTGGGGGAGATGAGTGTTGGGAGATGAATATAGACAGCAGTGTTGGGGAGATGAGTGTTGGACAGGAGATGAGTGTAATATAAACAGCAGTGTTGGGGGAGATAGTGTGTAATTAAAACAGCAGTGTTGGGGAGATGAGTGTGTGATATAGACGGCAGTGTTGGGAGATGAGTGTGTAATATATACAGCAGTGTTGGGGAGATGAGTGTGTAATATATACAAGCAGTTTGAGGAGAATGAGTGTGTAATATATACAGCAGTGTTGAGGAGATGAGTGTGTAATATATACAGCAGTGTTGGGGAGATGAGTGTGTAATATATACAGCAGTGTTGGGGAGATGAGTGTGTAATATATACAGCAGTGTTGGGGAGATGAGTGTGTAATATATACAGCAGTGTTGGGGGAGATGAGTGTGGATATAGACGGCAGTGTTGGGAGATGAGTGTGTGATATAGTCAGCAGTGTTGGGGAGAGGATGGTGTAATATATACAGCAGTGAGTTGGGAGATGAGTGTGTGTAATATAGACAGCAGTGTTGGGGAGATGAGTGTGTAATATATACACAGCAGTGTTGGGGAGATGAGTGTGTGATATAGACAGATTAATAGATAGAATCCATACAGTGTTGGGGGAGATGAGTGTGTGATATATACAGCAGTGTTGGGAGATGAGTGTGTAATATATACAGCAGTGTTGGGGAGATGAGTGTGTAATATATACAGCAGTGTTGGGAGATGAGTGTGGAATATATACAGCAGTGTTGGGAGTGTTGGGATGAGTGTGTAATATATACAAGCAGTGTTGGGAGATGAGTGTGATGAGTGTGAATAGACATGCAGTGTTGGGGAGATGATTGTGTAATATAGACAGCAGTGTTGGGGAGATGAGTTGGGGTAAATATATACATCAGTGTTGGGAGATGAGTGGTGTGATATATACAGCAGTGTTGGGGAGATGAGGGTGTGTGATATATACAGCAGTGTTGGGGAGAGAGTGTGTAGTGTGTGATATAGACAGCAGTGTTTTGGGGAGATGAGTGTGTAATATATACGGCAGTGTTGGGGAGATGAGTGTGTGATATATACAGCAGTGTTGGGAGATGAGTGTGTAATATATACAGCAGTGGTTGGGGAGATGATGTGAGTGTGTGATATAGACGGCAGTGTTGGGGAGATGTGTGAGTGTGGGAGTGTGAGTATAGACGGCAGTGTTGGAGATGAGTTGTGATATACGCAGTGTTGGGAGATGAGTGTGTGATATATACAGCAGTGTTGGGAGATGAGTGTGTAATATAGACGGCAGTGTTGGGAGATGAGTGTGTGATATAGACGGCAGTGTGGGGAGATGAGTGTGTAATATATACAGCAGTGTTGGGAGATGAGTGTGTAATATAGACAGCAGTGTTGGGGAGATGAGTGTGTAATATATACAGCAGTGTTGGGGAGATGAGTGTGTGATATAGACGGCAGTGTGATAAATGATGTTGGGTAGTGTTGATGGATAAAGTGGGAGAATGGTTGTTGCAACAAAAAAAAAATCAGTTGGTAAAGTACCTGAATGAGTATTTTTCCCAGACAAACGGATGGCGTGCTGAGTTCAGCTAAAAACATGACTCCTTGAAAATAATCCCCCTTTCCTTGTCGCCAGAACTGAAAAAAAGAAACCATTTTTATCTTTACTAAACATTAACTATAAATTACATCCAAGTCTATTTTTGAATATCTTCTTAAAAGCCTGTTAGCATTTAATAAGAAAATACTACTAGATACCTAGATCAGCTTTATAACTAAAAATTCCCTTTAATTTTCTTATTAGCAGAATGTTTCAATACCAGAACAGCAGTCTATTCTAAAGTGATTATTTGATCCAATGGCTCCACGGCTCACATTAAGCACTCAGACGTGTCTTAATCCACAGCAGTTAAATGTTTTAGCCTTCTGAAATGCACTTCTGAACTTCTAGTTTAATTTAATAAAACATACCTGGTGTTCTATTACCATAAAAGGACGTCTAAAAAGTTGGTTCCATAATAAGTTTATGATTGAACAAACGGTCTGAGCAATATTCAGACTAGCAGAAAATTCGCAAAACACCTAACCAACAAATATAACATAAAAATGTTAATATAACATAATAATTTAACCCACTTCTTTTAGGATAAAAAATGCCTTAGAACAGTAGAGTGGTAGCTCATTATTTAAGGTGGTGGCCTTGCCAGCACCACCATTCTGCCACTGCTGCACCCCTGAGCAAGGCTTTTAACCCTTAACTGCTGGATAAGGGCGTCTATTAAATACCAAAAAAAATGTATAACATGACTGTCAGACTGTTAATGCTTTCAATGCATTAAATAGCTCAGAGTGATGCTATTGCTAATGACAATAAAATATCAAAACTGTTATCAATAACAATTTAGCATACTGCTAATGCTGTTGCCGCTGACATCATTGTTATGTAAAGCTGCTTTATTTCCAGACTTTCCACCTCAGCCAGTCCCATTTGGTAATGCATTACAGCTGTAGGTTAAAAACAGACTTGGGCTTAATCTCAATTTTATTTTATACCTCTATTTCTACCCCTTCCTCCTGGCTCTGAAAACAGAGTGACAAGGGGTAAGGATAAAAATATTCCCCTAAGAAATAGGACGCCACCACTACACCAGTACAAGTTATAATACGTCTGGTGAAAAGCTAATACCCTGCCACTAGACTTTTATGTCTGACAGGGTAATTGTCAAGCCGTCAGGTAATGTTATCAGGCTTAAAATATGTTGTGGGCCTATCATGCAGCAGTGTTACGTTAGCGTTGATTGAAGAACATGACGGTAAAATATAAACACGGCATTGAATGTGATGAAATAGATCATTGGTGGTGGGTAAATTCCTCAATAATGCCAAGAAATACTTATTTGTCAATTTCCTTGGTCGCTTAGGCAGCCATGTTGCCGCTGTAGCTAATGTATCTTGGGAAATTTCTCATACCACTACGTTTAAGGTGTGTTTCTGGAAAATCTTCCTCTTTCCACCTTAATTTAATCAATTAACCTGTCCTAGTTTAAACACTGCTCTGTTTCTTTCCAATTTCTGCGTTGTTGTTTCCACTGAAAGATCAATGAACCCTATTAAAATTAGGCACATGTTGTCTAAAAGCAAGATGTCTGGATTAGACATACTCAGCAGGGTAACGGGCATGTCTGCAAATTGATATGAAAGCTGCAAAAAAAATGTTTACAGAGGCTTAAATTAGGCAGCAGGACATCATGAACACTGAACATATCGAAAAAAATAACTAGGAAATGGGAACTGGAACTCCTCTTTTTATTTTCCTTATTATTTCTATTCTACTTTTTTAGTACAGTTGGTTTTGTTCTGCAGTGTGTGTTTGTTTAGAAAGGTTTGACTGTTGTTTGACTCACCACAGATACAGGGAAGCAGACAGTAACCATGACGACGTGATGAAGCACCATGAGAAACTCTCGCCACAGGTAGCTGCAAATGGCTGTGCTCGTTTTCGGTGCGTCCTCCTCATGACCTTTGACTTGCATCTTGTACCAGTAGCAGAGGTACATGGCGTAGATGTCATAGATAAAGTAAGGAACCGCAAACAAGATGTAGGTACTAGTGAGCCAGTGCCTATAGACATAGAAAACAGGTTGGACGAAGAGACGCAGAAGAATGGGTCAGGGAAGAATGCAAAACAGCATTTCTGTCATGCAGTTTAATGCATTGTTGAGGTTTGTATTACCACTGCCTAACTATTATTCCAGGGCTTGACATTAAATGTCCTAAAAGCTTCCGTGTGGATTCTACTTTAGGGCTGCACACCTGTCCAAACACGACCAACATAAATGCAGGGCAGGGGAGGAGGATCTGTGGCACTATTCAAACTAACCACTGTTCACACTTATCCTCAACTTTGACTATCAAAAACGACATACAGAATTTTCTGCTTTCCCATCCTCACTGTCGTGTCCAATTTTCCTCTCTGGTTGAATCCTCCTAACCCACCTACGCACATGCACGTAATAAAACTGAGTAATAAATCGAGGCCCTGACTGAAGCCGTGACAAAGTAAAAATCACTACAGCGTGGAAGTCTTAGACAGCTCGGCTTCATCGCAGTGCCGTGGTCATTACAACGCCACAGTGGATTTACAGAAGGAAACTAATTAGGTTGAAAGCCTATTTTGATTAAAGGGACACAAGGTGAGCTGAAGGCACATTCTTAGAAAAGCTCGTTTTACTAAACTTTACAATGACATGCATATGGCTTTGTACCCTGCAGTTTTTTTGTCCTAAAGAGAGCGAATCACTCTGGAGGTAAATCAAATGTAAAATCAAAATAAAAAAAAATGCATTAAAAAAAATCCAGAACACTATATACTATAACCTTCATTTATTACATAATCACTTTACAACAGTGGCGTGCAGTCAGCGCCAGCAAGGTCTTTTCTGCTGGCCTAAACCACATCAGAAACTGACCTACATTTACAACCTAAACTCTAATATTTGTTTCAATAAATTGTAATAATTTATTCCCAACAGTTTTTTCTCTTCATTTTTTAGCGTTTGTGTTCTGAACTGTCTTCCAGTACGAGTAAGTGGATGTTAGATTTTTTTGTCCAATCATTTTTCAGTTTCTATGTTCTGCCATGTTAATCTAATCTGCCCAGAGCCTTCAGAATCAGTAGTGCTGCCCATGTAACTTAAACTATATTAGCAATGGCAGATTGCTTATCGGTTAAAGACTGTTTTTTTAATTAATTAGATACATTAATCGAAACATAGCGCCAGCTAGTTGGCCTACTATGACAGCAGCATTTTTCTGTCCTCTGATTGGTTAATCAAAGTAAAACTGTTACAGCCTAGCACAGACTAGCAAAACACGTCTGTACAGTTAAATTTGAATTTTTATACCCACAATGGCAGACGGAGGAGAAACTGACTTGGTCTAAGACATACTTAAAAAAACGTTTTTAAGGCGGACTTTTCCTGGAAAAGTTAGACATCTTGAGGAGAGGTTGGCTAACCACAAAAATAACTAGCTTGTCTCAGCCCAGAAAAGTTTATTCTCCACCTTTAGGCCAGTGCAGACGACCGGTAACACCGGCTTACCTTTAAATCCATTATATATTTTGTTTTAATATTTTATGTTTTTGTGATGTTATATTAATATTAAAATTATGATAAATATGAATCTGAACTGCTCTAGATAATGTATTGTGGTACACTTGTGCTAAGGTCTGAAGTTTTAACAGGTTTTCTAGCGTTAATAAAAATGGTTTTCATTCTCACTATTTTTTTATAGTTTCGATGGTTTCTATAATTGCAACGTGATAGTGGTGGTATTTAGAGGTGTATCAGTCAGGTAAGTCCTCACTGAAGGCCCAGGTACCGAATACACTGCCTGCCACTGCTTTAATACTGCTTTAATAAACATACAATATTCCTTTGCAATAACTCGATAAACAGAAATAGCACATATAATCAAACACTTACTGGTCCTCAATGATGTCATTACAAGATGACGCAATAATGAATCCAGCCGAGGAAGCCAGGACTGCTTGGATGGAGGACACTAACCTGTAAACATGCATTACAAAAATCAAATCATTCTATTATTCACCTTCTTGTAAACCAATATGGTAAAATCTTATTAACAATTTGATTGACTAGATGGTGTCATGTGTTATGCTTAAGTATGTTACACGAATAGCTTGGTTTAAGGTATTTCTCTATTAATTTAAGAAAGGCACAAGGTATTTTTGACTCGTTCTAGTTACCCTACGTGGTGTAGATATATTGTAAAATTTTGTTAAAACAGCCAGAACAGCCTTTCTTATTTCATCTCTTTATGTTCCTTAGACAAAGTGAATATTTATTTTATATTTTTACTATGCCTACATGGTCATTGTACATAATGATGTAAATAAAAAATGTATGTTTTTAAGAAAGATGGAAAAATTAGATATCAATGTTTACAACAACAGCATCAGGAGCAAATATAGTACACTATATTGCCAAAGGTTTGTGGACACATTACACGTCCACCCATAAGTGTGTCTTCTTTTAGCAAGACTAAATGGACATATACCTCGCGGAAACTACAACAGCATCGGCCTCGCTCCACTTTAGCCCCGGTGCTTGTTTCAGGCATCGCTTAGACAGCAGGAAAAGGCCTGGGAAGAATATGGAGCCGGCTGCTAGGAAGCTGAGCATGGTCCTTTTAATACTGCTCTGCTTCTTAGTCTATTTCTAAAAAAGGGGAATGACAGTCTTTAGGACACATCTTACAGGATAATAGAAAAACACAAAAATTATCATCACAGCTGATTTACATAAAAAAACTACCTATTTTTTAAATGTACATAATTATTGTAATAGAAAACAACACTATTAAAAAAAATCTCAAAAATTCCTAGTGCAAATTTGTATGTAATGACTAGATATTTTATTAATCGTCTAGATAAAAAACACATAAACCTTCACTGAAACATTTACTGACAATCTGCTAAGGTAAATAATTAAAAGCTCTAGGCAGCTGAGTGAACTCATAAATATACCCATAAAAGCTGAGTAAACCCATGAATTATATAATCATAAAAATGTGTTTAAAATTCAACTATGCAATAAAATGAAAAATAATTTAAAGCTACAATGTGCAAGTTTTGCCTCTTTGTCACCCTCTCTGTTTCAAACTTGCAACTGCGGGTTTGTTTCAGAATTATCTGCAGTTTCTTAGTATGAATGAATCACATGGTCATCTTCATGACTGTGTGTATATTGTGTGTGTTAGCATTAGCAACCTTGCATGTGATATATCCGGGATTAAATCTTTATGTTTAACAAAATGACGCATAGACGAACGGCGCCACGCTCACATTTCCCGCAAAATACTACCACTTAGTACCACTTACATTATAAAACATTAATACAAGATTACCGGTGTTATTCAGGCTAAGATAAGGATGAGGAGATAGTTTTGAACACAGACTCGTAATGTACTTGCTCAATTATTCATTCATTTCGGATCATTTATAAAATCATGGACTGCAGCTTTAATTAACACATTTGGTTAAAAAAACGCCCCATCATCAAACCTGGGTTGATTCACTCAAGTCTTAAGCAAACCACTTTATCTCAGGAGCACTTCATCAGTCAATGACGAGGTTTTGCAAGAGCACAGAAATACAGAGAGTCTTTCAACACAAATGAGCTGCGTTAGGAAACCCTGGATTAATCCATGTTCGGGGAGGTGTTGGTGGTGGTGGTGGTGGGGGGGGGGGTTTTACCAAAATAGATTTAGAAAAGATTAGCCTGCTGGAGATTTTGTAAGATTACCGCATGGAATAAAGAAGAGGCTGTCAGATCCAGAGGACAAGATAGGAGTCGAGGGAAGAGAGTATAGTCTGGAATGAGTCTGTTAATTGTATATCACTAATCATAAAGCTCACTGTTTTTTAGAAAGCAAATCCATCAGAAACGCATGATTGTTAAAGGTACCTTTCAAACAATGTCAAAGGAAATGACGAAATTTACCCGTCCTTTTTAACCCCATCTTAGAAACGGCATAATTCAAATTAGAACTCACTGTTAAGACAACTAAGAGTGTAACTTGGAAACTCCAAGATTTATGAACTAGTTAATTAAATGAGTAACAGAAAGGAAGAAAGAAAGAAAGAAAGAAAGAAAGAAAGAAAGAAAGAAGAAAGGAAGTAAAAAAGAAAGAAAGAAAGAAAGAAAGAAAGAAGGAAGTAAAAATAAAAAAGAAAGAAAGAAGTGGGAAAAAAAGAAAAAAGGTATAGAGGATGAAAGGAAGAGAAAAAAGAAAGAAAGAAAGAAAGAAAGAAAGAAAGAAAGAAAGAAAGAAAGAAAGAAAGAAAGAAGAAAGGAAGTAAAAAAGAAAGAAAGAAAGAAAGAAAGAAAGTAAAAGAAAAAAAGGATGAAAGGAAGAGAAAAAAGAAAGAAAGAAAGAAAGAAAGAAAGAAAGAAAGAAAGAAAGAAAGAAAGAGAGGATGCGGATCAGAGGATGGCACTGAGTGTTACCCTGATGCGGGTGGACGGATATAAGGGAGTGTTTTGTTCTCTTTCTACAGCAGCACCTCACATAAACCGAGGCCTGCACACACTGCGGGATAAACACACTGTAGCACCGCAGCAGCAGCGGAACATGACCCTCATATAAAACAGGAACTGACACAAACCCAATATAACAATAAGAACAAATAATAAAGGAATAAAAGGTCACACGCACTAAAGTTGGCGGAAACGTCGTCCTGATGGAATCAGCAGTAAAGTGAAGCGATGAAGAGGCAAAACCATGGTGTTAGTTTCTGCATTGCAGCCGCAGATGGGACAGCTTCGTTCACTTCTGAGTCAAACACACACACACACACACACACACACCAGACGAGAACTTTAGTCAGCAGGTTATTTACTCACCAAAACAAACGAATGACACAATAATAAAGATAAGACTTAATAATTAAATATTGTGTTTATTACAATGATGTAACTGTGACTAGAGAAACCATGTGTTACTCATCGCTTATTCTCCCGTTCGCACAATGACAGGAAAAAGAAACAGAATCATTAGAACCGAGTTTCCTACTGATAAACCGAGGATTTTACAACCACGGAATTATAAATACGATCAAAAATCCCCGAGATTTTTATTAAATATTGGTTTATCTGTAACACATCGCGTGTTTGGAGTTATTAGCCGGCTAACAGAGTAGCGCAAATGCTTCCTATTGTTTCCATGGTACTGCATCTCCATCATCAGTCCGGCGGCGCGTGCGGCAAAGCAAAGGCAGGATTTTAACACGCTAAACCGGCTGCGCATCTTTATCGCTACAGTGTTTGCGTTTTTTTTTTGGTCTTATAATAATGAATTCCATTGTAATAAATAAAAAACACATACGAGCAAATTATCCAGAACCAAACCGTTGATGAATTGAGGCCGCGCGCGCTTTCTCGAGACGCTCCGGTTAAATGGTTTAATCAAACAACCCGTTAAAACAAAATAGATGATTTTATCTCAGGATTTTCATGCATAATGAATATTATTTGCTGTATAGACTCAAAGCCGAAGCAATAACCGGAGACGATTTAAAAAAAAAACCGGAGCCGGAGCTCGTGCACAAACCTGATTAAAATCCACGTGATTTATAGAGTCTTAATCGAGTTTTATCTTCCACTCGGATTATCAGTTAGTTGTAAAAGAGAAACAAATCAAAAACAGATTAAAATTGCAAAGCTAGGAGTGAGCCGAGACAACGTGACGCGCCATGGCCGCCTTTCAAACCTCACAAAGTTACACAGCGAAGTGCACTATTTAGTTCATAGTGGAGTTTAATCTACTCTAGTGCGCCTGCGCAGGGAGCACTCAAGCGTTTAGGACTCGGCCGCGTTCAGCATCACACAGACGGAACGTCAGCTAGCATATAGGCGGCTATCACAAGCATCCGCCTCCGTCCTCACGTTTATCCTTCCTAACACAGCGCCCTGTATGTCTGACTCCTGGTACGTGCTAATAAATAACACCCTTTTATTCGCCCACAAAGAGAGGGCGAATTAATTAATCATTCTTGTAGCAACTAAGTCACACACACACCCTCCCATCCCATCAGCTCAGTCATGGTGGATTAATTTATAAGGCTTTCAATTAAATTAATAAACAGTATTTACACTGCATGAAGGTCAACAGTATTAAACAGGAAGTTTACAATTACAAACAATTAACGTTAAGTGTGTGTCTGTGTGCGGAGGCGATTTTGCCGAACAGGATGTGATCCTGGATTAACATCCTTTGTTGATCCTGAATCAACATTTCAATCAACCAATCACAACCATATGATGTCATCAGTGTGCGCCGACCAAACCCGCCTTAAACCTTTTCTGAATCTTTCCCCTTTTTTGTCTAAAAAAATGATAATAAGTAAATGCTAAAAAAAATCTTATCGGCTGAAACTGGAATGTCATTGATTCACTGACATTGATTGATTTACTGACAATGACGATTCCTGGATTAACATCGGATCACAACATGAAATTAGACAAAACTATCATAATTTCATAATTTATGATAGTTCAGGAACAACATTTGAGAATTTAGACTATTTATTATAATGGGGGGCAGCACGGTGGCTTAGTGGTTAGCACCCTTGCCTTACAGCAAGAAGAACCCGGGCTTGATTCCCGAGCAGGGGCCTCTCTGTGTAGAGTTTGCATGTTCTGCCTGTGCTTGCATGGGTGTACTCTGGGTACTCTGTTTTTTTTCCCCACAGTCCATGTATGTTATGTTGATTGGTGATTCTAAATTGCCCATAGGAGTGAGTGTGAGTGTGAGTGTGTGTGTGGCCCTGTGATGGACTGTACCCCTCCTGGGTGTACCCCTCCTGCCCCTTGCCGGCTGGGACTCCAGCAGATATTCGTGACCCCGAAGCAGAAATAGAAATTAAATGAATAAATAAATAAATGATTATAAATGTCCGAAATAAACATTAATGAATTTACACAGTAAATCATAAAAAATCACGAATGAACAACTGACTGTAATGTGAACCTGTAGAACCACAATAGAGCAACATTTTTACCATAAAACAGGGTTTATGTTTATTTAATAAAATCCAATTTTTAAAACCATAAATAAAAATGTAAAAAATGATTAACTTTACATCTATTTATATTTTTAAATCTATTTTTGCTCACACATTAGCTAAACTGCACATACATAACTGCAATTGTTTAGTACAGCATGTTATTGTAATACATAAATACATTTATAATATTACAATCAAATTAGATTCAGAAATTGATTGAGGCAGGTTTGGTCGACCCACGCTGGTGACATTAGATGGTTATGATTAGTTGATTAAATTGTTAATCCAGGAATACTAAAGGATGTCTAATTCAGGATCATATCCTACTTGGCAAAATCACATCCACTGTTTGTGTGTATGTATAGAAAATCATATAATAAAACCCCTACAAAACCAATTTTTATTTTATATATGAGTAATAACAAATATTCTGGCATGTACCTTTTTTATCAATCTATCAAACAGCCAATCAATCAATCAATCAATCAATCAATCAATCAGTCTGTCTGTTGCCAATAATGCTAATATCTGATGACGAATATTAGCTAATATCATTTACCTGTATTAAATTATTATTTAAAATAAACACTAATTAAGATTTTTATTTAAAAAATCCAACATAAATGTTAATTTTGAATTGACTTTGTACAGATTATTGAGGTCAATATAAAGGTATGATATTGAGAACATAATATACTTCGGAATACAAATAGTTTTCTGTTGTTAAACAGAGTAAAGAATGAGACGTGAGCGGAGGGTAAAATGCACAGCGTTACATTTGACTGTTAAATCCAGAGTCAAATACTTACCATGCAACAGAGACGAGAGAAAGTTAGTAGGAAGGCGTACATTTTGATGCTGTCTACACAAACCTGCCTAACAATACGTGTTATATAGCGTATAGATTAATTTATTAGTAATAAAAGAGTTGTGTGTAATAAAACTGTGATACTTATTCTTATCAAAATGAACCCATGTCACAGTTTTACTAACACAAAACACCATCCAGCCATGGTAACGGCTGAAATACTAAAAAATCGGTGTCAGTGATTAAAAACTGGTGTAAAGTTTAATAGTAAAGTTTGTGTTTATGAAAAAGTAACTATTTCATTAATAAATGTATAATAAGCGGCTAGTAAAACAAATAGTCAAACCATGGAAGTATTATAAATATTTATAATGTGCACTTTTCAGAATAAACGTCTGCCTATCTATCTATCTATCTATCTATAGTTCTTTCTACCTATCTATCTATCTATCTATCTAGATCTATAGTTCTATCTATCGATATCTATAGTTCTATCTATCTATCTATCTATCTATCTATCTATCTATCTATCTATCCATCCATTCATATCTATCTATCTATCTATCTATCTATCTATCTATCTATCTAATCTATCTATCTATCTATCTATCTATCTATCTATCTATCCATTCATATCTATCTATCTATCTATCTATCTATCCATTCATATCTATCTATCTATCTATCTATCTATCTATCTATCTATCTATCTATCTATCTATCTATCTATCTATCTATCCATCTATCTATCTATCTATCTATCTATCTATCTATCTATCATTCTATCTATCATCTATCTATCTATCTATCTATCTATCTATCTATCTATCTATCCATCCATTCATATCTATCTATCTATCTATCTATCTATCTATCTATCTATCTATCTATCTATCTATCTATCTATCTATCTATCTATCTATCTATCTATCTATCTATCTATCATCCATCTATCTATCTATCTATCTATCTATCTATCTATCTATCTATCTATCTATCTATCTATCTATAGTTCTTTATCTATCTATCTATCTATCTATCTATCTATCTATCTATCTATCTATCTATCTATCTATCTATCTATCTATCTATCTATCTATCTATCTATCTATCTATCTATTCATATCTATCTATCTATCTATCTATCTATCTATCTATCTATCTATCGTCTATCTATCTATCTATCTATCTATCTATCTATCTATCTTATCTATCTATCTATCTATCTATCTATCTATCTATCTATCTATCTATCTATCTATCTATCTATCTATCTATCTATCCATCCATTCATATCTATCTATCTATCTATCTATCTATCTATCTATCTATCTATCTATCTATCTATCTATCTATCTATATTAAAGCAATTTCGTTATGTAGATTGTGTCTTTTTGCTAATTTATGTAGATTAGTAGATTTTGGTTAAGTTTATCTAGTCATTTTGAGTTTACAGGACACTAAAGTGAATTTAATAACAAATAGTAATAACAATAGTTAAATCTCACCTGTAGCTCACAGCTCCCGAGTTGCGCACTGTGTGTCTGCTTGACTGAATGACTCGATCGAGTTCATTTCACTTTTAAATCTCCGCCGCACAAGACGGAAGGCGAGCGGTGATTGGATCAGAGAAAACAAACGGGCTGCATTGCGCCTACTCTATTGGAGGATTAATTTGATTGACTGCATTCTAAGCCAATGGTAAGTCAAAACATTTGACCTGAAGGCACAAGTGTTTTGTTAGTCATTCGTGAAATTTACTATGCGGATAATTAAAAAAAAAAATCCTTATTAATTATCAGAGAAATACATTTGACTGGCAATTTATTTAATCAGGATGTTATTATTTATTTGAAACAAGTATTTTTTTTAGGAATGTAGTGAATTGTAGAATAAAAGCAGTTAATTTTTCTCTAAGACATACATATTACACACACACACAAGCGCTAATTTATATATAAATGCATATATAATATATATAAATGTGTGTGTATGCATGCATGTATATGCCTCAGAGGAACATGACCTAGTTAGACTAATTCTATTGCTATTAAAAATTCATTTTCATTAAAATTTGATTGCTGTGATTTTAACACGGCGGCCTAGTACAAGATCAAGGCATTAGACTAAAGGATCTAATATGCACTCAATATTTTGTGAATATATATTATTTTATATTAAACTACATTCTGGTACATACTGTTAGTTGTGGACAGACCTGGGTTTAAACAACCATAAAACTGCTGATTTGGTATTATTTGTTATTATTGAGTGTCTGTATGGTGTAAAATAATATCAGATTTTAGCTATATATATATATATATATATATATATATATATATATAAACACATTTTTGTTGTGCTCAAAAGACGGCCATCCGGACAAGACCACGGAAACTTTGCTGCAGCATGGGTAACCTACTGGTTTATCCGGGCAGAGGAGAACTGACCCCCCGACTGGTTTCTCCCAAGGTTTTTTTCTCCATTTTGTCACCGATGGAGTTTTGGTGTCTTGCCGCTGTCGCCTCTGACTTGCTTAGTTGGCTTGCTTAGTTCATTTAGATTTCAATCAATGATGTCTTTTTCTGATGTAGCTGCTTGGAAACAATCCCGATTGCTAAAAGCGCTATATAAATAAGGGTGACTTGACTTGACTAAAGTAGTGAAGTAAAATGAGTGAGTATTTATTATCTGGTTACACTGGTGCCTGTTGAAGGCTGCAGTATATCAGGGCTGGTTATGACCAGGGCAAGATTTCACCTGGTGTCCACTTGCATCACAGCCTGTTTCATCACTGATCATTGTGTTTACACAATCACACTGAAACTGCAGAACTTAATTTTCTTTATTTCAGAAAACACACACACACACACACACACACACACACACACACACACACACACACACACACGCATAGAATGTAAATAGAAAATGAATATAATATAAAAGAACACATAAAAAAGACTTTTTATTCTTATATTTACAGGTCTTTTGTTTGGTATGTGAGTAAAATTTTAACATTTAAACAAACATGGATAAACATTAAAATGTGTTGAAAATATGACGGGATTAAAATATGACAATTTCTGATTATAATCATACAGATTCACTCTGTTTCAGTTAATGTGAACAGTTACATTAGTTAAATTAGTAAAGTTAGCTGGTTATCTCAAAACAAAACAGTTCTGTCCATTCTTTACATTACTTATCTTTCCCCTGTTTTTTTCCCTGTTTTTTTCTCCTCTTTTTTCGGGTTTCGGTCTTTTTGACATTGTAAACAGCTTTGACAGGTTGTACTGCTAATTTTCCGAGTTGTAAATTGTAAATCCAGCCATCTGTCACTGTCAGGTACGAGAAGAGGCGGAAGATTGACGTTTCGGATGAGCATAATGACTAATAAGCAGTGCAGTGTGATTCAGAGAGGTTTTTCCGTTTTTTTTTTGTTTTTTTTTTACTATTTATAAATAGCATTAGTAAAAAAAAAGTTGAAGAACAATGATATAAGGTTCATTCATTTGCCCCTGAGGGTGGGCAGCTCCTAAATTGCCTATTCCGCCTAATGGAACGGCGTCCTGGCAGCAGATGAACAATCAGTTCTCGATGTTATTGTGTTGGAAGCAGAAAAAATAAAAATTAAAATGCTTAAACTTTTCACTAATAGTTCCTACAATGGGTAAAAAAGCGTTATGTCTGGACAATGTTTTGTTCCATCAGAACTTTTGAGTCCTGACCTTCATCCCGGATGTTACATTCACATTGGATTGTACTAAACATTATTCCAAATCACATTATAACCACGTATGGCAGTGTTCTACTCTAACAACAGCCTCTTTTAGCAGGATAACATTCATTGCCACATTGCAAAAATTGTTTAGGACTGATTTAAGGAACTACGTCACCCAGATCTCAGTCTGATCAAGCATCTGGTAAATGTGCCCTTATTTCTTACATATACATCTACAGCAGTTAGGAGATGCCCTTATACAGAGCCACTTACATTTATTTCTTCTATACAGCGAAGCAATTAGGGGTCAAGGGTCATTAGTAACTTGGTACTGCCGGTCCTCTAATTAGCATAACACTTTAACCAGTGTGCTACCACTTGTACCGCCAGATACCACACCTTGTGGCTGATTGGTGTATATTGTTTTTCAGGTCTAAACCAAATATATCCAGCCAATATTCACAAATAAATGTGATGACAAATTAAATTTTGTTTACATGCTTGATCAAGTCTGCGCATTATTTGCTAAACAATCTTAGGTATGACATCTTGAACTGCTTTGCGATTCCAACTATTTAGAATTTGAAACATCATACTGGAGTTTTAAAAGCATTTAACGGATGTACGGATTATTATTTATTGACCCCACAAGCTGACCTTTGACTCTGTTTCTAAGACCTGCTAATCAAGCAGATTTTCTGTGTATAACATTGATTTGGCATTTGTGTAGAAATGTTGTGTTTGCTGAAATTCCTGGCTTTAATCATGAACAGAAACTTTTTAGGACTGATTAGAGTTCCAACAAGCTACAAAGTTAAAACGCAGCTGCTGTTAATGTGATGAAATCAACTATCACACTATGTGCTAATTTTGAATAACATTATAAATGTACCTTTTATAAAGTATAAGTATAATTTTAACCTTATTTTAACTGTGTAAATTTAATTTCTTGTTCTCGTTTTTTTTTTTACACATATTTGCTAGATAGATATTTTCAGGCTGGCACAAAAACTCACCACGTTTCATATTTCAGCCCAGGCTGTCCAATGTATTCTACAAACGCTCCTCATCTACAGCCCCTTTGTTATTCATCTAATTTTCATATAACATAACATTCATATAATTGTAATGAAATCTTTTAGAATCTTATCACAAACTTTAACAACCGAGTCGAATCTTCCTACTGGATTATAGAAAGGATTTTCCCCCCTTCTACTCTGCATGATTCGAATGTTTTCTTTCTTCCATCTTGTATACAGATGTTTATTACATTAAAGTAGTGTTACATATCCATAGAAATAATTAGATTCTGTCTAAAATAGAAATTTTTGTCTGGTCCGAGTCTTTTTTTTTGTAGTAGAAGCTCTGTAGCAAACAGATAAATCTAGAAAAAAAAAAGGACAGAATCCTATCTATTCAGTTGAAGTGGCACTTTGTCTCCAGTGTTCGCTCTTTATTGGACAGTTCCACACCAAACCGCTTTTTTTTTTTCCTTAAAAAATTCAAGCATCGGTTTTAAACACAAAGTCCAAAAAAACATTTTCATAAAATGACAAAAAAATAAATAAAAAGAAAACAACAACAAACAGCCATCTTTTGAAACAAGCGTTTGCTATTACTAACCATAATCGTTAAACACAAATATCATGTTTTCTTTTTTCCATCATAAAATGTCTAATGTCTATAAGCTCATGTCTATCACTTAAAACATCCTCACATTGTAGTTAGCAGTCAGCTCAAGAAATCCCAGACCAACGCATGTTCTCTTCATTTCACTACACTTCTAGTTCTTCTACTAACACGATAAGAAAGTGGTCAAACTACAATATGTTACGAGAGGAGAAAAAAAAACCCCAAGAAAAACAAAACAATTGTTCACAACCTATCGACGTAAAAGAAAAACAAAACCATAAACTTAAGAAAATATCTTCCTATGACCAAATTAAATAACAGCACAAAAGGTTTGTGAGATGACTTGACCGTACTGAAGTACAGAAAAGCCCTGGGTAAGTCTTTATTCACGCGTGGATCCATTCGAGCAGATGTCCTCGAGAACTGTGTTTGTCCATCAGCGCTCCGTGTGCTCTACACCACCTAGTGGTGGCCCACAAACATGAGTCTCGAGGCAGTAGAGCAAAAACGGGAGCGTTTTTAGTTCACAGCACCAGGATGGGGGCCGCTATGGCCCGGACACGCGTCCCAGTGTGTTAACAGCAGAGTCTGTGATATGAAACCTGAGCTTAACACTAGTTACTAAGTGAAAATGTCAATCAAATGAACAGCAGCATTTTCTTCTGAAAGCAATCTAAGATGTGCATCAGCCGGAACGAGAGAAGGGGAAAAACAGACAGATAAGAGAGACTTGTAGGGACAGTGGTTCAGTGATTAGCACAGATCCCTGTACAGTACGTGGTTAATAGTTGGGCTTAGTCAAAGCGCACCCAGCCAGTGCACAGTGGGTTTATGTGAGGTAATGAATGTGAACACTGCACATCCCCTACACGCTCTCCGCTCCTATATGACACACACTCATGCATCATTTAAACGTCAATATTCTAGTTCCAACGACACAAAGTCAGATCAAGAACACGCACTCCTAACCCTAAAGTTTAAAAATAAAATTGAAAATCCTTGTATATAATGTTTAAGGGAGTTACATAAACATACAAGAACACCTACACATCTACACGATCTTAATCCTCACAGCATTTCAACATACCAGCCGGTGACAAAGTCACTGTAGGGGGAAAACCGGTGGTATTCTAACTATAAAAGTCACCACTTTTCAGTCTAGCGCAAAAAAAAAAACCCCAACAAATTTGTATGACTCTATGCAATACTGGAAATAACGTAAAGGAGATTTTGAGGAAATAAAGTGGGGGAAAAAGAACAATTACTGCAAGAAGAGTAAAGTAACACAAAGACTTTTGACAGAACAGAACAGGAACGGGTTTAAATGGCAGTTGAAGCCCACAAATACTGAAAACCTCTCCCCATATATTGGTATTGCACAACAATGAGGGACTTCAACACAAACATACATATGTGCCATCATTATCATTACGTCGTGAAAAGCAGTTTCTTCTGAAAGCCAGTATTTAAAATCCTCAAGCTCAGTCAGTTTAAAATGTTTGCAGCAGCATAACTGGACTGTGACTATTGAAAAAAAATGCCTACAGAACTGGGTTTTTATTTTTGGACAAATGTTAGGATGATCATCCTGTGCTGAATGTAGCACCAGGCCTAGGCATTCTGACCTACATAATCTGACAAGAACTAAATGTAAACAGTCATTTTTATCTCAAGCATGCTCCTATAGTCGATCGCATCTCCTATGACTCCTATTCCAACCAACGCCTTGTCTCATCTCATCTCTCTTCTTTCCTCGATACTTTAGAGGAATGCCAAGCAGTAGACCTGAGAAATTAACAGACTGAGATTAGAAAGATGTGCAGATCCCCCATAGAAAATCAATGTAAAAAAATGATTAAAAGTGTTCTTTCACCTGATGAAGCTTTTGAAGGCTGCACTCTGAGGGTTGATGCACAAAGGCACTCGTTTGCCCTGCTGGTGTTCGGTGATGAAACGATGGATGAGCTCTGACAGGAAAAATGGGATCAGTATTGTATTGAACCAGAAATAAATACTCTGGGTATAAACCAGGAGGGGTGCAATTATAGTTCGACTCAAGCAGGATAATTACCTTTGCCCTGCCAGACAGAAAGCATGCTTTCCTCATAGCTGTGGCTGAAGGGCCTCTCCGCGGCAGGTTCAAAGTCTCTGGTGTACACTCTGCCGCTGGGTACCGAGTAGCAGCATTTACACATGCACGTGTGGTACCGCAAGCGGCCTTCGTCTAGATACGGGTGGGAGAGCGCATCGCTGCCGGAGATCCGTTTAGCCTATGCACACACAATGTTGATAAACAACACCAGCAATATCTTAATCAATAACATCACCTTAATAATCTAATCCTGATGTTATTCCCTATAACATCTGATTAAAGATTAGCAAAATGTTATAATGCTTATAAAGCGTTCGTGCTTGTGAATACTCACTGGATCAAACACTAGCATGCGGCACAGAAGATGAACAGCCTCGTGGGTGGCGCCGTCTGACAGCATGTAAAGAACAGACAGTGACGGCTAGCGGAGAAAATGACAGACAGAGAGACAATGAGAGAAAGACTAATATACTGTCAGCAAGCAATGAGTCACTGGGTAATTAACTGGAGGATGTCAAGTTTTTAGGCAGACCAGTTCAGAAAAGCTGCGAAGTGCTGCAAAATTCCATAGGCTCTCTTTTAGCAATATACAAGCAAAACTGCGGTGTTATCAATGTTTGATTAGGATTTGAACTGATAATCTAATCATACATTTAAGGTGCAGACTTGATTTTTTTTTTTAGTCTTTTACATTTGGCCAATTTAGACATTTTGTTAATGAGTCCACTTCCATTTATTGTTATTTATACTAAAGAAACATTACCGGTTTGTGAGGTCCTCGTAGGATGTGTGCGCGAGCACCCTCGCATGCAGATGCCATGGCAGACAGTGGAGGGGTGCCCAATAAATCAGTTATAAGATCCAACTACACACAGAAAGAGAGCATTAATTACCAGAGACGTTCTCCGCCATTTTGGTCAACTCCCAACCTCTAGCTCTCTCTCCTATTACACAACGTCTACCAACTGACGAGGGTGAAGACTAACATGCTTACCGGCAATTATGTTTTCAAACGGCTCTGTGTGAACAGTGTAGGACAATTTCCATCAGCTCTCTTTTATACAAACAAACAAACACACACACAGTGTGTGTGACTCTCCCTCCGATAGAGCACAGACAGATAGATACCAGTGATGCAATCAGGAAAAAACCTTGCAACCTTTCGCTACCAGTCATACCATACATTTCATGTAGACGACAAATAATTTTTTTTATTTGAACCAGAGTAAAAGTTATTTTTTGGTTGCCTTACTCAAACTCCTGTTGACATTTTGGCTTTCTTGTCTTATTGTCTGCTTAATTATAGAATGTTTCCAACGTTTGTATTTAAAAAGTTGGAAACATTATATACATTTTACTCCCAATTAAAATAATTTTCTGCCAGGCCCCCCTTTTAACAATTTCAGAAGGATTTATTAGAAACTTTGTAATTCATTAATGGTAATTAAGACAATTGCGGTGTGTGTGAAGTTGCTTAGAAAAAACAGAACAGGTCACATTTCCGTAACAGTACAGGGAGAGAATTTTGAGGAGAACGTCAAATTGCGCAGTAAAGACGGATAGAGGGAGAGAAAAACCCTGCACGCTTAACATTGCCGGCCGGTGCGGCGCAAAATGACATTTTTTGGTACATATTTTAGCCGTTTTTGTTTTACTTTTTCATAGAATTTCGGTACATCCCTAAAAAAAAATATATGCTGACATCACAGTAGACTTTGATTATTGCCCCCCTAATTATAACTGAACCACCCCCACGAGTATTAGGTATTACAGCTTATAAAATATGTGCAAAAGAAACGGGTAATAAAGCAATAGAATAGTTATTCACCAACACGTCGCAGTTTCTTATTTTCACACAAGACTCATTCCTGATTCTAAAAATACTCCCATAACAGAAATGTATAAACATCGTTAATAGTTCCCAACTAGCCACTGCATGTTTGATAATAGCCGTGAAGAAGTGTGTACTACAGTAACTTGGTACCTGCTGGATAGGGCTCTGAGCCTGAAAGAGGATTCGGCGACCCAGTAACTCGGCGAAAATGCAGCCCACAGACCAGATGTCTATAGCTGACCCGTAATGCCTTGAGCCCATCAGAACTTCAGGGGCCCGGTAGTACTGAGTCACAACTTCCTGGGTCATATGGCGTGATGAGTCGGGTTCTTCAACTCGTGCAAGCCCAAAGTCACAAATCTGTAAAAAAGGAAGAGATGTTGCGGATACTAAACTAGGATTGCGTTATATTGTTTCATCAATACCGTTATTGCACCAGCATTCCTCAACATAATTTAAGCAGTGCCTGAGAATTAGTACCTCATTATACTCTTTTGGCTTATTAAGCAAATTCCCAAAGCTACAGTGCAAAATCTAGAGGAAACCATACCCAGAGGACTGAAGGCTGTTGGAACAATAAAGAAGAGCCTACATACTTAATTACCACATACTAAACATGTGATAGGCAAGCATCCACACACTTTGGCCCATATAGTGTATATTAAGCGATTAGGTCTAATTTAATAAGCCGCTATGTACCTTGAGTAGACAGTTGCTGTTGACCAGCAGGTTCCCTGGTTTAATGTCTCTGTGCAGAATTCCAGCAGAGTGCAGGTATTTCAGGCCTGAGGGAGAGAGGGCCAAAAAAAATATTTTAAAAAAATCTCACGACTCATGATATTTTGTGTTTTGTACAGTTTTAAATCTGCCTGATACACAAAGGTTGTGTTCGTTCCTAAATATATAAAAACTGGCTTAATTTATTAACTGTGCAGTATATGTTAAAAAAGAGGTAGGTCATGTGGAGGGGAAAAAAAATAATAATCAGATTTGGGAACAGTGCCACACTTAGACATCTCCAAATTTAGATTATTTAGCAAAGACTTGACAACTAGCACATGAACCACTTTTACTCTTTCATATATACAGAGCAGTGGCCTGTATCGTTCTGAAACACTGTGGTAAGATTGTTGCCCAGACATTGCATGTTTTACTAATTGTCTGGCACTAATACAATATTAATTCAGACTATTTTTACCTGCCACCTCCCTGTGAGACATCAAGCACAAATAGTCTCATGCTGCTACATGACATAATTATCCCCACCCATGTGTTCCATAACAACTCACCCCTGAGTATCTGGTAGAGGAAAACTTTAATGTGGTCTGTGGTGAGAGGCTGAGGAGACACTATGACTTTGTGGAGGTCACTCTGCATCAGTTCAGTAATCACATATCTATGGTAAAACTTAGGTCAAGGAACATGTTTCCGTACAAAACATCCAAAAATTCACCCAATCAAAATGTATCATACAGAAAAAAAAAAATAGAGGATGTGGGGGAAACTTTTACTGTCAAAATGTAATAGTAAGTTTTAGGCGCTGAAAGAGGAAAGGATACATCTCTTCAAAGCAGTCGATCTGTGGAGGCTGCAGAATATCCAAAGCAGACAACACCTGAAAACAAAATCACTGTTAAGTTAAACATCAACTCGCGTTTTAGTTAGTGTTTGTTCACAGTGGTTCTGTCATTTAAAATGTTTCGCCTTAAGAGTGCACAAGTACAGGGCAGAATTAGACACAAAACATTTCTTGAGATCATTACCCGTCAATGCATACAAGATCGTTTATAAAAATCCTTCCTAAAACTGATAGAACCGCCTTGTGGACAATAAAACCAACTTAAACCTTTTTTAAAAAAAATAAAGGTCACAGCAGGTTTACAAAAAATACCAACTCCAGATACAGAGAGTTTATTCCTAATGAACAAACCAGAGGTGATGATGGAAAAGGGAAAAATGGCTCAAAACTGAACACGACCTCATCGGAGTAACAATAACTGTAAAAAAAATAAATAAATCCCTTTTTTAACTCCAATAAAAGATCATTTTAACCATTCTGACCATCTGAAATTGTGGGGCTCAACGTATGTAATAAGGATTATATACAGCATTTTAACAAAGCATTAAACCATTAATAATTCTTTTAACCATTATCAATTTTGTCAAAATGTTGTGATCTGCCATTACTGCATATTACAGGAAAATGGTTAAGATGTTACTGCAAATCAGAAGGTTGCATGTGCCATTCCCAGCAGCATCAAGCTGCCACCGCTGTGCTCTAGAAAAAAGTCCTTAACCCTCAAGCGTTCTTCATAATAATGGATAAAGGGGCACTACACTGACAATCAGAACATGTATTATTATTATTATTATTATTATTATTATTGCTTAAAATCTCACAAATCCAGAACCCTGCTCTGGGGCAAGATAAACTTCAACAAACCCGAATCTGACGACTGATGGCTGAGTAGGAATCTGTAGTCTATGTAAAACTTAAGCAGAAAGTCTTACATTGTCATGTTTGAAGAAGCACAACATGCGGAGCTCCCTGAAGACACGTTTACAGGAGACTAGATTTTGGAAGACATTAGGCATTTTCTTCAAAGCAACTTTCCGTCCATCCCTGGGGTCCGTCACAGACCTGGGGTAAAGATATACATCGCATTGCTGTATGACGGAGTTTTATGTTTTTTTTTTTGTTGTTTTTTTTTTAAATGTGACAAAACATCGGAAATCATATTGCAATCTAAAGGACACCACATGTGCAAAACGGCCCTGATTAAAGCCCTGAACTGCTGAACTCACCACACAACCCCAAACGCTCCGTATCCGATCGGTCTGTCGGGCTCCATCTCTGCCGGGCAGGGCACTTCACTGGCCGGGCTGCTGTGAGGCTGAGGCACCGCTGCTCCTCCGCCTGTGCTTCCTCCGATTGTCGACGGATGTCGCGGGGTCTCGACCGGATGACTGGGCCCGGCTGGGTTCTGGGAACCGTTTAAAACGCTGCAGGCTGCGGTACTTCCTGAACCGCTCACACAGAAATATTTATGGCCTAAATCCGAAGCTGGGAACAAGTTTCCACACACAGCAGGTCGAGCGGAGCCATGGAAGGCCATTTCTGTTAGAGCAATCCGACGGCTCGGGAGGATTGGCTGCGTTCAGCCACTCTTATTAATCCCATTAAAATATATTTAAAAATCCTGAATTGTTTTAAAATCTACGAGCGTTAAAAGGCCATCCTGCTTGCGCTCGGCAGCAACAAACGTAGCTAAATTGTGTCGGAGTTGCTCATAGTCCAGTGCGCGCACAAACACTGACACACACACACAACTTGGTTATCTTAGCTAGCTGAAGGTTCTGTGAGGTAGCTCGGGTAGAAGACACTAAAAAGGGCGCATGCAGCATAGCCCCTCAAACAAGGGAACAAAATCATTGAGACACTGCGGTCGGTCGGTCCGTCTGCCTGACCAGACCATAAAACGGTAGTCTGGGTAGCTAAGCTAGTCAGCTAATCAACATATTCTTCGACTGTAAAGCATAACATAACTAACGTAAATGTACATTATTCTGCGAAAATAGGTTACTAGGTCAACACAACTGAATGTGCAGTTATAAATACTTATTAAAACTTAATATGTCTGATAAAGTTAACCTAATTTCTTGTCAAGGCAAATCTAGCTAATCATCTTTGTTTGCTAGCTAACCTTAGCCTAGCTTGGTTAACCGGCTAATTAACCCAGTTAAGACCTAATTATGCCGTTATATTGTGTATAAATCCAAATCATTAAAAACATCTATACGTAGCTGGTAACGGTTGCGTTACTAATAAAAATACAAAAAAAACCCCAACAACTGCGCTTTTAATCTACGGATGTTGTCTGAAGTTAGCCTTTAGCAATCCTGCTGCTGTTTATCCGACTCGGAGTCGCCACGTTAACAGATCAAAGCACGCATTCATGATGGTTGTTGTAGTCCATCGCTGTGTTTGTGTTGTTTCCTCGTCAACTTTGTTTTCCCAGACTCCAGGCTTTCTGGGGCTTTTCTCTTTATCTGCAATCAGCTGTTGGAAACAGTGGCAGGAGGAGGAGGAGGAGGAGTTGGGGGATGGATAGGTAGTGAAAAAATGGGGGGAGGGTAACACTACCGGTGTAAACAACGCACAAGGCAACACTTTAACCATTTCGTTACCTATATTTGGTGCCTAAATTTAACTTTCGGTTATTTTAGTATACACATATCTATGAGTGACAATATGTAGGTTCCAGACAAAACTCTATACTTCCATACTTAAAGTATATACCATTATATGAACCAATAGAATAAACACTATACTTCGTAGTACGGTAGTACGCGTAATGGATTAGCAGACCAGCCTAACAAGGGCTAAACCATGTGCCATTTTTAAAGGGGTGTTTAAACCAGTAAAATATTTGCACCAATAAAATTAAAACAGCAGTAACATAAATAAAACACACTTCGAAATTTAAAACTATATTAAGATTAAATATATTTACTAGTTATCATTAAACTGTTTCCCCATCCAGGTGATTGTCTTAAACACCCCTGCAAAAGGCCAAACCATTTCTTAGCCATTGGCACTTACCATAAGCTCATTATCTTCATTACATATACAGCATCAAGAAGTATCGAAACACTTTTTTGTAACCAAGATGGATTGCTAAATGTAATAATTGTGTGTGTGTGTTAACTTACAGGTGCATTTTTACAGGTGCTCCAACTGCTTCAATTATTATTATTTTTTTTTTTACTCCCTCAGCCCAAAACCTTTATAAAGTCACAACCCCGGACCAGAATTTTGTTAAAGGAATCGGTGTTAATTCCACGTTTTACATATCTTGTTTTGTGTTATTTCTAAAATAAGAATAAAAACTTGTATACTACACCTTTAATCAAAGGGTTAATCTTGGGGGGGGGGGGGAAGCAGACTCTCCCCCCTAAAAAAGTGGGCTCTCTAAATAATTGACAGGCATCAGCGGGTTTAGTTAAAGTAAGTATAATTAGATACATGTTTTTCATTTGTACATTGATTAATTTAGATATTGTCACAGCGACAGCAACACAGTTTTGGCATCCAACAAAGCTTTAAAACACAAACATGGGTCAAAGGATCGAGCATATGTAGCCTCTTAAGCAACATCACTTGTTCACATCCTTAGTCGAAAGCTTAACAATAAATTAACATCAAAGGGATTTTTCTTTAAAGAAAAAAAAAAAGATATTTAACAATAATTCATTATATTCACACAAACAATACAAGTGACTTCTATGTTGTACTTTTAACTCTAAATGAACGGTTTACAGGCATCAGGAATTTATGGCAGGAAATGATACATCGTTGTAAGCCTTACTTTCACAGCTGCAGCTTAAAGGAGTTAGAATATGATCGAGTACCCTGATCCTGTTTGGCTGTTTTGTTAAAATACTGAAGGTAACCGATACTGAGAATCAACAGCTAAAAAAAAAAAAAATCATTCTTAACATTCTAGATTCATGATCATGAGACAGGTTATAAATAAAGTGGGACAGCACTTGACAGCCGTTGTTTTATCACGACCTCTTCTTTAGGAGGCTATTGATGTTACTAGGAGGCATTGGACCACCTAATCCAACTGTCCATCTTCGTAAAACAATTACCGAAGTACAGCAAACGAAGCAGAGCCACCGGGACTAGCCGTTAGTCTATGAGCTCTTGGATTAAGTAAGTGATCTCTTGATTTTTTTTAGATTTGTTGTTGAAAAGTCTGTTAGCCCATGCTAATTGCCTGCAGGCTCTAAGGAAGCACAGATGGAGGTGGGTGCAAAATTTCCAAAGCAAGTTTTTAAATGAGGTAAATACCTATGGAAGAGGTTAAAAAGAATCACATTTAAGAGACACATAAAAGACACATAAAACTCTTTTCATGCAGATATTACCTGTTCCCATTTGCAGCTGTGCCCCCATGTGCCCTTCCCCATCTCTGCCTTTGCAGCCTGGGGTTAGCTGTGACTCTGGGCAGCGATGCTTGAGCAATCAGTCACCAGCAGGCCCACGGTGGCTGCAGAGCTCGAGACAGGTGTTGCTGTGGAAACGGTGCCTGCTAAAGTGCTGCTGCTGCTGCTGGGATCTGGAACTGTAGGGTCTGCCTGATTGGCATGTGTGGCCATGTGACCCTGGAGCTGGGTGGGAGTTTTGCAGTGGACCCCACACAGTTGGCACAACAGCACCCCACCAGGTCCTGAGCCACGGCCCATGCTACTGTCTTTCCATTCTTGTCCGTGGTGTTTTTGAGCATGGACGCGCAGGTACGTCAGTGTGGTAAAGCCTGGGGGGGCAAAAATAATAATTAATAAAACAAATAATTAATCTTATATTTATCAAATTATAATTATTACAGCTTCTGATGAAAGAGAGTCATCACCTATCTGCTGTCTTTAGTAAAATAAGACATTAATTTAATGGAAATAATGTTAATCTTTGTAGACTAATATCTAGTCAGATAGTATATCCATCAGCTAAGGAAGGTATGCTTATAATATTTCTAGAATGTTTTCCTAATTTGTCAATGTCCCTAGTGGTTTCCGTAAATTTTCCAAGATGAGTGTTTTTTATGGACACTAGGTTAAAGACTGAGGAAGACCATAGCATCCATTAAGAAGTCTTTGATAATATCCACATGCTGAAAAACTTACTGCGGTTACACAGGTGACACACATGATGCTGGGACTGGTTGTGGACCCTCATATGATCCGTGATATAAGCAGGAGAAAGCAGTTTGCCGCAAATATGGCAGGGAACTTTGTCTTCATGTCTGATCATGTGAGCACGCAGCCGGTCTTTTGTGGCGAATGCAGACTCGCACGTCTGAAGAAAGTGAGTTTGGAAAAAGTGTGTTGACGCATGCAAATATCCATCACGATATACATTAGCTGGAGTTTGTATCTTATATATGGATTATTTCTTAATTATAACTCTATTACATGTTACAGTATATACAATATAATTAATTTAACACACAAATGACACAGTAACACTGGCCTGAAGTGAGACAATTAAATCCTGTTTGCAATTGCGTTTTGTACATCGTTTTGCATAAAAATGATGCAAACAGGAAAAGCAGGTAGATAATAAAAACCAGAACAAAAAGAAGGAAGAGTGTTAAACATTTAACACACTATAAATAGTAAAAAAAAATGACGGACTGGAAACCGTACAAAAGCTAAATGAAAAGTCAGAGGAGAGGGGAGGTGCTGACGTTACCGGACACTTGAAGGGTCTCTCTGTGGAGTGCACCTGCCGCACATGACTGTTAAGATGGTCAGGCCTGAAGAGGACAGAGAGAGCTTTAGCACATAATGCAGCACAATACACAAGAGGCAAAGAGGTCTGTGTGTTAACGTGTTTGTGCTTATGTCTCTGTATTCAAAAATAGACAGCACACAGGATGTTTAGGATTGCTAAATTAGGGGGTAAATACATTATAATTCATAAAATCATAGATCATAATTGTAAATGCACTAAAATCATAGATCATAATTGTAAATGCACTATATGAAAGATTCTTATATAAGGTATAGATGGAGATATAATCAGCTTGGAGGACATTTTTCTTTTGTCACATTGACCCATTTTTTGGCTTAAATTAGTAATTAGGACATATCTCTTTGTCTTTCAGTAAAATGGCAGTATTTTAGGCTCCTGCGCTAGGCAACCGTGAACAGTGCCGTAGCCTGACTTACAGAATCACTCTAATACCTTTGTGTGTACGTTTGGACCGCATTTAAACCCCATGTATCAAGTGACCTAATTCCGTTTTTTCCCTTCAATGTGGCACAGATGGGATGTGACCCACAATCGCGTGAGCAGGGAAAAAAAAGCACATGGATTCCAATATTTAGGCTTCGGCTTTAGGCCTCATTTATATGTGGAAATAAATCGGATACGAATCGGATTTGTGCATGTAAACAGAGAGAACGGACTGTCAGTGCAAGTCGTACGTCATTAAATAAATTACGATGTTGCGTGACGTGATGTGTGTGTGTGTGTATAAATATATATATTTATGTCCTTTTCTGGTCGGATAGAGGTCAGTTTTAAAAGATGATGTAAGCGGGTAGTCAAAAAAAGTCAACTATAGTCACCAAGTCCTCATTTTTATTAGATATCAGTACAGGTAATGCTGTAGATCTATTTATTTACTAGCTGTTGCTTAGCCCCATCTGTAAGCATATGAACACCACTGATCAGATAGCAATTGTACCATGATTTGCCAGTGTGCTATGTTTTGTGGTCAGAAATAAAGCATAACACAAACTGTGCATAAAAAAAAGCCCTTTAGGATTATGGATTAATAAAGCAGTAAATTGATGAGCATCAATTTACAGGACAACAAGGGTTTCTGTTGTGGGTATTTTTCTGTAATGGTTCTTGTCATCTTACAGGGACATGTCACTTCCTCCAATCAAGAGGACATGAAGCCTTATTGAGATTTTTAATAAGTATGATGAGGACCTTCAGATTCACCAGATTTCCATAAAAGCATTCTACCAACATCCACAAACCACTAGTCGAAAGAATATCTTCCAGTACTATTCCAGAAACTTTAATAGCTTCAAAACGTATAGATGTTTAAGTAAAAGTAGCTGTATCTGGTATGTAGAGCTACATAGATGTTTTCATGTACTGTGCTTATGTCAGCCCTCACCTTGAAAAACCCTTGGCACAATGAGGACACACATAGGGTTTCTCCACTCCGCCCTGGTGGGACCTGACATGATAACTCATTCGATCCTTCCTCTTAAAGCGCTGCTGGCAGATAGGACAGGAGTACGGCTTCTCATCAGAGTGGGACAACCTGTGGCGATTGAGATGGTACACGTCCCGAAAAGCCTTCCCGCATGCCTCACATGCATGGTTCTTCCGTACGGGGTTAGGATTAGGGTTAGGAATGGGATTGGGGTTGGGGCTTGAAGTAGGAATAGTGTTTGTGATTGGGATTGAGATCTGAATCGGGCTGGAAAGACTTGGAGTGTCTCCAGTGTTGTTGGTTGGTGCAGCCTAAATGAGAATAAAGAACAGTTTCATAGTCCTTCAGAATTCTTTGACAGAGTATAAATTTTTGAGAAAGACAATATATATATATATATAAATAATATGCTGCTATATATATATTAAAAAATATATAAAAAGTGACTTGTAATTCACTGATTTACAAACAGGAAGAACCAAGAGAAATAAATAGTTGAAGGGAAGTTACAATACTTAAACAGAGGATTAGGAGGTGGAGCATCAGTGTTTATGAGTAATATATAATAAATAAGACACAAACCAAGCCAACCTGCACCACTGTCCCTGTAACCACTACAGCAGCAGGAAGAGGCTGGGCTGCTGTCATGGCAACCGTTGCTGGAGTGATGGAAACAGCGACTGTCTCCACCTGTTGATTGTTGATGGGGGATGGATGGATCATGGGATCGGTAGCCACTGTGATCGGGGTAGGAATGGAAAGCTGGAGAAGGGAGAGAGGAATAGATTGCCTCTCCACCCGCTGACCTGCCTTCCCTGCATCCACTTTCTCCCGAGCTGCTCTGTCTTTCATTTTTACTCCGGTGTGGACCGACTGGTGGCGACGCAGGTTATAGCTGTTCTTAAACTGCTTGTTGCATATGGAGCAGATATGAGCAGGCCGGGCAGGCCGGGACACAGGCTTAACTGGGTGAAGGGAAAGACAAAATCAATAGGTTTAGAATTGTAGGGTTTTGTCTCTCACCCACATAACATTGAGACTAATTTTACACCATAATCTTTCAATATCCACAATAAAACATTTTAAAACCTTTAAATGTTTGTATTTATAATGACTACAATTATTTTAAACAAGGTAGTAATGCGTAGTAAAAAATAACAGTAAACATACACTGCTTGGCCAGAAGAAGCACAAGTATAAACTGGAAACCCATATGACATATCATGGTAGGACTGCAAGAACTCAGGTGACCTGCTTATAGCCCTGTCCTGAAGACATTTGAGTTAAACGGCGATACAAACTGCTATACAAGCCTCCTCATTCCAACACCTGGACCTGATATTACTAATGATAAAATTATAAATCCATACAGCCCACTTCAAAATCTAGGGGAAAAGCTGTCCTTGGTGAATTTTATTATAATGGCAAAATAAATATAAGAGCGGAAATTATTATTTTTGTTTACATACAAGCACAGACAATTATTACATTTAGAGTGTGTTTGTAAGTCTGGAGAACAGTAGGGGGCCGTGTGGCCCCTCACTCCCCCCCCCTCACCTGGCTCAGGCTCCGGCTCCTCATTCAGCGCCGCTGTGTCCACTGTAGATGGGGGCGGGGCTATGTGCTCAGTGGGCGGGTCCGGAGGCGCGTCTGTGAGGTCCGGCAGAAGATCTGATTGGAGGGTGCTCTCAGTTTGAGACTGTGAAGGCGGGGTCTGGAGTTAGCAGACGCAAAAATAACCAAATTTTCAATCTTTCTCTTCTTTAATTAAAACTGACCCTAACTAGTGATTCTAACACACGCGTCCTACTGTCTAGATCCAGATCTCGTTTTTCCACACACTTATCAGATTACCTGAAAGAGGAAATTACTCCAAGCAGCGTCCATCTTCGAGGAATCAATGCCGGAAATGACGTGGAGTGACGGCACGCGAAAGAATTACGTCAGAGGTACCGAGCTCCCTTTGGATCCCCTTGAAGTGAATTCTCCAAAAAGGTTTCCCTTGTTTGTTTGTTTTTTTTTTGCTTTGTAAGGCGAAAAGTAACCTGATACCCAGAACAAGGATGGCGTATAGTTCAAAACATTTTACCAATGGGATTTTAATACAATTAACCAACACGTAACTGGATTTTAAAATAACATTGAAAAAGAAAACAATCTACATCATACTAACAGTTACCCCGAAACCCTTTGCTAAACGAACATTCGAGACACATTTGCAGATTAAAAATAATAAATTATATGTCTCATGCTTAATAGAATAAAATTAAATGTATTGTTTTTTGTTCTTGCTGGAATAGTGGCTTATAAATAAGACAGTCATGTGCAAATAATTCATGCAAAAGAACCCAACGTTAAAATAAAAACACTTTGACGTTGTCTTTGTACTCAGCAGTCGCTCGGGATGGGAAAAAAGGCAACCTATTTTATTGCAGCTAAGCTTTTCGCCTTCTGGGCCTGTAAGAGAGCCTCGGTGTTGCGTTAAATCTCATCCCTGTCTGGTGAGTCGCTTCGTCGCTTGTGGTCCATGGCTCCGCCTCGGCATTTCAATCGGGAGGATGACATCTTTCTTTTTTTTCCCCTTGTAACACGCTCCCTCCCGCCCTCGCTCTTTCTTCCCTTTTCTTTTTTTATCCCGTCTTCTCCGCGCCGCTATCGCTCTCTTCCCCCACCGCCGTGTCCCCCTTGTTTTAAAGGGATAGCATTTGGAGTGAACTCCCCCCTCTCTGTCCTCGTCCCCTCCTCCGGCCCGACGAGTCTGTGTGGGGTTTTTTTTTTCTCTTCTCCCGAGCGCCGTCGTCCTCTTTCCCTCTCCCTCTCTCCTCTCGCTCTCTCTCTCTTTCTTCTTCGCCCTCCCCCCTCGCCGACCAGACAAGTATTTTTTTGGCCGACGCAAAATCCCAAATGAAATCACACGATGGCTAAATATAAAACATCAGCTTGGTGTGTAGTAACAGCACAACCCGACACAGGACCGAACATCGGCTGCTGGAAGCCGGACATACGAGTGTGCGGAAAAAATGTCGCAGATCCTTAAAGGTAACGACACACGCAGACGCAGGATAAGTGTCCAAACACCGACACTGCCGCACCAGATACTAGTGTTTTGGTGTACTATTTAGTGTGCAAGTTTACATGTTACATGTTGAGAATAATAATAAAAAAACATGTCCAAAGGGTTGTGGTCCTCGCTGAACATCTCTTTCCAAATTTTAATTCTAATATCCACCACTTTATTTTATTTTTGTGAAGACTTTCCATAACATTTTGGACAGGAACTCTGAGCTCATAAGGCTACAAGAGACAGATACAGACATTGGATGAGAAGCCCGGGGTGCGGTCAGCGTTTTGAATCTAGGACAGGTCTCGTCCAAGCCAACCAGCAAATCATGTTGAACAGTGTTTGAGTCTTTTAACTCCATTAGGGTGGATTTAATGTACGTGTACGGCATTTGGCAGACGTCCTTATCCAGAGCGACTTACATTTATATCATTTATACAACTGAGCAATTAAGGGTTAAGGGCCTTGCTCAGGCTCAGCAGTGGTGGCTTGGTGGAGCTGGGAATCGAACACACAATCTTCGGGTTGGTAGTTCAACACCTTAAACATGAGCCATCACTTCCATTTAATGGATTTATTTATGCATTTATTAGATCCAGCCAGACCTGTAAGTTACTAGCAACATTTTATTGTATATTTTTCATCCATTCACATGACCATTTACAGGATTCGGCAACTTAGCAACTGGAGGTTAAGGGTCTTACTCAGGGGCCCAGCAGAGGCAACTGGGTGGTGCTGGGAAACAAACCCTAATTTTCTAGTTAGCAGTCCAACCACGTGGCTACCACTTCATCCACTTGAAGATAAGATCTGATTAGAAGCTTGTAAAGGTAGTACCATGATACTAAACATCAACTTAGGCTTTGCTCCTGAGTTTGTGAAGCACATGCACATGAATGTAAGACATCAGTGGCGAACAGCCAATCAGAACAAGAGATTTTAACATGTAAGGTGACATGCATTAATTCTTAAAAAAAGATTTTACAGCTTATTTATCTATACATTATTATTTATATATTTATTTATACATTACATATGATCTGTATATATTAATGTTTTTTTTTTTTTCAAAAATCTGTTATAATAACTGGTAAACTAAAATTGCTTGTCTGTAATGAATTGAAAAAAGTTATATAATGATTAAATAAATCATATAAAATAATGAAGTAATTATTCAGACATTAACGCCAGACAATATTTTTTGTTGTTTTTTTTAAGTACTAATCTTTGTTTTATCAGACATGTGTCACTTTTCTCACATCTGATTGGTCCAATTTTTTTTTACATTTCTATCATTTGTCAGACGCCCTTATCCAGAGCAACTATACAATTGAGCAATTAGGGGTTAAGGGCCTTGGTAAGGGGCCAAGCAGTGGTAACTTGGTGGTGCTGGGAATCAAACCCTGATCTTCCAATTAGCAGACCAACACCATAACCAAAAGCCACTTTCATGGTACCTATAACCGAGAATTGTTGCAAACTAAACTGAAACATTGACTGTTGCTATAATGAGGCTTAATTAATATAATAATTAGCAATATTACAATAATAAATGTTTCTGTTCTTGTACTTTCACTAGTTCAGAAAAGTAGACGCCTTATAGTAACAGACCAAAACATGAAACCGTGTCCCGCTGGGAAAAGATTGAACTTTATTGTCATACAACCTCAAACAGTACAAACAGTACATTCATATACAACAATACTTTCACCATATCCCATTAATACAGTCTTTAGGATAAAGATGACAGGGAGGTATATTGTTATTTTTGGATTTAATAGTCACGAATACACAAATTTGTGTAATAGGGTAGTCACACATCAGCAATTCACACTAGAATATATAATAAATGACAAATCTATAAAAAATAAAAATAATAAAACATGAAAAATAGACAAAATAAAATATAGCGTACAGTTTGGCTGAAGTGTTGAGTGTGAAGGGGACGATGTTGGGGGACAAACCATAACTGTAGGAATAAGTTATAGGGTGGGGGAAAAAAATGCAAACAATCTTTAATATGTGATATTAATCTAACCAGCAGCATTCTGCTACACAAATAGCAATATCCCTACTACACTATGAATAAATAAATAAATCAGCAGTGCCCAAATGGTCCCACAATCTATTTCTATAAAACGCTGGCCCGTCTCCAGGTTTACATGCGTCTTCCCTTACTTTCTGCCCCACATAAAGCCCAGACCTCACTATACTTTTATCTTTTATTTGCTTTTATTCCTCTCACTTTCACGGTCGGCCTGGTCAATGGCAGCCATGTTACAGGAGGCGGTGATGAGATGAAGGACACTGATGCCAGACTTCAACAGGGAGACCACGGCACACCCTCCCAGCAGCCACTGCAACCACACTACACACACACACACACACACACACACAGTTAAATTTAGTAAACCAACTTGCTAAAGAAGGTCCAAGATAACAGGTTTATTACATATTTTTAAAGATGTACACAAATAATTAGTTTAAATCTGTGTAAAAAAGTCACTTTAGATGTAAATTTATTCTGATTTAAAACGTGCATCATTCAGAGGATTACTTTTAAACTGGCAGGCACAAAGACCACACCTCCTTTACCCCACAATTTTCCTCCCTCTTGCAGCCTTTCGAACTGCTGCTTAAGCCGCATCGCATTAACACACTCGGAAATGCCGCCCACCTCCTTCTATACACATATATTTACGTTTGGCAGAACGACAGCGGTTGATAGAAGGAAGTAAGAATATCCATTTTATCCACTGGGCCTTTTTCAGATTTCCATCTGGTGGATTCATGTCTCTGCCATTCATGTCCCACAGTCATCCCATAATCGCACAAACTAACAGTTGGATTTGGATTCAGATCCAGATGTTGGAACAATTATTGTTTTCCTGGTTGTTTTGTCAACTGTGTCATATTAAATCAGTAAAGTTCATCCAAAATAAAGATGTTTAATGACCTCATTGAAAGTCACATACAGTCACATCTTTAAGATATTTTCATTTAGTAAAAAAACAAAAAAAAAAACAAACATTCACAAATTGCAACACAAAGAAAACGCCATCTGTCATTGGTGTGACTCACTCTGTGGCTCCTCGATGTAGTAGATCACGTAGAGAAGACAGTAAAACAGCTCGTTTCCCATGCACATAAAAAACAACACCGGCTATAAAAGAAGGGCAGAATTAGATGCACAGCAGTGGAGTGTGTGTGTGTGTGTGTGTGTTTAGGACTTAGGATTTGTATGTTAAATTTTTAGGCAAATTAGATTCAAGGTGTGCGAGTGGAAATCGTTATCTGATCACTGAGATATTAAAATAACCACCGTGTGTTCAGTTCCTACCCGTGAGGTGTAATAGATCCTGAGAATGGGGTTGCCAGACAGGTCGATAGTCTTGTGACTGGTGGCTCCCTTAATCACCGAACTGACAGAGAGAGAGAGAGAGAGAGAGAGAGAGAGGAAAAGGGAGGAGACACACTTTTAAACAAATCTTTAATTAAACACAAGTTTGGACAAGCCTGAACAAACGGTTTTACACTACAAGTGTTAAATGACTGACTCACCTGTGCAGGTGCAGCCAGTGGCTGGATATATCCAAGCACATGCTTAACTGGAAGAGGAAGGTGTAGGAAGGGTACAGAAGCGACAGGTTCACCAACAAGCACATAGTGGCACAGCGGTCAGTTAACATGTCCAGCATGGCACCAAACTTAGTGCCTGGATTGAAAAATGGAGAAATAGAATGAGAGCGACAGCACAGAGCAGTTCTTAAGCCTGATTGGGTCAGAATTCAGGAACTAAAGCGCTGAGTGTCATTAAAACGACACGCTTCGGCCAATGCAATTATTTAAAATATACAATTAGACGATGACTTTCGAATAACAAATTGATTTCAAAGTGTTTTCCATAATAAAAACATTTTATAAAGAAAATATTTAAAGGAAAAAAAAAAAATTATATTCTTCTAAAGATATATAAAAAGAATCCAGACTGGATTCTATCCAATTTGCAAATTGTTTTTATTATCTTATTTTTTAAGAAGTGACAAAAGGAGAGTTAAAAAAATACAAAAAAAAAAAAAGACACAACATTAAATGTAATATAAATGGTAGTGGCACAGCGTCTAGCAGTGATGCTTTACACCTTCACCGTGATGCTTTTCTCGTGTTTGCTTGTATTTTCAGGGTCCCTCGGTTCATTTCCACACCAAAGCACAGATACAATGAGCCCCAGAGGCAGTTTCCCTGTGATGACCTTGTCTTCTAGACGACCATCCAGACAAAACCACGGAAACTTTGCTGCAGCAGGATATAACCCGCTGGTTTGTCTGGTCAGAGGAGAGCTAACCTCCTCGACTAATACTGGTTAAGTTAATTAAAGTGAACTGAGTGTTTTAGTGACTGATCACTTGATTGTCTTGTTTGATTTGATTCTGTAAAGCTGCTATAACGTATCTGTCAATTTTCGAGAGCAGTGGATTCCTGACTTGACCTAGTGGCAAAAAAAAGCTTTGGATTTAATGCAACCCAGACTAAGACAAATCAGTCACTGGTGGAGATCTTAAAAATCCGTGGAATCTTTGTAGAACCAGTGTGGAAATACAGATCAGACCAGGAGGTGAAGTTGCAGAAAAACAAGAAAAGTTTTACTAATGCCGTCACTGATTATTTTCCTATGACATCACACCCTTAAACAGAAACACGTTACATTTATATTCGACAGTAACACCCAAGTTAACTATTTATTTCTTACAAATCCGTTGAATCGGTTGAACTGAATGCAAATCTGGCAACCGGGAAATAAAGTCTGGATATCAAAGGTGTATAATTACCTTGATTTAGGGCTCGAGCCGCGTGTCCATCAAACGCATCTAACAGCGCACTTAGAAGATAACAAAACACCGCCGGGGCAGGACAGCACTGCATCAGATAGAAAGAGAACAACCCCAGAATGATTCGGGCGTAGCCTAAGGAGAGAAAAAGAAAAGAATTACATTGATTTATGTTTACTTTCCGGGCATTTGGCAGACACCCTTATTAAAAAGCGACTTATATTTATATTTTTATGCTTTTGTTTATACCAACTGGGCGGTTAAGGGCCTTGCTCAGGGGCCCTGCAGTGACAGCTTGGTGGTTTTGGGAATCGAACCCATGAGCCCGTGGATTCAAGTCTAACAGCTTAACCCTTTATTAACTTTATTAAAAAGAATTGTGCAGGTCGAAATAAAAAGCTGTTAAAGTTATTAACAAAAAAAAAAAAAAGAGAGAGAGAGAAACAGGTGAACTAGCAGCTAGCTAGCAAACTCACATCGCTTCCGATTAGCAACATCCTGTCAGCCATTAACCGTGGATATTTATTTACTTTTATAACTATAAAATTATTGTTTTTACTGTTTATACATATAATACACATAATAGGGAATTTTAAAAAACATTAACTTAAACAACAGCTACAACTTTTACTACAGTTAACGTTAGAAAACAAACACGTATCTCTCTCTCACACACACACACACACACACACACACACACACTGAGGCTTTCGCTATAAACAATAGAAACACTTACCGATTAAATTCGGGACAAACAGAAAAATATTTTCTTCGGCCATTGTTCCGGCCGTGATTTTCATTCAACGCGGAGATCTAGTAATAATCAGTCACTCTGAATCTCTCTCTCTCTCTCTCTCTCTCTCTCTCTCTCTCTCTCTCTCTCTCTCTCTCTCTCACTGTCTCACTCTCTCTGCTCGAAGTTCGTGCCGTTGACGTCATACTTCCGGTTTGATGTTTCCACGCTCGTTTAAAGGAAACGCAGCCTTCAGCGTCACCGCATACTAGCGCACTAAACAGTATGGAACTGCGAACAGTGTGAATTACTGCGTCTGTTTAGCTCGACTTGCTCTTTAGTGCGCTAGTATGAGTCGGTAGACGTGCCCTTTAATTTACAGCGCAAAATTACGTCCCTGCACATCTGTATAACCGCTGGGGGCTGTGCTCTGCATGTCTTCCGAAATTCAATCCCTATTTATATATTTCTGTGATACTATAAATTTATACAAAGTTGAATTTTTTTTTTTTTACTGTATTTGTAATCTTGTTTTAGTAATTTGTAAAACTAAAAATATTTGTTTAAACACCACCTTATTGAGAGCCTCTTTTTTCTTTTTTGCTTAAAAATAATTGTATCGTTAAGATGATTTTAAACACCATATATATGTATATAATTATATAAATAGTATTATTAATGTGTATAGTAATATTTCTAACTGGTTAAATAATTAAGGTCAAGCTTTAAGACAGTAAAAGAACAGAACCATAGAAGACCTTCCGTCTCCATAGAAACAGTTTTGTCTTCTCAGCATCACTATGGTTACTCGTCGAGGCATGGAGGCAATAATGAGGCAAACCACATTATACATATATATATTTTTATTACATTTATGATTAAATTTTTTATTAACTTAATTTATTAACAACTAAAGAGCATTTTTCACTTGATGCGTGACACAAGCTATAAATTTATTAGTGTTTATTTAAAATAAAACAGCCCAAAAAAATGTTATAGATAAAATACCAAAAATTTTTGTTTTTGTTAAACAAAAAAAAATGTGTTTAGTAAGCATAATATTTTGGTTTCTTTTGACAGGCCCAGTTATAATGATGGGGTTGTGATTACTGTTACACATCCTGTGCTTTCAGCAAGTTTTCCCATCTAGTTAAAACACTACTTGCTCTTTAGCATACTTAATACTGATTATTAATTAGAAGCGTGATGAGATCTCGTGACAATGTATCTCGCAAGATCCAACTTGTCTTGTGAGAATGTAACGATAGAAGATGCCCCGACACATCTAAATTATTAAATGTGGCAACATTTTGGTGTTCCGGTGGAAATAATAACAGAGAACGATAGACAAAGACAACAGACAATGACTGCTTTTTTTTCCACCGGAGTTCAACAGCTGTTGAGGTATTGACGTCCGAGCAGAAACTGCTACAACTGCCACTACACTAAATAACTGACAGGGCAAAAGTTTGTGGCAAGAAATTTTGCAGTGTGTTTATATTTTGTTACCGCATGTAATTAATTAGAATAAAAGTTACATTTAATAAAGTGGATTTTAGAAAGCATTTTGTGCATTTGCATTTTCTGTTTTTTAGCTGAATTAAAGACTATTTTTCCCTGTAATTCACCACTGAGTCTAAAAATCTTGTCTTCTGGGATTCAGGTCTTAACACACCCCTACTAATAATAATTAACTTTGAAAATCCTTACAATGTTTTACGTTCGCATTCAAAGTTCTTTTATAAGTCGCAAAATGTAAGGATTTTTCTAGTTGGCATCAACGTCTGATGCAAATCAGACAAAAAGTGCTGCCTAACCCTCCCGTAGAGGGTTAAACAAAAACAATTGCCACTGGAGATGTATAAATTTGACGCAGTAACTAAACTTTTCTTAAGAGAACTAATTCAGGGGTTCGATGGTAACGAGATGGATTGATTTATGCTCCCGTGATTGGATACCGAACAGGTTTTTTTTGTGTGGATATTATAAAACTAACCAGGACACAGAACTAACAGTGTATATACACAGTGTTACAAGACAAAAAAAAATGAGATGTAAAAAAAAGACAAAAGACAAACTTAAAGGTTTGAACCTTTTTAATTAGTTGTTAATGAATTCTGTACAAGTTCTATAACCCATTTTCTTGAGATATCCTGCTCTTGTGAAACCTGAACATTGTTTGGCCTCTTTATGTATAGCACTTCTGTGATAAACACTTTCCCCTCTCTAAACATAATTCCACATACAAACATCCCTCCATCATGTGTGTGTATCCACACATGCCCAAGCACACACATTGGTCTAAGACATCGGCGGTCCCAATTTCTTTTAAACAACAAAACTGGGATAATTTGAACAGATTTTCCTGACTAGTCCTGTCTTGGCTCCACCCAGGCTTGAAAACACAACCTTCAGTTCTGACACCATATGGAATCCAGCATGTTTTGCTGCAAAAAAAAAAAAACTAGAGAAAGATTTAGGTGTTGTTGTTGTTCTCTTTTTGCAACAGTAAACAATCTTAGACATTAAGTGAAGAAAAAACACTAAAACTAGGAAGTCATGATGAAATTGATGCAGAAGAGAACAGGGAGCAAGAAACAAGTGAAGTTATAAAAAAATTAAAAAATAACGGATGCGCTGGGCGTGCGGTATTGCACCTCAAACTTAAAAATTAACAACAATAAAATAACATTCAAGTAAACGCTGGTGCCTGTTGTGAGCTGGCATTGAGAATCCTGCTTCAGTTTACCGTAAAAACATCTGTAATGCGGAATGTTATGCAATACGCTTGGGTTATTAGTGTAAACAGTGCAGAAAAAGAAAAGAAATGCCAGCGTGGGAACGGTGTATCAAAACATGCTGGATGCGGTGTAAACATATACAATTAGCTAGGAACTTTCTATACACTAAAATGTTCTTAAAATGTCCTCCTGTACACATTTAATACTGGCTCTAAAATACTACAATCCCTTCAAAAAGCACTGCTCAACAGACTCCTAACCCTGAGACATAACAAGGAATGCTGGGATAGGTAGTCTTTCCTCTTTTTTTTTTTTGTCCAATAAATTGGACTTGTCTTAAATTCTCCATCACAGTAATATCACTTGCATTCTCCAACTAGTGGTCAACATTGGCAAGACAGAAAATTATAAAATAGTCATTAAAAGAAACAATTCAATTAAAAACAAAAAATAACAAACATTACAACTGCAGTAGTTGAAATAACAGTATTTGTCCATCTCTTATGTTCCAATGACTAGTTTCCATAGCAAAACTATGATTATCCTATACAAGATTTCCAAGTTAGTGCTTTTATGTACACACACATTATATAAGTACAATATAGGTTCCAAAGTGTTGAACAGTGAACAAGCTTAAACCTTGCTGTCAATTTTTTTGTTGACAGGTATAATACACGTATACACTCACTCATATATAAATGTGTAGTGTGGACGTTTGTATACAAAATGGCCTCTGTACATTAGCGCTTGATACACAGAACTGCAATCAGCTCTCTTATGGACATGTACACCGAACATACATTTGCTTTTGTAAACAGAGACAAAGGGGATGCATTGACTACTGTTTTATACTGCTTTTTCGCAATATACGCAACATCTTACGTGTGTGTCACTATGTAGCGGACAATTATTGCTCAGCCAGAGCTAAGAAAA
Organism: Bagarius yarrelli; assembly: GCA_005784505.1. Lineage (NCBI taxonomy): Eukaryota > Metazoa > Chordata > Actinopteri > Siluriformes > Sisoridae > Bagarius > Bagarius yarrelli. The sequence goes on from VCAZ01000020.1 coordinate 2,547,007, forward strand.
CTGGCAGCATGCCCATATAAGGAGAGTGGGCGGAGTTGCTTTAGGTTAGTCAGGCATCTGGATGGCAGTGTGCGACATGAGTTTGGTATTTAAAAAAACAAAACAAAAAAAAAACCCTTCTTGTCCCTAATACAAATGTGCACTTGTAACAACCAGTATGTTTTTTAAGTATAGCTTAATTATATACATAACTACATGGTATTCTTTTCAAGCACCCACCCGGTTTCAGGTTAGTTCAACATCACGCACTAATTCCGACACCAATCACTTCTCCTTCAATAGTAAAGCTCACATTAAATAGTTCTTCTATGAATTCCTGGACCATTATCACTTCACGCAGGAACTGTTAAAACAGCACCATCACAGCACCAGAATGGGCTCTGTAGTGTTTGGTGGGAAGTTACACAGTTGCAGTACCGAAAATTAGCGCTGCAGCAAGTTCCGTTTGAAGCTTTAAAAGCTGATGGAGCCTAACATGAATTCTCCATCTGCTTAAATGTTAAAAAAAAAAAGTCGGTAAGTCAGCACTGTAGGATGTGACAGTTTTATGAATCTTGACAGTTTGTTACTAATGTAGTGTTAGTTAGAACAATGTGCTAGCACGCCACAATAAGCAAATCAAGCACTGTTCAATTGCAGAAAGAGCAATAAAACGGAGGTAGTGTGTTGAAATTTCTGATTTCAGGATTACAAACATCCCTCAGCAAAGTTCCTATATGGTTACCCAACCCTACACCAGGGCTTTGCTTATAGATTTACTTTCCATCAATGATTCTCAAGCCCCTACCATTTCCTCTCATTTTTTTTTGCCACACTAAACTTTCCTGTCAGTCCCCATTGCCAGCACCTCCCTTGGTAACCCTGAGATTTACCAATCCGCCTATAAAGTATAGTTGATATCTGCCATTTGCTTTATGTAACACTACTCAGAGCCAAAGTCACGACCAAAGCTACAGCTACTGCCGGCTGATTACGGTAAGGGAGTGGAATAAAAATCACTAATTCCATTACAACACTACCCGAAGGAGTAATCAGCCTTCTAAATATTATAAAATACCACTCCAGTACGTCTCCTGTCGATTAATGCGTCATGATGCCTACATGCTTTAAGAGTAGGAGAGATGGGAACCATTAGAGATGTGGGAGGTGACGGAGGTGCTGCGGCTCAAACCTCCATCGCCCGCTCCACCGGGCCCTCCCCCTGACGCCGTCCTTCTAAGTGGCCCTGGGCTGTTTCTTAGGGCCATTAAACTGGGCCCCCTGACTACCAGACCCTCACTTCTTCCCCCGTAGCCACCCTGCGAAGAAGAGGAGGAAGACGATGATGGTGGGGAGGAGGGTGAAAAGGAGACTGGTGGGGGAGGCGGAGGAGGAGGGAGCAGAGCCAAAGACTGTGCAGACACATGGCTGGAAAGATGGCGCGAGTGGCCATGAGCATAGGAGGATGCGCGGTGGCTTCCCCCTCCGCTGCCCCCCCACTCTCTCTCACGCTCTCGCTCCCTCTCTCTCTCCCTCTCCCTTTCTCTCTCTCGTTCACGGTAAAGGTGCGGTGTGCTCTGATGGTGGTACTGCTGTGCAATGTAATGCAGGCGATGATGAGAAGAAGAGGAAGAGGAGGAGGATGAAGAGGCGGATGACAGAGAACTAGGCAGGCCACGTGATTTCGGAGTGTCAAAATCTCCATCCCTTTCACGCTCACGGCTCGAGACAGATACAGACTCCCCTCGACTGAATGCTGAAGTGCTGTTCTGGCTCCTCCAGGATGGTGGTGCTGCAGAGTTTTGGACACCGTGGGTCCAGTGACTGCCTGATCGGGGTACAGGGCGTGACGGCCAACCGCCTGAACCTGATGAGGGTGGGTTAGAGTATCCCTGGCTGTAGGCTTCAGCTGGAATTCCTGTTAGCGCCATGTTGCTGAAGCCAAGACGCATACTTTCCGAGTCGAATGCCTCAATCTCTCGAGCCTGACGCTCTAGTAGCGTTCGAATTCGCTCTGATCGGTCATTCTGCAGGGACAGCATCTCCTCCTCAATCTGGAGAAAGTTCAAAAAGATTTCACAGTGACAATAATTAATAATTATCTTGATATAAAAACATGACTGTCTGCCCAGCAGGGTTTCTTACCCTCTGCTCAAGCAGAGCTCTGCGGATGGATACTCTCTGTTCCAAGTCTTTAAATTCCCTCTCATGTTGTGTATCCGTGTGCATTTTGATCTTGCTCTGGTATGCATTGAGTAGTTCCAGCTCCTGCTGCAACTGCATTCGCAGCACCTGGTACTCCGCCTCCTGTGTCTCATCCAACCGCAACTGTAGAGGTATACCAAGAAGTAGGATGTCAGTAGAGACACATTCTAAAGCTAGAAGTGACATTTGTAAGGTGTGGAACCGGTTGTCTGTAGTGACCCATTTGCCCACTCAATAGCTATTATGATAGCTAGTAATTTGATCTAATCGATGAACATTAATAACATTGATACACTAATAAGTATCACAATATTTTCTTTTCACAATAGTGTATTGATATTCTAACCTCAAGTATCAATACATATTTAAATTACATTTTAAACTGATTATGTTAATATTAAATCAAATTACCCCAGTACATGTTAAACAACTTCCAGTTTCAGTTCCTGTAGTTGTTGGGGACACATACGGCCAGAACAACCATGCCGGAAAAAACATTGGATTGCAATATGTATTTTCTTGCAATATATTGTAATACACAGCCCTCATTAAGCCTTAATTCTGTAGCTGTCCCATATCAATACTGGAACCCACATCCTGTTGCTATGATATCCAATGTGTTGTGTGGTATATGTCAAAAGGTGGTCTCTCCTTGCCTTACTCACAGCCTGTGTGGACAGCATGTCATTTATGGAGTGGTCATACTGCTCAGCCAGGATAGCTAATTTTCGTGTTTGCTCCTCTTTTAGCCTTTTCAGCACAGCTTTGTGGTCCGACTTGGGTGTAGTTTCCAGCAGGTGGTTCCGTAATGCCTTGTACTGTCGTGTCTGAATTTTACACGTGTCCTGGAACTGACGTTTAATCTGGAGCTCTTTAGTCTGAAATAGGAAATAGCATGAAAGGGGCAATAAGGAGTAAAAAAAAAAAGGTCAAATGAAGGAAATGCCTTTATAAACCCTATGGTAAATTCTCACTACTGGTTGTATGTGCATTCGGAAGGGTGTTTGCTCTCTTACCTTTAGACTTTTAGGCTGCTGACGGACCTCCATACTGTGTTTCTGCCGCAGTTCCTGCTCACGCCTCTTGTTATAATCCATCTGATTGGCCAGTTCACTCTGGTGCTGAGTGCGGATGAGATCGGATCGCGTTTGCTGCACTAGGCCCAGCTGACGGAACTCCAGCTCCTGAGTGGACTCATGATGCCGCAACAACATGGCACACTCCAGATCTTTCTGAGTCTGGCGCTTATTTAGCTCCTACAGGGAGACAAAAGATATTTGGAGAGAATATAACCTATTTATTTGTTGTAGATCAAAGAAGTTGTCTGACATACTGTTTGCCATCTCTCAGATAAAACACTTGCTCTATAAGTTAAGCTTAGGCTATGTCTTACCTCTCGGAGTAGATCCTGCTCCAGATTGTGTCGTGCTAGAAGCATCTTCCTCTTATACTGTCGGCATTGGAGTTCATAATACTGTCTTTGTCGACGCAGTAAGCCAGCCTCTTCCTCAGCCTGGAACTGCTGGAGACACTCTTTCTGCCTCACCAGCCATTCTTGCTTCTCCCGCTTGGGAGTGGACTGGTTCTCATTTAGCTCCTGAAAACACACACAGTTTAAGCAGAATGTAAAAAAAATATGGATACAAGCTTCATGCCACTATCAAACTTGTATCACTTATCAGCTTTTTCCATTCAATTACAAATATCATTAAAAAAAATTAACCAGAAGGCACAGATGGCTAAACCCACCTCTTTAAGCTGTTCCTTGCGCTGCCTGTACTGGCGTTTCTGTGCCTCTAGCAGGTTGGTAAGCTCCTTCTTTTGCTGGCCCAAGATGTGCTGCTGGAATTTCTTTTCTTCAGCCTGCGCGGCTTTTGTCTGAGGATTAGGATATGTGAAACTTCAGTTTTTGTTATTTTCACCCTTTTTCCTGTCTAAGATAGAGGGAACATCTCTCAACAATCATTTTTTATTTCGCGGCAGCTCTTACCTCCTTCTCCAAGATAGCCTGGTGCTTCTTGGATAGTTTGTCTGCCTCGCTGCTGAAACTGTTCCTCTGGCTCTCCAGCTCTTTGTCCAGCCTTAGCTGGTGCTCATCCATCTCAGTCTTGAGTTTGTTTTCCAACGCCAGCAGCTGCTTTTGATGCTGTCGCCTCATACGCTTATAACCAGTCATCTGTTCACGCAGTGCTGAACCCTGCTCGTGCTCCTGGATCTGCCGGGTAACCTAAGTGGACAAAAAAGGGGTTTTCCTTTAGCTTTCTGCTTAATTATTTTTAACCACAGGGACATCTGAAGTCATAGAGCCAGATAAATGTCCCCCTACCACACCCATTCCGCACTGTTACTACTAATACAACAGATTTCTAGGGGGGTCCCAAAGAAGCACTCCTGGGTAACAGTTCTGAGAGAATGTGCAGTCAGTTTCTTACCAGTGAAGCTGTTCGAATGGTAGCAAAGTGGTCACGGTTGCGGTAGTGTGCTCTCCTGCGGGCTCCGGACGATACCTGCTGTTGCTGCGGTTGTTGAGAGTCAATTTCCGGCTGGTATGGGTCATCATAAATGTTATCAGGACCCTGTTGTTTACATACACAACCACACAGAAACAAAATCCACACATTAATAAATTACCTTTATGCTTTGACATATAAAAAGACCTACAGTATGTGTATAAAAGCAAAACTAACACACACACGTGTACTCACAGTAGGTCGGTGTATGATAGAGCTATTGGAAGTGACTGTGTGTTCTCCTTCCCCCATCATGGCCATTTCAGTACTGTCATCCGAGCCATCGGCAAGACTGTTAACTGACGAGCTTTGGGAACTGGCGCTAATGGACATTGAGGGCACAGACTGAGAACTCTCCATACTGTTGACTGTGCCCATCCGCAACAAGTATTGATCCACATCCTAAAGACACAACAGAGAAGTAACCAAACTGGAAAAAAAATAGGCAGAAAACGGAAGCAAGTTGAAAATATGTATTGATAAAAGACATGCCTCCTCCTCTTCGCCTCCGTCCTGGGCAGGGCCATTGTGCGTCTCTTGGAAAAGAATCTTTTTCATCTTTCTGTACTGCAGGTTGTCAAGTTCTCTTACAGCATCTTTTGTCCGCACTATCAGGTCCATCACCACAGATAGGGGGCGTTCTCTGCACAGGAACCGATGCTGCAGGTACAAAATAAGGTGGAACATGCAACCGGTTTGTCTACCAAATAATTAAGATTCCAATTAAGATTCCATTGTGAAATTATGATAAGGACTTTTAAGGGACTAATCACATTTCCTTAAACTGATGATAGACACCTGACAAAAAAAACAAAGGGTGTGTGTAGAGTGGATTTACAAGCTTTCCCCCAGCTAAATATTTTACAGCATGTGTGTCACACAGATGCTAAAAACTGCACACAATAAGTATATTGAGAGAGGTGTAAACAACAGCTGATTATCTTATATATTATTATTCAACTAAATTAAAGCAAAAAAAATTATAAGTAAGTCCTTAAAGAGAAATTTGTCTTTAAGCGCAAGTCTTACATTGAGCAGCACATCAGAGGTAGGCCTGTCCTGAGGAATCTTCTGTAGACAAGAGTCCACAAAGTTACGGAAATAATCTGACCTGGAAAGGTAAAATGCAGTGACAATAACTAAGCAACAGCAAATGCTGGGGCTATCGTTAACCATCTTTATATCTTGTCCGTCATGTCTTGTCTGTCATGTCTTGGCCCGTGTATATTTTTACTCATTAGTCCATCCGTCTAGCAATCCACGCGAATAGATATCCACCCGTCTAAGCGTCCACGTGTCTATCTGTTACCTACTCATTTATCTGTCTGTCTGTCTATCCATACATGTATCTATCCATTATCGAATCAACACACCAGATAGACAGACAATTTAGATTTTTATAAATTGCGATGAAATTAAGGTCAAGGTATAAATCTAATACTCGACAAAAAATATGATGCCTAAATAGAAAAACAGAAGAGATGCATAAACAGGGAGCTCACCAGTGATTTGAGGCCAGGATGGGACTTTCGTTCTGAGCTATGTGATATAAGGCACTCATAGCATTCATGTTAAACAGGGGAGGCTTCCGCTCCGCTAGAGGGATTAAACCAGAGTGGCAGAATCAATAAAAAGAAAAAGAAAGCAAAACAAAACACAGAAGCAAAGAGAATAAAAGTAAAAAAGTATGGGGGCAAAGAAGAACACAATACAAAACAGAAATTAGATATAGCTTGTCACCAAAACGTATATACTGATCCAACACCCACAGAATGTGCTGTACCTGGATACAGGTGTTATATTACCCACACTTACCCAGCTCTATACAGGTAATTCCCAGAGACCAGACATCAACCTTGCCATCATACTGCCCTTCATCCATTGCTAGAATCACTTCTGGGGCCATCCTGTACATCACAGAGCAAAAGGAACATGTCACACTGATGTCAATGTAAGATCATGCTTAAGGTGAATGACTTAATAAAAAATAAAAACCAAATAAGCGAAAGCACAAAATATCTGCACATGCATGTATATGTATATATATATATATATAAATATAAAAGGACACAGCATTAAGAGATGTAATTAAAAAAAAAAAAAAAAAAAAGGCCTGCATTAAAAGAGGAAGCCAGAGTTATGTGAATAGGTAATGGCGTCTTTATAAAGCCGGGCTCACACCATGCAATTTTGTTTAGGATTTGTTTGTCTGTTTACTAAGTGACGTTCACTAAAGTCTTATTTAACGGTCGTTGCGATCAGTTTTTTCCTTCAATAAAATCCAGGCAGTGTCAGAGATCAAACCAAGAACCAATAGGAGCAGCACTAGACCGGATGACGAAATTAGCGTGACAACTTCAAACCATATTGGAAACCGTCAGTCCCCCCCCCCCAAAGTACAGCAAAAAAAAAAAAAGAAAAAAGCAAGAAAAAAAAAAGAAAAGAAGAGAATCTTATGGAGGTGCTTATTGCTGCTAGCTACTATTTAGCGAGAAAATAGGGTTACTGGATTAATGACAACCATTTTAAAAACTTCTTGACAAGTGAGATCCTTTATTGATGCATGGAGATGGTTTTCATATAGTCTGACAGGCAACAATTGCAAAAGACTATTGAAAATTGCACGGTATAAGACATCATTCTCAAATATTATTTAAAGAACCTTAAACCTTAATTCCAGTTCACGTTTTTTTTTTATTGCACAATAATATATTTCACAACATTTAAATAGGTAGTTATTCCAGAAAATCATCAAAATTAGCTTAATACTATAATTAAAACTTTATTATTTTATTTAAAGTATTAACTTTAATACTTTAAAAATGAAAATGACTTCACCTTATTTCATTACATTATTTTATTTTTTTTATCTGGGGCTTGATAATTGTAGTGAATTAAATATGAACTTGGATTAACCTCACTATAACAACAAATTCACATTTTACGGTTGTGTGAACAAAACTCAAACTTTCCTCAATTAACATCTTTTCACACATACAAAATAATTAACATTTAAATAGCATGGAAAAAAATTAAAGATGAAAATGCATTATGTAAATACAAAGTGTCCATATAGCATGTAAGATGCCGATCTAATGATATGCATAGATTATAGAATAAATGGAAGCCATGTGCAAAAAAAGCGTCTTACCAGTAGGGTGTACCAACAAAAGAGTTAGCAGGAGCCACGATGGAGGCGGAGCCGAAATCTCCAAGCTTCACTTGACCGGGCTCAGTAAGCAAAATATTACCTGCTTTCACATCCCTGTGAGAGAGAGGTAGATTTTACAAACTGAAACTGCAAACCTGAAATGATTAAACAAGCGGCAAACACATAAATGTAGGCAGTCACAGTAAATGTACCTGTGGATCATATTATGGGAGTGAAGGTAGGCCAGACCCTGCAGTGCACCATGGGTAATAGCAGCAATTTCCACCTCCTGTAGGGGCTTCTTATGGACTGCACAAATAAACCAATACAAACAATACACCATTATTATCTGAAGTTTAATAATGTAATTTAATATCTTTAAGTACCCGTGAAATGAACTGAGAGTTTAATTTGTTTTCGCACGCAGATGGTTTTCTTTGAAAACAGGATGCCAGAGACGATTTGCACACTAGCCAACACCCCGGCGAAATTTAAACAAACTAAAACAAGCAAGATGTGTGGAATGATGAAACGCTTAGAAAGCATGTTAGAATTTCAATTACATTTTTAATGTGTTCACTTAAACAAAGCCACAACCTTAGATGAACCCTAAGAAGTCGTAGCTGAGTGGTTAAAGTGTTGGACTGCTGACTGGAAGATTATCAATAATCTGCTTAGTTTGATGATAATGGATAAAATGTTTTGGCATTAAGTCATCTTTCGTTGAGATTCCACATGTCTAAACAGTAAGCTTATTTACTTTTACTGATAAAGCAAACAGGTAGAATATAAAGGCAAAGCCCTATTCTCAGTCAATTCCAGCTGTCACTTATGATTTAGTACAACCTTCACACTCATATCATCAACTACTCTGGGGTGGTTGAAGTGTGTGGAAAAAAATATTTTATTTGCTGCTTCTCGAGCATCAAGCACACCCAAGCGCAGGACAAACAATGTGCTAGAGAGACATTAATTACCAGAACATCCAGTACCACATGTTTTCTTGAAAAAGTGGCAAACAATAATACCAGGAAAAGATGAGGAAACTAAACCGTGAAGTAAAGTACGAGAAATGTGCAAGAAAGAATTTGGATGTAAAAGAAAAAAATCTTTACTTACCCTCTAAAAGATCAGAGGCAGAACCCAAACAATACTCCATTACCAGCTATGAGAGGGAAAAACAGTAAACGCATGTCAATAACCAACTCTCTACACTCAACATCACACCTCTGGAAAAAGACGTGTGTACACTTACCCATGCTGTGTGCTCCCTTAGGTAGCAGCCTTTATACTCAATAGTGTTAGGGTGCCGAAGCTTCTGAAGGAACTTCACCTCTTTTATGATGTCCTGCCATTTCTACACACAAATTTAAACAGATGACAAGTTCAAAACAGATGCGCAAACAAAAAAAAATTGGATTGTTAAGGCTGAAGTTTGAAATAGAATATGTTCACATCTAGTTTATGACACAATATCTGCATCTGGATAAGCTATAAAACACCTGCAGGTTTCTTCTTCTTTGAAATGCAAGCTTTGCATCAGATGATCACATGATTAGATCATGAAATTATTCATAAAAAAAGTGTAAATTTATTTTTATGAATTTATTCATAGAACGACTAAAAAAAGTTTGCCTGGCGCTGTGGTATAGTGGGTTAAGGCGCCGGCACACCAACACCGTTGAGACCCGGGTTCGATTCTATCTCGGGCTCCCTCTGCTCCAAAAGCCCCCTCTACCACCAACATCAGCATACCTTTGTCCTTTTTTAAATAAAACAACTTTAAAATTTCAAAATTAGTCTCTCACCTCGTTCGACTGTTTGCCGCTGTAAGACATTTTTTTGATTGCAACCACCTCATTGGAGCGAACATCTCGAGCCTAGGAAAGGTAAAATTTAATAGAAGGAAACACCACCAGCACCAACACAAAGTTTGTATACTTTAAAAAACTCCTTGAATGTATGAACAGATTTCACTACGTGTCTGGCTCTTACAAAGTACACAGCGCCGAAGCTTCCATGGCCGATCTCACGAAGGTCAGTGAAGAGTTTCTCGGGGTCATCTTTATAAAAGAGATCTGCTACCTCAGGGTCTTTTAGACTCCCGGCACGGACACTCGCAGGCATGGCCAGCTCCTAGAATAAAAAAAAGAAGACGAGAAAGCACAAAGCATTGTTACAAACATTTGTATATTTCACAACTCGCATAATTCTGCACATAATAACTATTATGTTCAATGACTATGTTATGGCTGTCTAAAAACACATACTAACAATTTTGACACTTTATATAAATGTCTGATTAGTAGAAATTCAAAATGGAACATTGAGGTCATGACCAGCTGATATATTTTACCCCTTAAGAATTCGTTACAAAGATGAATGCACCATTCACGACAAATCTTTGTTGTGAATGGTGCATTACTGCCCTGCGCAAGTCACATGGCCTGAACAAGAACAAATGCCTTATTTTACTAAGTATTGTGATGTTCTGTTTAGGTGAAGCTGCTCCCATATTTGTCTATGCTTTTGTAAGATGATGAAGACATGCCCTTTCTAAAGCTCATTTTTCAAAATGCCATATGCAGGTTCAGCCCTTTGTACAGACTTACTGTGACCTAAAATAACCGCTTATCCTCTATAGAGACTCAATTTTTTAGACAGATGCAAGAAGTAAAGATTTTCTGGTCCTACTCAACAACTGCAAGTTATAGTAGATGATGCCTGCAATAAATAACAGCCATTTACAGGACCATGAGTATTTGCTTTAAGAACACAATTTCCTAAAAAAAACAAAAAAACACCCACAATAGTTGCTTCAAATCAATGAGTTTTCACTTTTGGCCTGAGAAAAAAAAACAATACTGCCTCTAAACACTCATGGACATGACAAACATGCCTCCAGTAACCGTCTCTCTATTGCCTGGTACACCTAAAAAATAAGTCATGTAACCAACATGGTGGATGCCCAACCCCAGACATTTTACATAATGCGTCAGTTTTAGAACCTAAGTGTCTCCACTAGCGTTTTCTTAAAACCCTTTAAAGATGGGATTCCGTAAACTTTTTACTAATCCAGTGTTGCTGCAAAATATTTTCATTGCATCAAGATGTTCAAATGTGTTTTCCAGCTGGGATCTCCTGTACAGATGCACTGAAAGATCTTAGCCTTTAATGCTTTGAAGGTTTTGGCAGGAAAAGTACACAAAACATGCCACATGCTCTTTTCTGTGATGATGATAATTTTATCCAAATTTCTATATTTAAAAAAAAAAAAAAAAAAAAAAGGTTAGGGTCAGAATGCAATTTCAGCCATGATACAGTGCCCTTAAAGCAGACAGGATTAAGGGCCCAATAGTTGCAGCTTTCTAAAGCTAGAACCCCGTAACCTCAAGCAGATAAGACAACCAGTATAATAAATACATTTACAGCATTTGGCGGACACCCTTCTCGTTATAGACAACTGAGAAATTGGGGGTTAAGGCCCACAGTGGAGGCTTGGTGGTGATGTAAATCAAGCCCGGGTCTTTCTGGTATCAGTCAGTCTAACACCTTAACCACTAAGCCACTACTTCCCCAAAAATACCTGGCTACTTGTTGTGCAGGTTTAATTATTCTTTTTTTTTTTTTTTTTTCTTCATAATACCACGAAATTGTTTCTTTCTTAGTCAGTTTGGCGGTGGAACTAACCACAATCGAGCACATGCGATTTCTAAACCACATAAGGCTATAACTTAAGAGAGACAGAGACAGAGAGAGACAGAGAGAGAGAGAGAGGGAAATAATGTGATTTTAAATATTAATTTGACTCTTAACGTAAAACTTATCTATAAAGCAACATTTGTTTAAATTCATTAGGTAAGCTAACCTGCAGTGTTATAAACACTTTCCCCACCAATATATTAGGAAGAAATGGGGCACCCTAATATATAATGTGCTTTTTATCTAAAAAACAAATTAAATAGCCTAATATTATCACTTATTTACAAGACTGCATTTTATTTACATGCGTGTATCTACATGATCAAGCGTTTACAATTCTCTGCTGTCTGTATCACACAGCTGAGCACAATGTACAGTTTAAAATAATTGTTCAGCTATTATACTGACTGCCGTCATTAAAAGAAACGAATTAACACTATGTTAAATGTCAGTCACTCACTCAAAACTAGAAAATATAACTATTATATAAAATAGTTTTCAGCTTACTATTGAGGCTGGTTATATGTCACTTTTAGTATCGATGCCGAGGTATTACATTCTGGTATCGCTAATGCACACTCACTCACGCAGTCAGCCAGCAGGGTTGCCGGCCTGGGTGGTAATTATTTAATAAAACCCAAATGAGAAAGCTGACATTACAAATAGAGTGGGATTTTTACCCTTTTCGAGTTTAACAAAGACCGTTTATGGGCTGGAAGACATCAACTTTATCTGGCAACACTCAGCCAGACTCAGCATCCATAGCAAATACAGCATTCACCTGGTCACTCCAAGGTCTATCTATGGTTACGGTCAACGACATTAGGACTTAGTGCTACTAATTAATAAGGGAAATCCAAAATCCTGGATTTGGGGCTTGGGCACAAGGGAACGGTTATTTTTATATACATATTAAGATACACATGTAAATGACACTGGTCTAATATGTATTAATATTTAAATATGTACGCTAAGCAATGGGGATTTACAGATACTGTAACAGTACCGATGTACTTAATTATTTTTTGTGTACCCCATTAATGAGAAGAGAGAAGGGAAGAATAAATATTTGGTTGCAATTTTATCTTCCATAAAATTGTTTAGTAAATATTTTTACCGTAGCGATATAATTTTTATGTTGTTTGTTTTTAAGACACAAATTTATTAAAATTGTGTTTATCAAGCAGTTAATACTACTGTACAATATGTTATTTCACTGTGAAGTGAAAAAGCAGAAGCCAAAACCACAAATAAAATCGCAATAATAATTAATAAAAGCATTGTGATCATTTAAAATAAATGATAAGACATACAGTCTGACCCCCTTTTACAGGAAGTGTTCTTATATGTATGTCCAGCAGACACCCAAGGTGAAAATAATTTAATCATCATTAAAAATAATGAGCTGAAGTGCCATTTTGGTCATAAATGAGGACGCCGGAGGAAGTAAAGCATTTTAAATAGCACTTTACAGCAACAATAGGCTTTTACAAGAAAGGTCTTGGTCAGTGAGAGATATTATTGTCTAAGGACAGGCTGCAATTGGTCACGGTGCTGATTAAACTCTAGCAAACCTCATCTCTCTCTCTCTCTCTCTGTCTCTCTCTCTCTCTCTCTCTCTCTGTCTCTCTCTCTATCTCCGTCTCTCTCTCTCTCTCTCTCTCTCTCTCTCTCTCTCTCTCTGTCTCTCTCTCTCTCTCTCTCTCTCTCTCTCTCTCTCTCTCTCTCTCTCTCTCTCTCTCTCTCTCTCTCTCTCTCTCTCTCTCTCTGTCTCTCTCTCTCTCTCTCTCTCCGTCTCTCTCTCTCTCTCTCTCTCTCTCTACTCTCTTATATGGGCACTGCAGACTTGTGAGGTGGTGTGCAAAATGGCATTGTGTCACCTCTGGGTAAAGGGGCGTGGCCAGACATAAGTAAGTAACACCTCATGTACAAGCTACCATTATATCAGGCAAAACGCATAACTAAAGCTGTTTATAAGTTACATAACTGTACATTGCATGTTTTAGCGTGTATCTTTTATTTATATATATATCTATATCTCTATATCTCTCTCTCTCTCTATATATATCTATATCTATATATATACTATATATATCTATATATCTATATTCGATATATATATATATCTATATCTATATAGATCTATATATATCTATATTAGATATATATATATATATCTATATCTATATCTAGATATCTAGATATATAGATATCTATATCTAGATATCTATATCTAGATATCTATATATCTAGATATATATATCTATATCTATCTAGATATAGATATATTCTAGATATAGATATATATCTAGATATAGATATAGATATAGATTTAATATATTTCTATATCTATATCTATATATAGATATAGATATAGATATCTAGATCTATATATATAGCTATATCTATATAGATCTATATCTATATCTATATATATATATATATATATATATATATATATATATAGCTAAAAAGGAAATAAGTAAAACCATGAGGTCAAGCACATGCCATGTGGTAATCTGCACGACCAGAGATGCATCGCTTTCAGCTCTGAGCTCAAACAGCAGCTTACTGAACTTTATACAGCATACAAAATAAGGGACAAACACATTATGACACACAACACTTTGTGAACCCTAGCCACATATTTAAAGTCATTTTGCTGACTCACCAAATTTAACTGCCCCACGCCTACCCTAGAGCACTGTAGGTTAATGAGGTCAAGACGTAATATACCAGGTAAATTTCCAAAGTTTCCACAAGGTGGATCTCTAACTAGACTTAACTGCATCTTTTTGCAATCAGTCCAAGAACTTCTGTTTGTCTGCAATATTACATATAGCACTAAAAATGTGTCAAATAGATGTGTAATATTTTTATTTCCACAGGGCTGACAAGAAAAATCCAAGTTAAAACTTCATACATGAGAAGATAAATGTTGGTGTTGTAGCTCTGCTCCCTGGCTTTAACACCGGCTGACACCGATGGTGAAGCAGTACAAGTGGTTTTTAAAAAGATTCCGGACAAAACGATCCATCCTAAACTTCTCGCATTAAATATTCTTGTTTTCTTATAATTTAACTGAAATGTGCACAGCAGGCCTTGGCTATTGCAATTGTGAGTAACATTTACAGCATTTGGCAGACGCCCTTATCCAGAGCGACTTACATTCATCTTTTTTATACAACTGAACAATCTGGGTTAAGGGCCTTGCTCAGGGGCCCAGAAGTGGTGGCTTGGTGGGGTTGGGAATCGAACCCAACACCTTATACACTGTGCCACCACTTCCCTAACATGACAAGAGTTCTGTCCTCCAAAAAACACCGAACACTGTAACTCCAACAACCAGCCATGCACAAAGCTACACTGTTCAGCTATCTAGAACTCATGACACCAATTTACTCTCTATATTACTCAACCTGTGTAGAATGTAAAGCGAGTTCATATGAGTCATCTCGAAAAATGCCTAAGGAGCAGGTTTTGCTTCTCCAAAAATGAGATGAGTCATTAGACAGCGGAAAATAGAAGTCACCGTAAGTGTCTCCTCACTGTTTATTTTGTTAACAGACACTGATCATATTAACCGACTCAAAATGGCAAGTATGCATCAGTGAGGCATGTTCCGAGCTGTGATGTATTGGTGATTTGTGCATGTCAGTGAAAAGGTCATAGAACAGACTTTTATCTTTTTTCACTTATTGACTGTTCCTGAAAAAGACTATCGCTTTTAAAAAGTATTTTACCTCTGTCGAATGTACAACACAAGCTTGCATGGTATCATCATGGGCTAAGACCTGCAGATTTGTGAGCAGGCAAGCAACAAAAAGTAAAAAAAAAAATTAAACCTTGTAGGAAACCTTTCTCAGGAGGAACAGGGAAGTCGCCAAACTCTGAGTTTTCTGTCTTTACTGAATTTGTTTTGTAATGTGTTGCATCCCATTTAAACGACAAACAGGAAGGGCAAAGAGATACGACTTAAAATCAAAACCATAATTAATTGAACATTTTATCTTGATTACGAATAATGGACATTTTTTCCCCCTACAAGCTCAGTCATGTCCCTTCAGCACCAATGACTGGACCAGGTTAAGTGACTTTTCATGCAGTAATCTGTTAAATAATACTTTTTTTACGTATTTAAATAACCGACATGGGAAAATTACTTTAGTCAGCTTTAGGTTACTAATTAATTAACCATACAGCCCTCCCTATGAACAGGTTTAGCAGGTTGATTTATTTTCTATAGCTTTAACTTTGATGCACCAGCAAACGATTTGTACAACTTTATTTTTCTGAGTTTCATAATTTTCTGAATCACAGCTTGAAGGGAAACATGCTGACTTCAATTCTCTGTTAAACTAGTTGTTAAACTAGTTTGATTACCTACAGAAAACACTCACCTACTTAACCATTAAAAACCCCAATAATTAAAAGGGAGCTCGCAACTTTTAGGGAACTACCCGACTGTCTCATTTTCTGTCCTAAGCTGTTTCTAATAATATTTCATTTTGTTACAGGACAGAAACGGAACACATTACAAAAAAAAAAAAAGTCACTGAACCACAAAGAAAACATAAAAATAGCCACAAATCTCCACAACAGTGTATAAAACAGGAAGAAGAGCCAGTCCACAGGAAGAGAAGCAGAAATGTTTTGGTGAAGACAATTCCACACTGCTGCCCTATAAAAATCCTCGCTAAACAAGGGTGTAAGAGCTTTTATTTTAATCACAAGTGGGACACGTTTTATTAACTACACTTAGAAAACAACTGAGAAAACATATGAACCCTTAGTCCATTCTGATTTTCTGCAGTCTCTCTCCTTATATGGAAACAATTTTAGAACAACTACAGAAACACTTTTTTTATTATTTACTATGCACATAAATGTGACGTACATAAAGCACATCTGTGGCAGGATGGCAAGTGTCTCTACAGAAACATTTTACACTTCCCGAAATTCTAATTTTCAAAAGCACAAACTGTTAAACTGACAGAATTGTATTTTTTCCCCTTGTATGTCGAGTACCATAACAAATAGTTTGGGAACAAATTACTAGCAAAATGGCTGTAATTATACAAAAAAAACTAGACTTAAATCGTTTATTTTTGTGAACAACAATGTAAGACTTAGTAAGACTATAAATTATATATTGTTATAAAAACAATTTATTAATAACACTATCTATCTATCTATCTATCTATCCATGTTTTAAAATTAGAACTGAAATAAACCAAAGTTAAAATTGTCTCATGTGGGTATAACTGGGTCGAGTGTGAATAGTCAGGATTGTGAAAAAAGTGCATTCAGTAGTGTGGGGATGGGCCACTGTGATATAGTCCTCTATTCACGTCCACACACAGGATCTACCGGCAGTTCACATGCAAATTTTGCCTTCTAAAGCTACAGCCAATACACATAGTCAGGAAGCCAACTTATCAGAACGCCATATGTGGCTTGTCTATAACAGCACAAATCTGTACTGAAAAACCAGCAGTAATTTACAAAGACACAGAAAAACATGGAAAATCTAAAAGAATGCAGGTTATTTCCTGTACTGGGCTTCGTGACATGGGAGGGAAACAAGTCAAAGGCCTACACAATAGAAAACCGCTTGTCTCTTGCCATTATGCACATATTGTTATGGGACCATTACACAGAGACTCAGTACTCTACGCTAAATCTACCAGCACAACGCTCCCAAGAAACACACTGCATGGTGCAGATGTCATAATTAATACCCCACGTTCGGCACATGTGCAATTATAAGGCGTAATTCCAGCTTCGCCTTGTTTTCCGCTGTTGTCTGGAGCCAGAACAGGGTTTTATTTCTGTGGCTTTCGAGCCAACGGATGCTGATTGGTCCCAGACAACCCGACATGTGTTCATCTCTCTTTCTAGGTTTACTGGGAGGAAGAACACTTTGAAAATAACCTCCCTTAAAAATGGAAATCTTTAATCGCTGCTGGTAACGATCTTTGTGGCGAAGCCGATGGGAATAAAAGCACATCTGGTACTGTAGCCGACGCAGCAATGCTTTGGGCGATGATGACGATCTAATGTGCATCTGTAGCTATTTTTTGTCGCTGGGGGACAACCAATTTTACCAATAATCATTCGCACTTTTTACATGAATTTGACATGAATCTATAATCTTTAAAATTGATTACGCAGGCTGATATATTTACAACTACATTGGTGAGATTTGGTAGACGTCCTTATCCAAAGCAACTTACATTCTTCTCCTTTATACTTTAGAGCAATTGGGGGTTAAGGGACTTGGTCAGGGGCCCAACATGACAAAGGAATCAAACCCTGGTCTTTTAGTTAGCAGTAAAAGTATATATATAAATGCATATATGTAAGGTATATAAAGTGAAGCCTTTTACTACATACACCTCTTTGGTTAAGGTAGATACATTTAGAGCATTTGGCAGACCCCCTTTTCCAGAGCGACTTATCTCATTTATACAAACTGGGCAATTGGGGGTTAAAAGCCTTTCCTAGGGACCCAGCGGTGGTGGCTTGGTGGAGCTAGGAATTGAACCCAAAATCTTCCGGGTTGATAGTCCAACACCTTAACCATGAGCCACCACTTTAGATTAATGATAACTTTTAATTTAAACATCGTTTCCTTTCTAGGCCCATACCTTTAATTTACCTAGAAATCTAATCAAGTGAAATAAAATAAAACAAAAATATAGTCTGGGTGGAAATTTTATACCTTTGAATGAAAAATAAATAAATAAAAGGTAGAGAGGTGCCACATGATTTGTTTGTTGTTGTAGTAACAAACGTGGTCAATCAACAAATTGAGACTGAGACACACTGCTGTCTGACTGCAGTTAGAAATTGTGTTAATAGGTTTCATTAAATGAAGCACAACCCAAGTTGACACACTCAATTGAACCCTAATGTAAAAGATATGAAGTTAAATAACAAAGTAATGTGCAACTTTACTAAGCTTTTCCGCTGTAAATTCCGTTTTCTGAACATTGTCAACATGCAAACTGAAATAAAGCTGCGTTATGAAACCCCCTCCGGAAAAAAAACAACACAAAGTGGCTTACCACGGCTTGCAGCTGAGCTCGTCGTGCAAAATAAACGCTTATTCTTCCGTTAATTCAGCAGCAGTTTCTCCGGGCTGCTTTAGATAAAACCATAACCCATAATCTCTAACTAATAAAACGCGCTGTTGCTATTTTCCAACTATTCGCGTTAGCTAAACACTTAGCCAGCTGGCTAGCTAACGCCTTGCTTTGGTCTAAACAAGCTGGCTAGTTAGCCAGCTAGCTAAGCTGAGCTGAGCTGTCTCCCACCGTGACGTTACTAACTGTCCGTTAGCTAGCTAGCTAGCTAGCTAGCAGCTTTGCTTAGCTAGCTAACGGTTTTCAGTCTCAACACGCCGCGCGACTGGTACTGGTTTTCACACACTCCGGTTCCTATCATATTGTACAGTCACATCCGTGTTCGCAACTGCTTTCTATCATGTTAGACGGAGTGACTCCCTGTTTGATTGTCTGTCCAATCTCGCCCCTTTTTGTTCAGGAAACGAAGATGGCTACGTGGGGCGGGAGGCAACCGGAAAAAAAGGTTCACGAGGTCACGCACTCAAACATTTGCTTCCTGTGGGTGAATGAGCGAGTCGTTGGGGCCGAATCCGAAATTTAAAAAAATAGGGCACTAGATAGTGAACAAGAGTAGAAATTTTAAACTACACTCAGGCTATGAGGGAAAACCTGTCATTTGGGACTCGTCAGTTTTAAGAAAGACAAAAAGAGACCGATTTGCTTACAAAAAACCGTTATAGTGTTGTGTTACAATTTAGCCCTGTTGCCAAATAAATATTATTTTTATTTAGTTATTATATTTATAGTTATTTATATAGGTATTATATATATATATATATATATATATATATATATATATATATATATATATATATATATATATATAGATATCTATATATATATATATATATATATATATATATCTCAATGTATTAAACTTATTTAATTCATACATAAATGCAAAATGTGTAATAAATAAATTGATGTAAAAAAGAACAAAGCTTTTTTCAAACTATAACAAGTTGTGTTTTTCTTCTATTTACATTTAAATACTACTTATTCACAGCATTTGGTAGACACATTTACCCAGGTTAACTTAGATAAATCTTAGTTCTACAGTAGGTGAGGGTCAACGGCTTGCTCTAGATCCAAAAATTTGACAAATAGTGGGACTCAAACACACAACATTCCAGTCAGTAGTCCAACCACTTTCCTTTCTTTTGGAAATGTCACCTGCATTCCTGTTTATACTGTGTGCTGTCTGTTATTTCAAAGAAGAAGTCTGGAAGCACAACCTTTTGGGTGTTCCTGTCACATGGAAGCTGCTTAACAAACAGCATGTGCCTCATTGACTGTATCCCGACATACTTAATCTCATCCAGATAATCAATACTAAACGGTGGAAATTCACCAGTAACACAAACAGGTTATATGTTGGCTGTTGTGAAGCATTACAGCCCCTTAAATCGCTTTTCTCTAAATCAGGGGCCCCCAAATTATATCCCAGGACGGCTTTCCTTCACATTTGGATTGGCCCTATAAATAAAGTCAAAGACCTATTTTGGACATTTTAAATATATGTTTTATTCATATCATATCTGTATTTGATAATAATGACTGATTTTTAAACTAAAATAACTTATTGTGCTAGGCCTTTTATTGGTAATTGCATATCAGCCTACAAGAAAATAAAACTAAATGACCGAACGGTTAGGGGAAAAGGTGGATTTAGAATGCAGAAAGTTTAACCAAACATGCACAAGGGATTATTTTTGTGTTCAATGCAAAAAATAAAAAATATTAAATTAATGGTTTTCTCAACCATTTTCATCATATTTTATATATCTCTTAAAAAACGAATGCTTACTTTTCTTTATGATCATGAAATAATTAAAAACTAGGAGGCTAGTTTACAATAAAAATAATAATAGCCACTTTGGCTCATGTCATTTTTTGTTACCAACCAAAAAAAGGAGAAAAAAAGAAAAAAAAACTTGGGAAAAACTTGACCCCTGCTCTAGAGGCTCAGAGCAATAATGCAACGATTTGTCTAAAATGTATCTGGAAACAATTACTTATTTTGGATCTTGGATTTTGTAATGGAGTCTCTTGTGGTCATTTGGAGCATAAACAAGCAAAAAAAAAAAAGAAATAGGTGCCTCTAGATAGAAATCACTTTAGCAAAAAGAGTGAGAGAACAGCAAGCTCGGGTAATAAATAAGCTTACCCTGCATACAGTGAGGGGGAATTAAACAAAGCTATAACAAACGCAAAATTACCATAACATTGCTTACATACAGAAGCTATTTGAATTTTGTTAAAAGTGACTGCTAACTTTTACTTTTAACTGCTATTTCAGTAGGCCAAGGGTCTTAAAACCATGATAAGATTTTTATATACGTTATAAGATACAGATGATACACATGGCAAAAGTTTAAATACTACTAGTTATTAAGAAAAAATCTTTAGTATGCCATATTGTTTGTTAATATGACTGAGCGTACAGTTGTCTAATACTTAGTGGACAGGTGTGGCAAATTAAACAATATCAAATTAAATTAAAATTGCGCTGCAATTCAGAAATTCAGGTGCCTGACTGGAATCCAGATGTGGAATAAAATGTGATGACATAATACAGTACATACCACTCTTTGATTAGCAATAGAGAATATGACGATTCTTAAATTGGGAAAACTAATTAAATATCAAAATGATTAAATCATTAAATATTACTTGTGTCATATTTAGGAATAGGTGTGGTAAATTTAACAGAATCTAATTAAATTCATTCTGTGCTGCATTTTAGGATTCCAGGTGCTTGACCGGAATCCAGATGTAAAGCAATTACATAATACACACCTCACTTTGATTAGCAATAGAGAATTGGACTATTCTCAAATACCAAGGCAACCAAGGCACCAACAGAAGGCAATCATTTACATGATGCCTAAAAATCAATTCTATTTATAAAAGATATACTCTAGGTTTGATTTTTTAATGCAAATAGTAAGTAAGTTTTGCCTTCTTTTAATAATTATAATTTATGGAAATAGGTGGGAGAGCTAATCCTTCATCAGTGTAGGAAGTGACCTGTTGTGAGGGCGTGTAACAACAAGATTAGGGGAGGTTACATTCTCCATGTGCTTTACATATCCAAGAGAAACATAACATCAAGACACAGAAGACTTTATTGAAAGGAGAAGAGACTGAAGACCATGGGGATTAAATTGGGGCATGCACTGAGTGTCCTATGCACTGTACTTATTACTTCAACAGGTAAGTGAACAGAAAGGGAAGTTCCTGATGGAGCTTTTATTTTTACCTGTTATATGATATGGATTTCATGTTATAGCTAATGAAAAAAACCCTCAATTGCTAGATTATGGTGTGTGTTTCGTAGTAGAACTTACAATAGAAGATCATTAGGATGTTCAAATTCTAATTTTAATTTTAATTTTGCCTAAACCAAAAATGAAAACTAAATTACATTTTAGTCAAAAATGTAAATATGCGCCTGAATATAACACTCATATGACAGATAGTTTTACAAAGCTGTGTGTTGGAAATCCCTGTGCGTGTTCTTGGGTAGGAAATATACAAACAATGCTTTTGAGGAAGATGGATATAAAAATACAACATGGTACAAACTGCGTTCATTCTAATTGACTTTTTTTTTACTGCTAACTATAAGCCAGCTTTTTATTTGTACACTGTATTATAAGCTCATATAAACAAGTAAAAATTTCCTTTTTTTTCTGGCTTCCCTTTTTTCTTCATTCTAATAATAAGTCTATTACTTAAACTGAGTAAAGTATAGTAAAGGTATGTCTAAAATTAGGTTTGATAATATCATTTTTAATTCATTTTAACCTGTTGATCTAAATTTAACATATTAACTTTCATAAATGTGATTTCTTTTTCCCACAGCGTGAAATACCGTTAAAATATACTTTATATACGAAGGAGGCTTCATAATGCAAATTTCAGACCTTTTAGACAATTTGTCATGAGCTGTTTCTATCTGGTACATAGTAGTGACCCTAAACCTGATTAGCTCCTATGCTGATTACAGTAAACATTTAAACTCTTTTTGATAAGATAGCTTTGAAACCACATGATGCTAAAAACATAATGATATCATACCGCATCAATTAGTTGTAGAGTCATACTGATGATAATAATAAAAGAACGATGTCACCAGCATTGTCAGTTCTACCGGTAGCATCTTACAAAACATAGTAGAAACCTTACTTTAGAAGTAAACTATTTTAGGAGTTCTAAGATCCTTTTTTAAACCTTGGTAACGATTGAAACAAAACATAAGATATATAGGGAATCTTTATGTGGTTCTCTCTTTATGGTTCTCAACATGCCCGAAAATTCTCCCGTCAGTGTGTAATTAGGTTTAAATTGAAAAACTAAGATCATTTACTTTAATATATCGATTAAATGAAAGACAAAAACACTTAAACACTTTAACTTCTCAATAGAACGTTAGCCACCAACCAAAAAAAAAAAAAAAAAACACAACTCACTCCCACATAAGCGTCCTTACTTCCTCTACGTGAACTATACCTAGACATACATTCAGAACACCATGCAAATACTATAAAATACTATTACAGGTGTACAGTTAGTAGAATAAACAACTATAACAAACTTAACACCTAACCCAAACTCTCCTAGGTAGTATTTAACGATGCTGGTTGATTTGTCACTATAACCAATTACTACTGTTGTTGTTAAGTCCTTAATCTATTAGTAATACAAGTTTTTTTCTTATTTTTTTGGGTAGTTACTGCATTTAGACCAATGATGTATTTAGAAAAGCTAAAAAGCCAGTTAAAAAGTCTCTGAGCAGTGTGCTTGTCTCTTCTTTTTCCATCAGGCTCACTCGCCCAGCTGGAGGGTAAGTTCTTGATTCATCATTTTTTACAAAACAGGTAACATACAAGATTAACCAGTTTGTCTCATCTATCCATTCAAATCTAAAAGTACCAGTACCCCATCTAGTCAATAAAATCTATTTATCCACATATCTATCTATCTATCTATCTATCTATCTATCTATCTATCTATCTATCTATCTATCTATCTATCTATCTATCTCTACTGTTCTTTGGTACAGTTAAAAAATAACAGCAACATACATACGTCGCACCTATCAAAAAGCACAGCATATGGAAGATATCAACTGCCTTAAAAGTATTTCATTGATATCGCCTACATCTCATGTGACATCATGTGCAAGTCAATCTCCAAAATAATTTAAATCCCAATGTTACTATACACATGATAACATGGATAAATTTGCATTGAGTATCATAGTGAGCATTTTTATTACTTTAAAAAAAATAGTTTTCAAGCCAACATTAAAGATTTTCCTGGAAATCATAAGGGAGTTTTAGCTATCTAGTTATAGATATTTGTTATTTAAATGTAGGGTTACAGAAGAGATACAAGCAAAGTAGGAACTAACATAGTAGTGGATAAAAGAAATAAGCACAGACGTTTATTAACCATGTGCACATATGATTGAATACAAACCAGTTGTTGCTATATGAACAATCCAAAACAATGAAAAAATATTGTATATTCACAAGTGTGCTGGAGTAAAATGTACTGTATCAAAGTTTAATCAACATTTAACAATTAAAGTTATAGTAGAATAAATGTATAGCAGCAGCATCTTTAACCTTTCTAGCCAGGAACATTTCGCCGGGGCTGCGATTAAATCATTTCCTGCCATTTTTAAATAATTCATTAATAAATAATAATTTCACAATCATTCAGACCAACAAATAGCCAGAAAGAACATTACAAGCGATTAATGAAATTATAGCAAAATCAAAGTAATTGCTACCAGTCAATAAGGCTGCCAGGAAATTACATATACTGGGTATATTTAATATATAATAATATTCTATATATTCTAATATTCTAATGTTATAAAATATATATTCTAATATTCTAATAATATATAATATATTTTAATGTATAATTATATGCTAACATGCAAAACATATTTTGAAATATTTTGATGAATCAGCAAAACAAAACTACAGTAATTATTACATTAATGACAGCACAGTGACTAAAAAAGTACAGCTAGACAGTACTTTTTATCGTAACATTCAAACTACTGGCAGAAGGACTACATAACAGATTTGTTATACAACAGGGCAACTGGCTGATATGTAAAACAACCAATAGCAGTTTATTTTTCAACATGAAATAAAATTTAAAAAAAAAATGAATAAAACAAGCATTATTAAGCCATATGCTTTAGACATTTAGATGTGATGTCTTGACAGTACTAAGTGAAGTTTGCCTAACTAGAAGCTAATATCTGCTATCTAGTCTAAAATTTTAAAGAGATACTCGCATATTTTCTGTGGTATTTTGTCATTTTGACACATTTCAACATATGTAAGGTGTTTGCGGTCGGCCTACACGGAACAACAAGATTGTGGGTGGTGAGAACGCGTCTCCCGGCTCCTGGCCCTGGCAGGTCAGCTTTCAGATGTTCGGCAGTCATTTCTGTGGTGGAAGCCTGATCAATGAGAAATGGGTCTTAACAGCTGCTCACTGTTTTAAAAGGTATATACAGATCTGTGAAAGTAAAAAAATACCACACAAAATAATGTACAGGTAATATCTGCATTTCCATAGTGTCAAAACATAGTTATAGTTTATCGAGCGGTATATTATTGCTGTTTATTGTAAAAAGAAGTCCCACATCTTTCTTTGTTTTCAGTGTTTATGGCTTTTCTATTGAAGCCTATCTAGGATTGGAAAGTCTGCAGGGAAGTAACCCTAACAAGCAGAAAAGATCTATTAAAAGAATTATTAACCATGAAGACTATGGCAATGGCAAAAGCAATGTAAATGACATTGCACTGATCGAGCTCTCCTATCCAGTGGCATTCAATGATTATATTAGTCCGGTGTGCCTCGCAGCAGACACCGATTCTTTTTCTGCTGGTACTGATGTCTGGATCACAGGATTTGGTAATGTCGGTTCTGGCTGTAAGTACCACATAGTAACACAAAGTGGTTTGCTTGTTTAATCAATTTATTTTAGGTATCATTTACTTGAAATTCTAAAATTATAAAAATGATTTATTATATAATTGAATGGAAATAATAAATATGTGTTTGCTAGCTGGTTTTATTATGCCAAAGTATTTGTGTAAAACGTAATCATGGATCTTCACAGTGGCTCTGGCGCTCCCTAAACCCCTGCAGGAGGTGACGGTGCCGATTGTCAGTTACAGTGACTGTGCACAATCATATGGGTACAATATTATTACAGAAGATATGATTTGTGCTGGCTTACCTGAGGGAGGCAAAGATTCATGCCAGGTAAGAAATGCACATGCCATGTTAATTTGGGAACGCTTTTGATACACTTTCATGTGGTACAGGATCAGATATGTAACCAAAAACTGGTTGTTCTTGCAGGGTGATTCTGGAGGTCCACTGGTGGTCAAGGAAAACTCAGTTTGGGTTCAGGCTGGGATTGTAAGCTTCGGCAGTGGTTGTGCTAAACCTTCTTTCCCCGGTGTGTACACCAAGGTTTCCAGTTACCAAGACTGGATAGAAAAACAGCTTAACAGCGATACACTTGGATATATTGCATCAAACAGCAACTATAACTCCCTCAATTTATTCTGTCTTTTTATTTCTTTCTACATCACTGCAATCCTACCCTTCCTCTTTAGCTTCTAGTGCTACCACTTTACATTATTTATTACAGTTTATTACAGTATCTGTAGGTTAGGGTTTAGCAAATTACTGTTTTTTTAATATATTTTAGATGGGACAGTTTACCTGGTATAAATCAAAACAAAATATACAATCTTAGTTTTAACAGAAAACATGAGCTAGCATTACATATGCTGGCTATTTTGTATGCCCCACAGAATAATACTAAAGTACTTACTTGCCTTAAGTTTTTTAATAGTAGTTTAAGTAAGTATTTTTTTTATAGGCTATTGTTATGTACATTTTTGGTATAGTCCATAAATAAACATCATAGTTTGCATAGCATAAACATATGGTGCAATTTATGGTATAAATTGTATTGTATGTTAAAGATATATATGTGTGTGTGAAGAAAAGTATAATGATTTTTAGTTTAGTGTAAAAGTTTAAACTTTTATCTATACTCAACCATAAAATATAAATTTTATTAAAAATATTAATAATGTAATGCCTATAATTATTACATTTACAAACCTGTCTTTATATTAAAAGTTATATATTTCAATTAATAAGTATACATAACCAATCATGCACTTTCTAGTTTTACTGAATGAATTTTACTATTGATCTTTTTTTGATATTGTTGAAAAATGCTTAAAAATTGTGCAGGAGATGGACCTAGTATGATAATGATTATATTTAGCTAATTATAAAATATACATATTAGGAGTAGCACTAAAAAGAAGAAAGAAGATTGAGCTAAATATGATGTAGGAGAAGGAAAAAGGAAAAAGAACAGGATGGTGTGCTATCAAAAAGTTTTACCAAAATATAACTAATCATAGAAGTGTGTGTGCACAAATAAAGTAGTCTAGTTGTAATACAAAATCAGAAAAACACAGACACAGTGGTACAGAGTGGAACAGGTTTATTGGAAAGCCCCATACGCTAACTAAGTGGAATAACATCAACCTCGTCGGCCGTGTGGCAGATAGGAGGAGAAGGGGGAATCAGACTGGATGATGAATCGTCAGAAAAAAATAACGGTGATTCGTCAGGTATCAGGTATAAACCGGTATAAAGGGCAGGATTGACAGTAACTCTTTGCATTTGCCTTGGTATTGTACTCTGTCACAGAGGTCTTTACTTTGCTTGTGCCATTTATTGCTGAACAGACTGCCTTCTGTGGATCCTTTGAATGCTTGATGACTGCAAGAAATTGGAGTTTTTTGCTCTTCTCACCTGGGACTCAAGAATCTTTATTTGTTTAAAAAAAAGTTTATTATTTTCTTTGACAGTTTGAGTTAAAACATAGTGGTAATTGACTCAACACGAGGCACCCCTGCGAATGTGTCTGCTCAGAGACGGGCTCTGAGTTCCGACAATATCTGTAAGTAAACAGTGGACACTGGTAGCGGTTATAGAAATATCTATCAATAACAGTAATTGTAACTTTTTTAATAACTAATAATCAGAGGAATTAGGCTCTCTTAGCCATAGGTGTGTGTTGTGGGGCACATAACTGGTAATGATTGGTGTGTGTGCATGTAGGAGGTGGAAGACAACCGAAAAACTGATGATGATTGGTGTGTGTGTGTGTGTGTGTGAGTAGAGAGTAAAAGACAACCACAAACTTGAAGATGATTGGTGTATGCGTATGTAGGGAGCGGAAGACAACTACATACTTTTCTATAGTTTACATTTAAGGCAGTTTAAAAAGAATGTTCTATATGGCGTGGTTACAGGTAGTACACGATTCAAAGGGGTGACAAGTCCAACAAGTTTAAAGGGAGCTTTTACAAACTAGAAGTTTAAGCACTGTTTCTCCTTTGTTGGGGTAAAAGGCGGGACTGTTTATGTGACCAAAAAAAAAGTCTCTCCATATCGGTGGCAAGTAATTCTAATCCAATGAAGCATCACATGAAGGTCACATGACACCACAACATTAAAATAGTGTAGATTAATGTACAATGTTTTATAATAACAAATGTCCCAAAATGCAAGCTACACAGCAGTGCAAACAAATGGTATTGGAAAGTGGTAATGAAATTTCCAAATTCAAATCCCAGCATCACCAGGTTGTCACTGCTGGGCCCATGAGCAAGACCCTTAACCCACAACCCCCAATTGCTAAGTTGTATGAGATCAATGTAAGTCGCTCTGGATAAAGGCATATGCCAAATGCCAAAAATGTCAATGTACTCGATCAGATCTTATACGATTTTCAGGGAAAATAGGAATTTAATTACCAGCCCATGCTGAGAACAACCAAAAATCAGTTCTCTTTTAATGATTTTTATAAAGCTAAATAGAAGTATTATAAAATTCTTTTTTTTTACCAGTGTTACCCATAGCCATGGGAACATATTTTGTGCTCGGGGGTGCGGGGGGTCCCTGAATAAATTAAGGGATGCTGCAGCACCGTCATTATTCCTGCTTTAAATTCCTACAGTAATATGTGCCAATCGCTTTGGGAAACTGTTGCAGCTGCTGCTTCTCTAATTGATTTACCAGCTTAAGACTTAGTCTTCTTTTATTTTGTTTAGTTTTATTTAGGGATTCCTAAAAACATCAAAAATGTGTTTTGGACTGGTGCATTTTTGAACTTCAGTGACAGGCGCATTGCGTACAATGTGTAAGCTATTATTTTTTCAATCATCTTTTTACTGAATATTTAAATGAAAATAAAATGAAATAATATAATAAATATATAGATATAATGCATATATCTTTTATATCCATATATATTTTTTTGTATTTATGTTACAAAATTGTCGTTATATTATTATTTATTGATTTATTACATCACTGCAACCCCAACGTAGAGAATCATAAAAGATGGGATCTACAAGATGTAGACTGCCGAAACACTCAGTAATGATTTAGATTTACTCTGTGGTTTTTAAAAGAAGGAAGTCTGCCACTCTTTTAGGGCCACAATGTCTGGCTGACGGGTCAAATATGGCACAGAAATCGAAACAGCATGACTTGTTCAAATTTGACTGATTTTGTCAGCATTACTCGCTGACTGACTTTGAAAATACTTAGCTAACATATAGATAATATTTAATTCCAAATAGATAAAGTTTTAAATTAAATTATATCCTTTCTTACTTTTCTTTAATTCCAAAGAAAAAAAGGGCCTTTTGCCCAAAAGGAAGGCAAGGAACCAAAACTCCATCGGTGACAGAATGGAGAAAAAAAACCTTGGGTGAAACCCGGCTCAGTCGGGGGGTCAGTTCTCCTGTGACCAGATAAACCAGTAGGTTACCCACGCTGCAGTAAAGTTTTCATGGTCTTGTCGGGATGGCTGCTTAGAAGACAAGAGATCACTGAAAAGCTGCCTTATTGTCTCCAAAGATCACTGAGAAACTGTCTTATTGTCTCCAAGTATAGTTGGTATCCAGGTTTCTGTGGGTGTTAAAGAGTTTTTCTAAAAGAAAAGCTGATTTAATAAAGCAGACCAGAAAACGTGCTTTAAACATTGAAAAAACCTCTCAGTTTATCGGTAGACAGTCTTTCACTGCCATGCAGTCACATGGTTCATGTAGCTCGCAGTAGTTTAAATTGGATTAAATGAGACAGATGTTGCAAATATTGTGAATTCTCCCTAAAACAACCCTTACATTGATTTCTTTGTACAAGCAATCAGAAAATTAGAATTTATCACAATTAAATTTTACAAATTACAAGAATTTAATATAACTTGCCTACTTTCATTTTCAACTATGTTTTCAAATACTCAAAAACCTCCCACAGCTATAAAACGATATATGGAATGTCCTGTTATTGTTCCTGTCGGTAACATTGTATGAATCAGCTTTTATTTTTTGAGAAAGCTAATTTTACGAATGAATGGACAGAAAATAAACCCCTGAAGTAGTGGGAATTTTTTTTTATTGCCGTGAGTCAGCAAACTTAAAAAACAACTCGGTGATAATTGTTCTCTAATGGGATGGGAGCGGCGGAGAGCCTGACATAACACTTCTGACAAATTTGACATAATAGTGACTAGACCCTCATCAGCAGAGGAAGTTACCTCTCGCTAGGGCACGTGACAGGTAACAAGGTTGGAAGAGGTTACAGATTTCATATGCAAGAAATTTAGAGGCTTAACAAAAAATAAATAAAAAATGACTACCAGTAACTTATGGAGAGCCAAATTAACTATACTACCTGTATACTTGTGGAAGAATGTGTGCGCCGTACTAGTTTGTTCTGCGGGTAGATAAACAAGTAAAGCAAGTCAGTGAGTATGATCAAGGTATTTTATAAGGCAGGAGGAAGACAATTCAGACATCTGATATTTCTGCTAACTTTATTAATCTGCCAGTGTCCCTAATTAATTCATCTGATTTCAAACATTTGAACCCCATTTCTGTGATATTTGACTTATTTGTAACAGGTAGTCAACTGAGGCAAGATAGAGTTGGAACCCAAGTGCAGTATTTATTTACTGACGCGAACTATTTCAAAAAAGCATACAAAACTAGACAAACAAAGAACATGAACCAAACTTAACTTGAACACGAAACATAAACAAAACCAGGAACAAATCGCATGACCAAGCCCTCTCCTCAGTAGCATACCAACAATCAACAATAATCCACAAAGACAGGGTAGACAGAGGGGCTATAAATACACAAAGGACTAATCAACTAAACAAAACACACCTGAGACAATCAACACCACATGACTAAACAACCAATGAGAACAAGACACAATGACAAGGGGAATAACAAGACAGGAAGACAAGGGGACAAACAGGAAGTAAACAAAACCAAAACAAGACAGATGCTAGCCTCGCTAGCTAGCATAGCAGTGTTAGCTAGCTAGCAAGCTAAGCTAACATAAACAAAACAAGAACCTTACATAATTTCTAAATCTCAGACAAGAAACTGAAAACACAATGATTTTACTAACTGGTTGAAAAATCACTAATGTTAATAATGTTTTAAATATACTTTTACATGATTTTTATTGAGTGCCCAGCAACAAAGTGCAGTAGCGTGCAGTCAGGCACAGCAAGGTCTTCTCTGCTGGCCTAAACACTATCAGAAACTGACCTACATTTACAACCTAAATTTTAATATTAATTCCATCAAAATCCCAACAGTTCATTTTCTTTATTTTGTAGCATTTCTCTTGCTGAACTGCTTCCAGTACGTGCATGTGGATGTTAGATTTTATTGTCCAATCAGATTTCAGTGCTGCCATGTTAATATAATCTGCCAAAGATTTCAGAATAAGTAGTGCTGGCCATGGAACTTAAACTATATTAGCAGTGGAAGATTTCTAATTGGTTTATATTATGAAAGACTGTTTCTTGAACCAATCAGATTTAAACCCATCTCCCAACACCCACTAGATGGCTCACAATGACATAAGATTCTGACCTCTGATTGGTTGATCAAAGTAAATTCTTACAGCCTAACACAAACTAGCAAAACAGGTCTGTACAGTTGAATTAGAATTTTTACGCCTGAGCTGACGGAGGAGGAGAAATTAACTTTGCCTCGGACATACTTAAAAATATGTTTTTAAGACAGACTTTTCCAGAAGAGTTAGATATTGTGAGGAGAGTTTGGCTAACCCTGAAGCTAACTAGCTTGTTTCAGCCTGTGAAAGAGTTTGTTCACCACTTTCAGACTAGTGTTGCAGACCGGTAATGCTGACTTACAGGCTTTAAATGTATTATATATTTTATTTATTTTTTATGTTTTTGTGGTGTCATATTAATATTAGGATAAATATTTATTCTGAACCGCTCCAGATAATGTATGTGGTACAGTTGGGGTTGTAGTGTTGAGGTTTGGAGTTGTGTTATTGGGGTTTCTTGCTTTAATAACAATGGTTTTTATCATCAATACATAAAATGTCGCCCTCTTTAATGCCACACCGTGTTATATGGCGTTTTTGTAAAGTATTGATGATTTGTATAATTGCAACATGGTGGTATTAAGAGGCGTATCAGTCGGGTAAATCTTCACTGAAGGCCCAATTACCAGATGCACTGCCTGCCACTGACAAAGTATAAACCTTATTTTAGAAGTAAAGCTCTCTGGTGGCACTAAAGCACTTCATTTTTTTTCTGTTTGCCTCAGATCCATTCGGATCAGCAAAAAAAAAATTCCTTTTATCAGTTTCTGTATTTGATTCGCTTTATAGTTATCTGCATGCCTGTGTACTCTCACTTATTCTTTTTTGCTTAATATATAAATCAAAATCAAAGAAGTTGACAATAAAATTTTAATGGAATTGTACTTTATTTTACCCTAATAAAGGGTAAACATTTAAAAGGGTAACATTAAATGAGGAATAATTTAATTCTGATAAACTGACAATGCCAAATAATACACTGTAAAATATCCTTAAAAATGTGTCTTCCATAGACATTTTCTCTGCTCAAAAATCCAGTTGGGACCCCAACTAAACCAATCCTAACTGATAAATGCCATACGATATCTGTGCTTGCTGTACTGTAAGTGGTGGTTTGAATGTTTACAGTGCTTGGTTTTTGATCGAAAGGTCTACAATGACAGACGTTTAAAGGTGATTTATTTTTTAATGTGCAAACATTTCGGACACAAAATTGAAAAGACCTTTATTGTCATTCGAGAACCATTGTCAACCATTTTAGCTATAAGAAAGGGAGACTTCTCGCAAATGTAGTGCCTTTTGTCTTGCGTGCAAAGAAAATGGTATCTAGGTAAGTGTAGTTAATTTGTCTGAGCTGTATTTACTGTTTTAAATAAGCTCACTAAAAAGAATACACCGATACTAGGGTTGTGATGGTGAGCAAATTTTCCCGTAGATTTATTAAAATGTGACAACACCAGTAATACTGGCAGCACAGCGAAAGCTTGTTAGATGGAGTTTCACTCTTTACATTGCTTGAAGAGTGAAAATGCCTGTCGCATTTTACTTTTAAAGTGAAACAGTTGACAACAAAACAGAAAATAATAACAAGCTCGCTTATATAAAGCACAAAACTTTTACTGACATCTTACATCATAAATGAGATTTGACTTATGTTGCTTATCTGTGATCTGATGTGAATGTCGCTCGACACGCTGTGCCAAAACGACGGTTATGGGGGTTACCGTCAACAGAGACTATCACAGCAAATCTAACAGATACTCCTTTTGACTCAGAGGAACATTTGGCAAGAGAAAACAACGAAACTGACAGAGAAATATCTTTAAAATTAAAAATATTTTACCTTACAGCTTCACAGAAAGCCATATAGTCATTTTCCAAATGTCAGGATGCATTTTATGGATCAGCTGAGAATAAAGCTGTGGATAAAGTGCAGTTAAAGCAAATAAACTGAGTAGTACATAGGAAACATTAATGGTACAGACCACTGGCAAATGTGTGTGTGTGTGTGGGGGGGGATTATCAGGTACCATAGTATTAACCGTACAGTCATTGCTATAGTCTTAAATAATGTTGCACAAGATTGTTTCGTAAAGTAAAGCCAAGTAAAGCCAGACTGAAGTTTGCAGGTTTGATCATGTGATAAAACTGTGATTTGATTCCGGCTCCGTTTTTTTCCGATGACCCTCCCCCCTTACCCACCCACCGACCTTTCTCTCCCTCTTCCCCGTTTCATCTCTATCATTTTTAATTAAGACAAAATGTCCAAAACTTTGGTCAGGACGAAAATCCTGGGAACCCAAAGTAACAAAAAAGATTTAAGGACAACACATACACACGTACTGAGGTTGTCATTACAAAGCATTTTCCTGAATCCCACATCAAATTTGTCTACTAAACAAAAAAGTGTGTCTAAGTTTAGCCATCCACAAAACTAAACTACGACAAAAAACTACGACTGTTTGTTCTGAGATACACAACTTTAAAAAGGCATCGCTACCAAATACCATTTCTTAATAGAGTGCATTGTTTAAAAATTTGTGTGGGTATTTTCCTACTTAAAAATAGTATAAGTGCATTGTTTAAAAAATTGTGTTGTGTGGGTGCTTTTCCTACTCTATCTTCCCCATATTGAAATTTAACTGCTGCTATACAGGTGAACAAAAAGGCATGCTGTTGTCTGAAACTGAATAAGACATCTGCCAAATACAGGAAAAGGCAGAAATGGTAGTAAAATATAAACCACCACACAAAGTAATAAGGTAGCGTGTTTAAGTATTTTAAATATCTTTAGCTTAAGTGTATATAAATCTTCGATCTAAACAATGGATGTGTCATTGTTTTTGTAATTAAATGTTTTTTAAACCTAATGTTAATTCATTTCCTTTTCACCGGAATTACAAGTTGTACAGAGAACTAGCTCTAAAGCGGTGTGGGAAGTAACCTGTTGTGAGGAAGTGTAAACAAGTGACGCAGTTTGGGGAGGTTACCCTTTACATGTGCTTTAAATATAAGGAGAAAACTGACAAACACAGGACATCGCGAGAGACAGATGACTACCTGACACCCGAGAAGGCACAATATGATGGATATCTACTTGGGGAAAGTTGTTTGGGTTGTATGCGCATTACTCCTTAAAGCTACAGGTAAGGGTTAGGAAAAGACCAGTTCTGATGTGTATGGCTTGTAAAGTATAATATTTGTAAGCTAAAACTACAAGTAATTTTAATTTTAAGTAGTATGCATTTGTTAGTATAGATATAGACAGTTAGTATAGTATAGACAGTTTTTTTATTGAATATATATATATATATATATATATATATATATATATATATATATATATATATATATATATATAGATACATATATATATATATACATAACATATATATATGTATCAAAAATGATAATCTAATAAATATAGTTTTCTGATCTTTGTTGTTTAATGATGTCATGTGTATTATAAAGTGTGCCCATTGTAAAACATTTTTTCTTTAGAAAAGTATTTATTCTATATATACAATTGTTTGTTAACTATTATTATTAATAACTATTATTATTATTATTATTATTATTATTATTATTATTATAAAAACTACTATTATCCACTGTACAATATGTTTTTTTAATAATAACTGAAAGGCAACCAGTCTTTAATAGAGTTCGAGTAAAATTTTAATTTATTTAACTCATTCATTTAACTCATTTATTTAACTTATTCAACTGTTACAAATAATGATCCATCACAAAAGTTGTAAAGGAACATTTTTTGTGTGTGACATTTTACTTTCAATTTTTTCGTTTTTACACATGCTGTCGTTTACAGTCAGATGCTGTCTTATTTACCACCATAAGCCATTTCTATTGTTTTTTGTTCACACATTAAACATTCCTATAGCATAAGTATTTTATCTTTAACATTTACATCCTCATTTATACAAATGTTGAACAGGAACTGTTAATGAATAGTTTCATTGATAGAAATATTTCTTAACAATAAGGGAAAGTACATTTTTCTGACATTGTGCTGGTCTTTTTTTTCTTCTGCTAGGCTCACTGTCCCAGCTGGATGGTAAGTTCTTGCTTCAAACTGCACACACACACACACACATACACACACAGAGTATGTTTGCATCTGAAACCACAAAGTGGATTTACCGGTTTGCAAGCAGGTTCACAATGGGGTCCGAATGAATGTAGACTTTAATCTGGTGTTAAGTGTAAAGTTCATTTAATAATTTTATCCTTGTGGTGTTTTGTCAGTGTTTTAATCTGCAACAAAGAGTTTTTATACTATTACAGTGACCAGTTTTAGTTTAATACTCATTCGAATGTAAGTGTTTTAACTCATATCATATATCAGTCTTAATCTTTTTTTAAACACTGACATAAACCCATACTCGAAGGGCATTACACTCCTGTGGTGAAAACAAAACAACACATTACACACATTGCAGCCATATTCCTGGTTCAGTACACACAATTGTAGCACTTAACAGAGTTATTTAACAATACTATGCCTTTTTTTTCCTCTATTTTGATTTGATTTTGCTATTTTGATTTATTTTCACAAATTTTATTATTTGTATTTCATGTTTTTAATCATTTTAATCAAGCAAGATTAACTTAAACTAAGCACCAATGATACGATTGGGGGGGGTGGGGGTTTGCATTAAAGCCAACTGAAAACAAAGCTAAAAACCTATGACGCTATTGCTATATGTATACAATAGAGACAAAACAAGGGCAGATAGTTGCATAGCCGTATAATATCTAGCTAAAAATTAGAGTATAGCTGCAGTAACAACCCTTTGATAGTAAGTCAGTAAAACATCTAGTGCACAATTAAAGTTGAAGTGGTAAAGTAGATAAAGTTCTTAAAAGTTAAGCCAGACAGTCTCAGGTGTTCCATAGAATATTTTTTTATTTAATTTAAGATACTTATTTAATAATATGATGACAATATGATGCTTTTGTCTGGCAAGATATAAAGACCGGTAATACGAATATTGTCTGAAATATTTGTAAAATAAATAAATCTTTTTTTAACCCATGGTAAAAACCAAGGATGTTTTTTTTTAAAGTTAAAATACAACTGTTTGTATCTTTGATGTCCCTTTTTTCTGCAAGTTTGCGGTCAGTCTCCACTGAACAACAAGATTGTGGGTGGTGAGAACGCGTCTCCCGGCTCCTGGCCCTGGCAGGTCAGCCTTCAGATGTTCGGAAGTCATTTTTGTGGTGGAAGCCTGATCAATGAGAAATGGGTCTTATCAGCTGCTCACTGTTTCCAAAGGTATATACAGATCTGTCCATATGATAGTCAAAAATAACAGCACAATATAACTATAGGTATTTGTATTTTTTGTGCAAGTGTACAACACATTCTCGCTGTTTATTATGTATGTTGAGATAAAGGATAGGGATAGAACATAATATCAGTCTCAATATATGTTCCTTTATTTAATTTTCAGTGTTAGTCCATTTGAAATCACAGTCAATCTAGGAATGCAAAATGTGGATGGGTCTGACGCTACTAGTCAGCAAAGAGATGTCCTAAGATTTATCAACCACGAACAATATAGTGGTACAACCAAAAACAATGACATCTCACTAGTCGAGCTCTCCTCTCCAGTGACTTTCGACAGTTATATCACGCCGGTGTGTCTCGCAGCCAGCTTAAGTACATTTCCTGGTGGTACCGACGTCTGGGTCACAGGATGGGGTCTTACTGATTATCAAGGTAAATATAGCCAGCCACATCCAGTGGATAGTTGTTTAATTTAATTTAATATCAAAAATCTTAAATTGTATTCGATAATTTGATCCAAGTTATAAGGGTAATAGAAATAAATAAAATAAATGTATCTGAATGTCGAGTATATCGATTTACCAGGCTTGTTCCATGTGGTAGCCACTGATTTTTCATTATTCTATTATAATTTCTATTCATAAAAGCATGTTAGTAAATGTTTATCACGGATCTTTACAGATGATCAATCGTTGCCTCAAATACTTCAGGAAGTGCAGGTGCCCATTGTCAGCAACAGTGTCTGTGAAGGAGCATACGGACTAGGTTCTATCACAGAAAATATGATTTGTGCTGGCCTGGCTGAGGGAGGGAAAGACTCGTGCCAGGTAGGAAACTTAACACATATCACAATATTTCTGGTCAAATTAAATAGAACTAGCAGGCATGTACAGGTTGTTGTTTATGCAGGGTGATTCTGGAGGTCCATTGGTGTTTAAGCAAAACTCAACCTGGGTTCAAGCTGGGATCGTGAGCTTTGGCTACAGTTGCGCTTCTCCCGGCTTCCCTGGTGTGTACACTAGAGTGTCTCAGTACGAAAACTGGATCAACAGCTGGATCAGCAGCAATCAACCAGGATTTGTTTTAGCAAATAGCACTTGTGGCTCCAAACTCTTTGGTTTGATCCTTACGTTTTCTATCATCATCTCCCTCTGCAACTTGTTAGAATAACCATATATACACGTACCGATTGTAGTTAATCACATTCCGTTTTGTAAACCTCCTACAGAAAATCTTTTGCATTTTAAATCTAGATGCAGTTTAACTGCATGTGTAACAAAACAGACCAAATAGGATCTGATGATCTTGTTCAGATTACACTGATATGAACTGATATTGGTCTGTAGTCTGTGAAACAATTTATTTTCACTGAAAACAGGCTGAGGGTCCTATGCCTTCTTTCCAGTCTGGTGCTTCATCGTCTGTTTTGCCTTTTTCTCCGAACAGAAGCAAACGTTTAAGAAAATTTGTGTTTCACTGTGAAAAAGAGTGATTCAGAGATCACTGATTTATTAAGTGCAGGCAGGAATAACATTACTGAGCTCAAGCTTGCAAAGCTCTTCTGACTTTGAAGTGGAATTTTTTTGTTGTTGTTAAAAATTGTTGTTTCAGTTAATAATTATTAACTTAATTAATAATAAATGGTGTGTTTCGATTCGAAGATTATATTTTGGTCTACACTGAATAATTAAAGGTTTGTGCATGATAATGACACTCATAAATGCTTTTAAAACCTCCAACTTAGGAAGTTTGAGTTCTTCTTTGCTTTCATTCTAACCTCAGTGCCACTAAAAACTCTTTGAGCAAAGATTTTTGGAACAATTAGAGGCTTAGTGACAAAGAGGTCTGGGTGCAGCCAGCATAAATGTTCATTGCTAAAGATGATCATTAGGTTTGAGGTCATGATTCTGTTAAGCCAGTTTTAATTCTTTAAATCTGACCCAGAAAAAACTTGGGAGAAGAATTTTTTTATGCTGAAGCGTGTAGGGAGGAAAAATTATAAAAACATTTTAAAAAAAAAGTTTTGTGCTTCTGTTGTAATCTCTGACAAAGATATGCGTATGGGTGTTCACAAATGTACCCACAGAGTATAAATACAGTAGACAAAATAATAGCAACATCAAACGTTTTTATTTAATGAAATAAAACCAAACCACAATGAGTCATGAAAAAAAAACTTTTATTTACACACACTGGGACTTTTATTTACTCTACATTTACAGCATTTGGCAGATGCTCTTATCCAGAGTGACTTACATTTATCTCATTTGTGCAGCTGGGTGGTTGGGGGTCTGGCGGTGGTGGCTTGGTGGAGCTGGGAATCGGGCCCACAATCTTTGGGTTGGCAGTCCAACATCTTAACCATGAGCCCCCATGGGAATTTTTCCTGAGTTCGGTCAAGGCACCTTTCTGTGGATTTTACTCAGGAATTTGTTGATGAACGTGCGTTCACGTGCTTATTCCGCCTTAATAAATAAATTATTACTGGCTGAGGGTGTGGGCAAATACCAGACAGATAAACCAATATAAAGAGTGACTCTTTAAAGTATGTCAACTATTTGCTGTTTATTTTGTATTTGCTGAAGCTGTTTGAAGAGCCTGTGTTTGGGTCTTTGCTGTGGGTGATAGCGAAAAAAAAGAGATTAAACCTATAGGCTGGGGCTGTGCAAAAAAACGGTACCCTCACTTCCTTGTTCCTTCTCCTCCATTTCCTTAATATCTTTCCGCCTCTTACTTCCACCAGGATCATCAGCCTTATACACTGAGTAAAGAAGAGTTCTAGGGTTACTGGAAGCTTTAACCCAAATGTCCCAATCATTCTAATATATATTATATTATTAATATATATTACATATAAGTATAAGTATATTCAATTCATTGTGCAAGGTATGTGTACAGAGCCAATGAAATGCATTTTTTTGCATATCCCATCTTAGTAAGTTGGGGTCAGGGTGCAGGGTCAGCTATGATGCGGCGCCCCTGGAGCAGGGGGGGTTGGGGGGGTCTTGGAAAAAAACTTGTCGTTAAAAGACATGGGAGAAGAATTTTTTATGCTGAAACGTGTAGGGAGGAAAAATTGTAATTTATAAAAAACATTTTAAAAAAAAAGTTTTGTGCTTCTGTTGCAATCTCTGACAAAGATATGCGTATGGGTGTTCACAAAATGTACCCACAGAGTATAAATACAGTAGACAAAATAATAGCAACATCAAACGTTTTTATTTAATGAAATAAAACCAAACCACAATGAGTCATGAAAAAAAAACTTTTATTTACACACACTGGGACTTTTATTTACTCTACATTTACAGCATTTGGCAGATGCTCTTATCCAGAGTGACTTACATTTATCTCATTTGTGCAGCTGGGTGGTTGGGGGTCTGGCGGTGGTGGCTTGGTGGAGCTGGGAATCGGGCCCACAATCTTTGGGTTGGCAGTCCAACATCTTAACCATGAGCCCCCATGGGAATTTTTCCTGAGTTCGGTCAAGGCACCTTTTTTATAAAAAAAAAAAAAAAAAATCATGCTGGTGGTAAATGTTGTTCAGACACTAAAAATATTTCCACTTGCTAATCTTGTACAGGTCTTCGACACGTGCCGTATAATTTACATAATTTTGCATTTTATTTTAATCAAATGATTTAAATTACTGCTGCCTTTATGCCTGGTGGTGCAATTGCATAAGTAAAGCTGATGTCATTGCAACTGAAATCATTTTGTTCGATTATATTATAGAATAAAAAACAGATTCATAAAAAGTTCATTTTTATTTTTAACACTGATTTTTAAAAAATTTATTATAAATTGGTAGACCAGGCGATACGTTCAGTTCTGAAGTATTTTTACCTGCAGTGTAAACACCACACAGAAATAACACACATTCTTAGATAATTAATGTGATTTTGTGATAATGGTGTGATAATAAGGAGTCAATAAATGATTAAAACTATGTGTAAAATGGTATAGAATGCAGGTAAGACTAGTTACTGTAAAGGGATGGGTAAGGGGTAAAAAAAAAGGCACCCTACAGGGAAATTTTGCTTCTGGGCATTTAAAGAAAACAAAAACCTTAAGGTTTTATTTAAAAATAAGCGTCTCAGTAAATTAAGGAGTAATACTGTATATGTCTTAGTTAAGCAGTTCCATTCCTGGAGTTTTTAGTAATACTATACTCCATACTAATTTTTTATTCTGTGGGAATTCAAGAGTTTTAATAGATAAGCATTGTCTAAGTTTAATCTATGTAAGAGTCGTAGTATGTGATCATTTACATTCAAGACGTTGGGCTGACGCCATTATCCTGAGCAACACACGGAAGTCATTTGAATACATCCTGATACTGTTTCTGTAGCTCATTGACCAGGGACTATGAAAAATATATATATATATGAGGGAACATATTTTAAGAAAAA
The DNA here is from genome assembly GCA_005784505.1 of Bagarius yarrelli. NCBI lineage: Eukaryota > Metazoa > Chordata > Actinopteri > Siluriformes > Sisoridae > Bagarius > Bagarius yarrelli. The sequence continues at coordinate 2,588,433 of VCAZ01000020.1, forward strand.
TATATATTATAAGTGGTAAATTAAATAATATAATAAAAGGAGAATGTAGAAATGTAGAAAATAATGTAGGAATAAAAAAGGTCTTTAGTTATTGTTTGGATACAGACTAAAGTGTTTAGACATCAAGCTAATGTTTAGCTAAAACCTCCTTTACTCAGCCTGGGCGTTGTCACAGGAATGACTCGGTGGGATTGTGTTAGTACTTAGGAGTGTTAGGAGGATAAAAATAGAAACTAAATATGTTTAGAGGAGGGCAGTATGGTGGCTTAGTGGTTAGCACTGTTACCTCACAGCAAGATGAACTGGCGACCTGTCCAGGGTGTTCCTCTCCTGACTTTCGCACTTTCAGAGATGGCTGGGATAGACTCCAGCAGATCCCTGTGAACCCGAATAAGCGGATATAGAAAATTAATCAATGAATAAATGTTAGGAGAAAGTTTTTAATGTTAATGGCAGGAAATTGTGGGATATTACCATGTAAAGCAACACTTTGTCATGGTTCTGTCTATGTTTCTGTGTTGATGTTTCTATGCTGCCATTATCCTCTCCTATATTGTTATGTTTGTAGGTAACCATAGGCTAGTTTCATGTTTGTTTTTCTTTGTACGTTTAGAATATTGTTTTGTGTTCTTCATTAAAGATTCTGTACTTTCATCCACTTAAACTTCTCGTCACTGAAAATATTTATTGTCAACTTGCCATAGATGTATTTAGTGCCTTATGTAAACTCAGTAAAAAAAACAGAGGGATATTTTTTCTGTCTCATTGAATATGTTGGGCAAAGGACTCAATAAAATTTTTTTTAAAGAGTCATATATCCTGACTCAGTGTTACTGACAGCCAAATTTACAAGCTCTAGGAAGGCAAGAATTAAAGTTTTAGATGTACTTAGAATCAAGTAGATTAAAAACATAGTAGACCAATTTTTTTCGTCCATCACTTCTGATTAAAATTAATTAATAAATTATAAACCTAATTATAGAGCAAGGACCACACCACAACCAAGGATAGAGAACCGTTTATTGTGTGAGATGATAGGAATAGATAGGAGGAGGATGAAAAGGTGGGGGTGGAGAATGATGATCAGTTTGATCAGGGTGTCTTCCCGGAGAAACTTGCCTCATTGTGCTTTTAGGCCATTCCACATGGAAGGAACCGAATAGGGGATAAGGGTAGGGGGCAAGCGAGGGTTTAGGATATAGAGACAAACAGTGCGATATGGGGTGACCCGTTTATATAAAGGGAAGTTAGGTGATTGGTTGAAGCGTGGCCTTGCTCCCGAATCTCAGTTAACATCTTTGGATGGAAACATGGGCTCTGTCAGAAATCGTATACTTAAGTAAATACTTACTTCCTGACCATTAAACAAGCATATTCTTATAGTTTTAATGACTTTTGGACATACAACATCCACCATTTTGATATTGACACATGACATATGACATCATTCAATGATGGATAATGTTTTACATGAATTATGTGCAATTTAAGGACAATTAACTTTTTTTTTCTTTTAGCACTTTAAGATAGTTAAAGGTCGTCCTTCATTGTACGCATACACATACAAATCCTTGCCGGTGTAGTAGGTCATCCAGGAACTTTTCGTGTACGGTAATTCCTATATCAAGGATATACTATGCGTCCCCCATCAGGGACAGACTGGGACACATGTTTAGGCCAGGTATTCCCACCCACCCACCCATGTCATACTATAAACCGAGATAAATTGCAGTCTCTCTGTGGATTTTACTCAGGAATTTGTTGATGAACGTGCGTTCACGTGCTTATTCCACCTTAATAAATAAATTATTACTGGCTGAGGGTGTGGCAAATACCAGACAGATAAACCAATATAAAGAGTGACTCTTTAAAGTATGTCAACTATTTGCTGTTTATTTTGTATTTGCTGAAGCTGTTTGAAGAGCCTGTGTTTGGGTCTTTGCTGTGGGTGATAGCGAAAAAAAGAGATTAAACCTATAGGGCTGGGGCTGTGCAAAAAAACGGTACCCTCACTTCCTTGTTTCCTTCTCCTCCATTTCCTTAATATCTTTCCGCCTCTTACTTCCACCAGGATCATCAGCCTTATACACTGAGTAAAGAAGAGTTCTAGGGTTACTGGAAGCTTTAACCCAAATGTCCCAATCATTCTAATATATATTATATTATTAAATATATTACATATAAGTATATTCAATTCATTGTGCAAGGTATGTGTACAGAGCCAATGAAATGCATTTTTTGCATATCCCATCTTAGTAAGTTGGGGTCAGGGCACAGGGTCAGCTATGATGCGGCGCCCCTGGAGCAGGGGGGGTTGGGGGTCTTGCTCAAGGGACCCAGCGGTGGTTGATTTGACGGAGGTGGGGCTTGAGCCCAGGTGTTTCTGGTCTTCAGATTAACAACTCAGCACCTTAACCATTTTGAGCCACCCTGCCCCCCATACATATATAGTTATATACACATACATATATAGTTATAAAAACCTGTTTTATTAAATAACGCGGTGAGGCACAAAAGCAACAAAAAATTCCAATAATTAAATCCAAAGTTTATTTAATCATTAAATGTATTAATTGTCTTCATTCTTATAATTAATACATACACTGTCGCCCTCTGGTGGAATCTGTATGACATTGTGGGTAAATGTTTTCCAGAGGGATGACATGATATGATAGAACATGTGCAAAAATGTATCTTTTATTCAGAAAGAAACCATCTAAAAATAGGATATGTAGAATTTCATCTTATTGATATATAGCACATAGTTATTGACTACATTAGAGAAAAGAGAATTTGTACTTTTTTTTGCATTATAATAATAAAATAATCTAAACATCGTGTAACGTATAAATACCACCAAGGCAAATAGAAGATGAGAATAAATGAGAATAAAACAAGTTAATTTGTCAAAGCATTTTTGGAAAAGTTTATCATGAATCTCTACGGTGACTCCATAAAACCCTGCAGGAGGTGCCGGTGCCTATTTTCAGTAACAGCAAATCTAAAAAATCTTCAATTACAATCACAAATGATGTGTGCTGGATATACTGAGGGAGGTGGAGGCCGTGTGGTTAATTCCAGGTAAAAAAAAACTACACTATTATAAACTATAATGAACAAAAGAATTAAAAAAACAGACATCCATCGCAGCCTTTTATGATTTTTGGAAGATCCTGTTTCATTTGTAGTTTTATTCTTACTCCTATAATAAGATCCAAACCTCTGGAAAGGCTTTCCACTTGATTTTATGCAGCGTATGCCACTTTTTGTGACGGTTTAATGTGTTTGTCAAAAAAAAAAAGGCAGCATAGGATATTTTTCCAGTCAGACACATGGCCCATGAGATATTTCATCAGCAGCCCATTGGTTTTTTTTTTCTTTCTTTAATGACACTGAGATAAACCAGTTTCAACAATTCCTCTTTTGGGCTCTTTTGTGCGTTGTAGCTAACAACTACTTAATCTTAATACCTAAACTGGATTAACAACCAAGCCAGATGGATTCATTGTGGTCTCCAATGGCAACTGTAGAACACTTAACCTCTTTTGTCATTTTTCCATCTTTTTCTCAGAAAATGAAGACGCGGGGACCTTTTGGAAAGATTTGTACTACACTATATATTCTTTTTTTTTCTTTTCACTTCAACTACATTGCATTGCTTTTTTTTGTATATTTTATATTGTATGACATCCTTAACAGTATTTAACTACTTTGTCTACTGGTACCAAACGAGTTTTAAACTGATGCTTGATGAATCATTTAGAACCAAGTAAAAAAAATATGTGGGTAAGTTATGACTAATAATATATTTATATATAATAGATTTCACCCAGAAACAGATGAGTGATTTACTCGTTGACAGAGATGACATCATACCTGGGGACAATGAATATCAAAAGCACTTTACATTTGCTCATTGGTTATTTACAAAAAAAACTTCAAACTAATTTTATATAAGAGGAAACGAGAAAAGTAGTAATTGTATCGAGATTCATCAGCCTGGTTTTTAAAACTTAAACCAGACAGAACACCTTCCTATTTATTTACAAAATAACAAAAACACACGAGATATTTGTCTCCTGTCATGTCACACCTTAAAATCCAGGCGGGATTTCTGTTTGTAACAAGAAAACAAGTGTATGTAAGGATGTAATGCCAAAATATGTACGACTCTGTATGCGACAAACCTTTAAATTAAAAAAAAAAAGAAGGAAAGGTACATATAATTTTTTTATTTCAATAATTTGCATAAAGAAACATTCTTATATAAAAGTAGTGCACTGAAAAATATTCACTGTATCAAAACACAATAACAAGTTTAGAAATTTAGTCTGAACCACTTAATGAAATACATTAACACTTTAGTCTCTAATAAGGGAGCTGGCTAGTCGCTGTCTGCGTCGTCGCTGATGATCCCCCGCAGGTTGCTCCAGTCTGTGGCTTTCTTGCGCCCCCTGACTGCGCTGCCCTCGTCACTGTCGGAATCAGAGTTCACCGCACGTTTGTAGGCTGGTAAAGGCGAGCTGCTCTGAAGATTCGTCCATGGTGCTGCAGCTCGCCGTTTAGGACGACCTGTAATGCAGAATTTATAAATTAAATTAACAGTTAGTAAAAGAAAAGAATAAAGAAAGGATAAATATTTAAAGAATCCATTGCAATGTAATGCATTTAACATCTGTGTAACATTACAAATGTCCATTTGCAAAAGATTATAGGTTTGAACAGAAATGTCCAGAATTTGGCTACAAATTGTTATCCCATGGGCATCAACCGGTGCTGAACATCATTGTAAGACAGAAACACAACACACATTTGTTTTACATCATCAATTTTTTTTTTCGCTAAATAGTAAATAAAAACATTCTCTAGCTGTAATTTTGCTCATGACATTTTTCAGTAAGTTTTATTTCTCGGTTTGAAGTTGTCATGCTAGTTGCGTCATCATGTTCGTCGCTCCTAATGGTGCTTTTTAGACGGCAGGTAAATGTGAGAAAAGTTTGCAACAGCCGTAATTGGCTTTCGGCGAACATGTAAAACTAGCGATTGAATTACGGGTTAAAGTGGGATTATAGGAATCTTTAAGGATTCCAACATTTGTCTCAAAGTTTTAGCCTAGCCTAGAAAAGAAAGGGGAAAAAAAGGCAAAATGTCTACAACATACCCTGACTGGTGATTATATTGCTGACATCCAGTTCCGCCAGCTCCTGAGCTTCCTCTCTCTTCATTCTGGCCTTCTTACACTTCTCTATAGATGGCTGACCTGAAGAGGGCAATTAAAGACAGGTGATAATATTACACATCATTTAACACACACACTTATTCAGAGTGACTTAAGTTTATCGCTTGAACCTACTGTAGCCCTGGGAGTTGAACTGTAAACTAAATTCTCTCCACATTAATACAGCAGTAGCTATATTCGTGGCAAGAAAGACATTTCAATATAAATAATTTGTATAAAATAGTAATACAAATAAAATGAAAAAAAGTAAAAGTAATAAGAGCAATCACATATGGTCTTTCAACTCAATTCCTGACAAATATAGGAAGTGGTTAAGGTGTTGGACTGATACCAGAAAGACCAGGGTTTGATTCCCAGCCCCAACAAGCCACCACTGTTGGGCCTAAGCAAGGCCCTTAACCCCCGATCGCTCAGTTGTATAAAAGAGATGAATGTAAGTCGCTCTGGATTAGGGCGTCTGCCAAAATGCCGTCAATGTAAATGTAAATATCTCAAAATTGTCCCAGGCGGATTCATTTCGAAAAATGTTCATCACCGTATTCTTTAAATAACAGTGTTGCCGAGCATCATTTAAAAATGAACATTCAATTAAAATATGCTTTACACTCAGCACATCTCCACATCACTCACAGATCGGGTTCCTTTTCCCATTTCAGTACATCAGAGTGGGTCAATTTGGCATCTTGTGTACCTGACCTGTTCGTATCAACTTTTGAAGACTAGTTCACTTCTAGCTTCGGAAGTGGATTTACCTCATATGATGTTATGTGTACAGTCACTCCACTCCACTCGCTATTAATTTACTCATTCACAAAGGATTTAAAATCAGTCGATGGTATCTTGTATCCTGTTATATTCGCCTGGGTTGCTTTTTTTCCCCTGTTTTATCAGCCTGTTTATTGCTAGTGAATCCCGTATGGCCTGGTATCCAACAAAAAACAGTATGAAAAAAAAAAGCTTTGTTTCTTTAAAAAGGGCCGCTTTTTTAATAACACTGATTGTTAGAGGATTTCGAATCTGTGCAAATTAAAAAAATGCAGATGATGCTCCTTTTCTATTTGCCCCAGGGCTAAATTCAGCGCATAAGCTTCAGCTGTAAAGATTGCACTTCGTTAGTGTATATGCTTGCTGAAATGTTTTGGATTCATTATCAGTACTGCTGCAGACACGTGACTGTCCGACTTTGATCTATCTGTGTACACTGGGACATGGGATGGTATACTGTGCCTTATGTTCAATTCTTTCCACATTTGCTTTTAAATAAATATCCTGATGGTTTCACTCACCCTCCACTCCCAGTTCTTCCAGTTCTTTCTTCAACACAGCAACTTTGGCTTTTACTGAGCGGCAGCCCTCAAACAGCTTCTTATAATTACGGCGTGCGCCGCAGAGGGAGATGTAGCGCTTCAGCCTGGACACGGCTTTATTCTCATCATCCTGTAGGACAAACCACACGCCAGTCAGCATGTTTAACACATTCCTGATCATACACCCCTGAAGCTTGGTACAATCCCACACACACACACACACACACACACATTTAATCACTATAGACAATTTCAGACCTGGAAGGAAATCAGAGTAAAACAGAGAAACCTTCTCAAGCACAGGGGAAACTTGCAAACTTCACATACAGGACAGATACGGACGGGAATTAAACCCCCACAGCCCTAAAGGTGTGTGTCATAAGAGCTTATGTCTCACCCAACAAGCTGAATTGCAGATCATAAAAGACATATTTTACTACACTGACTGGTATACCAAACATTTTCCTTTACATGTTGTTTAAATTGCCTGTATACAAAAATTATCACACACAAATAGTCAGAAACGCCATTAGTCACCTTTCCTCCTTTGTCTTTGCTCTCACTCATTTCACTACTCTTCTTCTTTGGTGCACTTTTCTTTTTCTTCTCTTCTTCCTGTTTGGCTTTTGTCCCCTCTGCTTCTTCATCGTCCTCCAGAGAGGGTAAGGATGAAGAGGAATCTGAATCCTCTGCCTCTTTCCTGTCATTATTCTTCGCTTTCACTGGGAAAGGATAGAATGATAAATGTAAGAAGACATTTAAATATTAACAAGAATATTATTAAGGCAGAAATGGCTTTAAAAGCAGGAATACCTGTTTCTGTTTCTTCTTTCCTAGATTCGTTATCGCTTTCATCATCGCTGCTCTCACTCGTTTCTTTCCTTTCAGTTTTGGTTGCCGTGTCGTCTTCACTTTCAGAGCTACTCCCGAAGACTTCCTTCTGCACTTTTCTCACAGCCTCACTCTCCGTTGACTTTTGCTCCTTTTTGTTTTCTTGTTTTTTTCTTATCTTCTGTGTTTCGGCTTTGAGCCCTTTTCCAACGTTTATTTTCCCACTTTTGGGTTTAATTTCCTTGCCGTTCATCTGTTCCAAGCTATCCAAACTTGCTCTTTGCTTTTTCTTTCCACTTGCAACATTTGCCTTCTTTCGATTTCCGACGTCTTTGTGTTTAACCTCTTTATCGCTTACCTCCTCTTCCTCGCTATTGCTTTCCTTTTCGCCCCTGGCACGTATTTGCTGGTTTTCTTTGTCTTCATCTAAACTGCTGGAGTTGATGTGATCCTCTTCATCACTATCTAAAACTTTCCCTTTCTTCTTCACCTTATTTTTTTCCTCCTCCTCATCACTTTCTGAGCTTGTGTCTCCCTTTCTATTCCCTTTCTTTACACTGCTCTTTTCTTTTAAGATCTTCTTCTGTCGAACCTTTGCATTTTGCTCTTCCTCACTCTCTTCCCCCATGTCCTTATCACTTCCCTCATCATCATCATCATCATCATCATCATCATCATCATTATCATCCTCCTCTTCTTCTTTTACCATCTCCTCATTTGCTATTTTCTCTATTCCAGAGTCTGGAGAATCTGAAACGAATAGTAACAGGGAAATGACACACACACACACACACATCTAAAGACAGATTATTGAATTGTAATGCTGCTTTATCTGTTTAACAAGATTTCTTTTTTTACGCCTCATGTTAGGGGCATATGCCACCACATAGGGGCAGCGGTGGCTCAAACGTTAAGGTGCCAAGTTGCTGATCTGAAGACCAGAAACACCTGGGTTCAAGTCCCACCACCGGCAAGCCAACCACTGTTGGGTCCTTGAGTAACCCTTAACCCTTCCTGCTCCAGGGGCGCTGTATCATAGCTGACCCTGTGCTCTGACCCCCAACTTACTAAGATGGGATATGCGCAAAACACTGCATTTCATTGGCTCTGTACACGTACCGTGCACAATGAAGTTGAAAATATATATATATATTTTTTTAACAGTCATCTCAAATGATTGCAAAACAAATGATCACTGAAGAAGATTTGGATAAACAGGCATTCTGTGGTTAATTAACCTAATCATAACCCAACTGTTGCCTCCTGCTATAGAGTCTCTAGCCTCGTTTACATGAAGCATTGCATTCCAAGTACAATCCGTAATCTTCTACTGGTTACTTTGTGTGTACGGCCTTGACATACCCAGTCTTGACATTTTATTCTAGGTCGCTTAATTTCAGTAGCAGTCTTTTTTTTCATTCTTTCATTCACAGGACTTGTAGTGAAGCTACAGAAAAGCTTACACATGCATTTACTCGTCACAACCAGCTTGTGTTCTGATCATTTAAGGTGCATTTTAATAGCAGGTGTAATCAGGACCAAAAAATGATTACATTAACATTTACAGCATCTGGCAAATGCCCTTATCTATATACCGGTAGGAGGATGTTAGAAATGAAGCTACCAGGCAGAAGGCAAAGAGGAAGACCAAAGAGGAGGTATATGGATGTGATAAACGAGGATATGAAGTTAGTGGGTGTGAGTGAAGAGGATGCAGAGAATAGGGTTCGGTGGAGACAGATGATTCGCTGTGGAGACCCCTTAAAGGGAACAGCCGAAAGGAAAAGAAGGTGGCAGACGCCCTTATCGAGAGCGACTTACATTTATCTTTCTATATAAATGAGTAATTGGGGTTTAAGAGGCCCAGCAGTGATAACTTGATGGTACTGGGAATTGAACCCAATTAGCAGTTTAATAATAATAGCAGTTCACATAACAAAATAATCAAAGTGAAGTTGTCACCTGGGGAATCAGGGGCAAAACGTGATTTCTTCTTTCTAGACGTTTCATCCTCTTTTTGTGCCTCTTCCTCATCTTCTTCTTCTCGTTTCCGCTTATTTTGCTTCTTTGATGGCACTACACACCTTATTAAAGGTTCATCATCACTGCTGCTGTCCTGCGTAAAAGAAGGACAGGGTCAGGGGTGCTTTTAAAATTTCATCCCTAGGGGGGCTAAGCCCTCGCTACTGTTACTAACAGCACTACCTAGTGTTGTGGATGTGTATTGCAGAATGTTGATTGTACAAATATAAACGCAAACAATGACATGAACCAACATCATTTCTGTTCATTTATTTTAATATTAATGCAGTTATTAATAAAGCAATATTTACAAGATAAAGACAAAATACTAAATATGAATAATTCATTTTTCTTAAAACTTACCTCGCTTTAGTAAATCGTAGACATGGCCTACGATTTTACTAAATAAAATCAATTATGAATTTTAAATTGGTGGCTATTTTGATACGTTATCTTATAATTTGGATAAGTATATGGATAGTATTTGGGATGGCAAAATTCCATAGACACTGTACACATTAAATGTAGGCTAAAGAATTATTATTATTACTTTTTAAATGCTTTCTATAGATTTTCATAAAATTTATTTTCTTGACGTGTCCCACGGCTGACATGCAGAGGGACCATCGAGAGCATTTTAAGCAGCTGCATCACTGCCTGGTTTGGGAACTGCACCGTTTCGGATCGCAAGACCCTGCAGAGGACAGTGAGGACAGCTGAGAAGATCATCGGAGTCTCTCTTCCCTCTATAACGGACATCTATACCACACGCTGCATCTGCAAAGCTAACAGCATTGTGGAGGACCTCACACACCCCTCACGCTCACTCTTCACACTCCTGTTTTCTGGAAAAAAAGATACCGTAGCACTCGGACCCTCACAACCCGAATGTGTAACAGTTTCTTTCCTCAAGCCATCAGGCTGCTCAACACACCGAACTGAACTACCTCAACCTACAAATATGCACACACACTCAAACATTTTTTGTGAAGCACAGTCACTTTACAATGCTATAGTCACCTTACAATGCTATAGTCACCTTAGTTTACAATGCATAGTCTACAAATGCTATAGTCACTTTTACAAGCTATAGTCCTTACATGCTAGTACCTACAATAATTAGTCACCAACTATAGTCACTTTTACAATGCTATAGTCACTTTTACAATGCTATAGTCACTACATTAGATCACCTTACAATAACTATAGTCACCTTACATCTATAAACTTACATGTATCACTTTACAATGCTATAGTCACCTTACAATGCTATAGTCACTTTACAATGCTAAAGTCACTTAGTACTACAATACTATAGTCACCTACAATGCGATATGTCACTTACAATACTATAGTAACTACATACTATAAGTCACTAGTAGATACTATAGTCACCTTAGAATACTATAGTCACCTTACAATGCTATCACTTTTACAATGCTATAGTCACCTTACAATATAACAATATAGTCTAAACAATGTCATATCACTTTACATGCTATAGTCACCTTACAATGCTATAGTCACTTTACAATGCTATAGTCACCTTACAATGCTATAGTCACTTTACAATGCTATAGTCACTTACAATGCTATAGTCACTTACAATGTCTATAGTCCCTTACCAGCTGCTATAGTCACCTTACAGTGCTATAGTCCACCTACAGTGCTATAGTTACCTTACAGTGCTATAGCACTTACAGTCACGCTATAGTCACCTTACAATGCACCTACAATATAGTCACCTTACAATGCTATAGTCACCTTACAATGCTATAGTCACCTTACAATACTATAGTCACTTTACAATGCTATAGTCAATTTTACAATGCTTATAGTCACTTTACAATGCTAGTCAGTTACAGTGCTATAATCACTTACAGCTTTTATAGTCACATTCACACATGCTATATACAAGTCACTTCTTACAATGCTATCACCTAACTTTACTCACAGTGCTATAGTCACCTTACAATGCTATAGCTCACTTACAAATGCTAATAATCACTTTACAGTGCTATAATCACTGTACCAGTGCTATATCACCTTACAGTGCATAATCACTTTACAGTGCTATAGTCACCTTACAATGCTATAATCACTTTACAATGCTATAATCACTTTACAGTGCTATAGTCACCGTACATGCTATAGTCACCTTCAATGCTATAGTCACTTTACAGTGCTATAGTCACCTTACAATGCTATAGTCACCTTACAATGCTATAGTCACTTTACAATGCTATAGTCACTTACAATGCTATAGTCACTTTACAATGCTATAGTCACCTTACAATGCTATAGTCACCTTACAATGCTATAGTCACTTTACAATGCATATGCTATAACACCTTACATGCCTTAAAATCACTTTACAGTGCTATAAATCACTTTACAGGCTATAATCACTTACAGTGCTATAGTCACCTTAACAGCTATAGTCACTTACAATGCTATAGTCACTTTACAATGCTATAGTCACCTTACAATGCTATAGTCACTTTACAATGCTATAGTCACCTTACAATGCTATAGTCACCTTACAATGCTATAGTCACCTTACAATGCTATAGTCACCTTACAGTGCTATAGTCACCTTACAATGCTATAGTCACTTTACAATGCTATAGTCACCTTACAATGCTATAGTCACCTTACAGTGCTATAATCACTTTACAGTGCTATAATCACTTCACAGTGCTATAATCACTTCACAGTGCTATAGTCACTTCACGGTGCTATAGTCACCTTACAATGCTATAATCACTGTACAATAGTATAGTCACCTTACAATGCTATTTGCACAATATTGTTGTTAATTTGCACATTTTATGTCTACCTCATCTTACAATATGGTTGGCGCCATTGCGTTATGTTCCGTTCTCTATTCTGCACTGTTTCTGCACCAGGCTGCACACATGCACTTTATGTCTATCCTGTTTAGTGGCTCTTTGTTGTTTTGTGGAATTCTATGTTTTGTGTAGCACCAGGGGGTCCTGGAGAAACATTATTTCATTTCACTGTGTACTGCATTCACCTACATAAGGTTGAAATGACAATAAAGCTCCTTGAACTTGAACAAGCTGATGCACTTCTAAGGACTTATGCATGCGCAGAATAGCAAAGAGGATTTTACAAAACTCGGATCATTTTTTTTCATCCATCGACATGTATTGCATTTTTAAGATATTTTACATTTTCATTTGAATAATAAAAAAAATTATACTTTTAATAAATGTTGGTAGTTTGATAGTTGATCGTTTCAATGGGATGGGCGTTGAAATGACAGACAGGGGGGCTAAAGCACCATCCAAAAACGTTCTAGAACCGCCCCTAGACAGGGGAAAAGGGGCAATTATGCAATAGAAAAAAAACTGATCCATACCTGCATATTTAACAATTCTTCTTCTAAGATCTTCTTGAGCAGCTGTCTGTGTTCTGCAGAGAGTGAGTCCCTGCCCACATGTTCTAGATACTTCCTCCGTAGTATGCCGAGTGTCAAAGTACTACACACAAAAACAGAATGTAGGTCACAATGTACAAACATCACACCAACCTAAATGCATTCATGTAATATAACTTTTGCTGTTCATTTTACAACGACACAAGTTCATCAAGAGTTCGCGCGCCATGTTTCCACAACACTGCCTACGTCATGAAAACAACATGTATATAAAAACACCCTCGAGAGGTTTTTTTCTTTTTAAATAAATGCCTACCTGAGGTCTGAGCACATGTGAAGCTCTCGTGAGACGAACTTGCGAATTTCCACCCCTTCGGAAACCATCACTTATTATTTATTTATTTTTTTTTAGAAAAAGCTCTCTTCAATGTGAGGAAAAACACGCAAAGACGTCGCGCACTTCCAGGTTTGGCGCGCTCTTTACCGAACGCGCGCACGCTGCGTTACGTCATCACGTACTCGCGTTCTAAAGAGGAGAAATTACTTTGATCCTGTTTAGATGGCGCCCAATTTTTTCGCTGGGTTTTTTTTTTTGTGATAACGTTGAAGAAAAAATTCGTCGAAAAATGTACCGACCTCCATATCCGAATCTTGTGTCTGTAATATTATTATGACAGCGTGTCTCGGTCCCTTAAAAAATGCGCGTTCCCGTCAGAAAGGTCGTCTACAATCGTACATGGGGGACAGGATCAGACAGTAGAATCAGTACTGTCTAGACTAGCGGTCCCCAACCTTTTTTTTGTACCAGGGACCAGTTTGATGATTGAAATTTTTCCACGGACCGGGGCGGGGCGGAGGAATTGTTAAACTCGCTTATATAAACAATAAGCGAGTTTAACAATTACTAAATACTAGCACACTAAATATAATGATTATAACCAATTGATTAATTATCCACTATTTATTAATAATAATTCATTAATAAATTCACCATAGATATATAATTTTTTTGGTTAAGGGCTTTTTATATAGACATTATATTTGCAACGCTTTAAAAATTCAATAGAAACTATAATGATTAATTTAGAAAGAGAAATCCTTTATTAATGGACCTGTTAATTAAACAACAACCAACATTATTTATAAACAGGATAACATGCTACCAAACAAATCTTATTAAACCCATTAGAATTGTGTGATAATACTGTGCATATTAATTTGTACATCTTAATGTAATTTTCTTTAATAAGATGGGGAGTGTAAGATGTGCACGGTTGTAAGGACTGGTCCTACGAACGATTTCTAGAAGTCACTAAAGAGATCAGATTGGTCTAGTGCAACAGTCTTCAAATCATATTTACAGCATTTTTTCACAAGTTGACAATCGGTCATTACATCCATGTAATCATTAAAAGTCAATGGAAAAAAAAAAAAAAGATCTTTATGATCAAATAAAGCACGAGTAGATTTGTTTAGATGTAAAACAGACCTAAGCAAGTCACCAAAACAAAGTAAGAATTTTACAGTGGATATGCGACAAAGTTTGGCAGTTGTAAACGTTGAACTATAAAAGTATTTCCTACTCAGGTAAGCATTGATTTTCTGCCTATAGAAAACCTGCTACAACCAAATTTGCACAACATTCTGTCAGTTTCCTTTTACTTTGAAGTGAAGGTACTTTGGATGGCGTTTAATAATCCTTCATGTAAATGGTCTGGTGTTTTCATATTAGCATTCACATTTTAGGTATTACAATTGGCTTATATGGCTTTTAAGAGATGGCTGAAAAAAAGGCTGACTGCTTGTTGAAAGAAGCAGATTTAAAAGAAAAAAAAAAACTGATATGAAGTGTGTCCAGTGTTTTTAAACCAGTCTCTGTCTGTAGCATATGTGCGGGTATTACAAATGCAAATCTGTTATTAACAGGGGTTGTAAACTTAAGCACTAGCGGTTTGATTATCAGAACCACTATATTATCACTGCTGGGCACCTGAGCAAAGCCCGTAACCCTCAATTGCTCAGTTGTATAAAACAGATAAATGATAAATCGCTCTGAATAAGAGCGTCTGGCAAATGCTGTAAATGCAAATATAATTTTCTGGCAGACTACAGCAGGATAAAGGTTAAGCATCGGTACCACAAAAAGTAAAGTAATAGAAAGAGATTAAATCACATGAGAACTCATTTTTCATTGCTCAAAGCTGGTTAATGATCGTTGTTTTATTGTGTATGCACTATATTTTCTGACTGCCCTTATTAAACGTGCCTTTTTTAAAGGGTGTGTGTTTGTGTACAGGCTTCCACCATTTCCTTAGAACATCATGTTAAATATTTCTGTTTGTCACAAATCGCACATACGCTACAGATGCAATTGATGAGGACAAGTTTTAAAAACACCAGTTTCCATAAGGTTTACTGGAACACTTCTGTTCAGATACTTCAAGGAAAGGACCAGGACGGTACACACTCGAGCAGAAGCATGCATCATATTAGTCGAGTACGAGTTGCTTGTGCAGCTGCCAACCACATACATATCTGCATTGAAAAATAATAAAAAATTATAGTGCACCCTAACGCATTTACAATCTTTGCACACGCACAAGATATCTCACATATTCCTGAAAAATTGAAAGTAAGGGACAATAAATTAGAAGAATAATAAATAGAAACGAGGCAAAAATTAGAATGATGTAAATTTGTCCTCAAAAATAAAATAAGTAAACCACACTGTGGCTTGAGTTTTTCTTAATGCAGCATTCTTGTACTGCCGCCCAACCCCCACCCATCCATCCATCCATCCATAAAATCAAATCCCTGCAGATAAATTATTCACCATGTTCCTGTTATCGTACCATAAGGCTCATCTTACTAATGTTGATCATTTCTCCCTCTGTTCCTGCTTTTAGTCCTTGTACACAGTCTGCTGTCCATGCCCCCTCTCATCATGCATAATATGTCTCCGTACATGGATCCTCCTCACACGTCTGTCTCCACCACCCGCACCAGCCCCATCTTCTTCTGACTGACCCACACCTGGAGAGGGGACAACACTCGAGTCCAAAATACCCATGCCTCCATGTCCGGAGCCCCGGGTATTCTCATAAATTAATATATTTAGAGTCTCTTCAAAGATGCGAGCTTCTGGAAACTCAACCTAGAAAAACAAATTTCAATCAGAGAGAGTTAAAAATAAAAGTAACAAGAAGTAAACAGCACATGCATGGTCTTTGCTTACTTTGGTCTGTTTCTTTTCAGTGGCATAAACGATGGAGGTACAGCAAACTTCAGCAATCTTGCGTCCGTCTCCATAGAAAGACCAGCAGCAGATTTCGTCTCCGAGCACATCTTTGATGAAAAGTACTCTGCCGTTAAAGCGCAGCCCCAGTTTATCAAACAGCTCAATGTTCTTCAGCAGGTTGTCATCGGAGTTACTGGAGAAGTAATAAAAGAGGGTTTGTAAAATATTATGCACCAAAATTAGGCATATTACTTGAGAGAATTCAGTCATTCAGGTCATGTTAATGTCTCATATCACTGAACTTAATACTTAACTAGGACAGCATTTTGCCACTTGTCTAGGGTGCAACATAAAATCTGCGATGTGGGATTAATAGAAAACTGACCTGATAACTAGCTTGACACTAAGACAAGATTAATGACTTTACAATAATCATGTTCCTCGACCCTCCTCAATTTGCAAACTAGGAGAAGGTGGGCATGGAGGAAGTCACCACCAACATGCTTCCCCGATCCCTTCTTCACCTAAAAAGAAGCGGCGGGGCTCTGATAATGACACTGTTGGACTTCCTCAGAGATAAGATGACAGGCTCACATCTGCTGGCATAAATTACAGACTACCTGACTTCAGGCCACTGTGGTCGACAAGTGGACAGTGGAGATGGTGCTGACTGTCCTCATTGTTCGGGACTTTACTACACACTGTACCCTATGTACCTCAACACACTGATTTTTACACAAAATGTCACTTCCAGGATATCAGTGGTTTAAATACAATCTATATTTTTTTTTTCAAGAATTTTCCACCTATATAACCTGATTTTGACCTTTTTTATTCTGCCACAAAACACAGAAATGGAAAGTGGAAAGCTTTTTCAAACTGCTGCTCATTCTGCATCACTGGTTAGTAAAACAGATTCAGAAAAATGTGCTCTTTGCAATCTTCTGCATGCATAAGCTGCAGTGATTGCCTAAATCCATGAAAGCACATCTGATTTTAATTTCGACTTCTGCTTATTTCCAGCTCACACCCTTGACTTATGGCCACAGATAGCTGTGTCATCATCGGAATTTGCAAACACCCTTCTTTTACACGAATGAAATAAATTCTCAAAAAGAGCGCTAGCATTATAACAATTTCATGTTTGTGGCTTTAACAACGTTCACACATTTTATTATAGTGTTACATGCGAGTGTATTTGTGTTAACAGTACCTGGTATAGGAATATTTATTGTTCCCTCTATTGTTCTGCAATTTCACCACAGGCTAAAACAGATAACAAAAAAAGTTTGAGAAAAGATTCTATAAGATATACATGAGCTTATGGATGTCTGTATGTGCAAAATGGCAAACAATTTTTCTCACCTTCTTGCAGGTGGCGATCATCCGCTGTTCCTCCTTGGCAGAAGTGATCATGGGGATGTGACAGCCTCCCTCATAGTTCTCACTGCGTTTCTACAGGATGAAAAAAATTGTTCACATCTTGACAGACACCCTTAAATCTGTTAATAAAGGGAGAATGTGAGAGGCTGTGAGACAAGTGAAGGCAATTATGTACAACATTTTAATACAGACCAATTAGCACAACAAGTTCACACATATTGATTTTATAACCATTTTTGCCACATTCTCCACTCGCTAAGGGTTACAATGTTTAAACAGTTAAGATGAACTGGCATCCTAAGCAATTAGAGAACCATGTTAGGTTCAGAAGGCTTTAAGAACACAGACCACCAAGCAAAGTTGTCAGTAACTCCAATTTTGAAATAAGCTTAAATTGGATTGCATGTACACTATTAGGCCAAAAAAAGCAGACAGGTGCTTATTCTAAATTCTAAGGGAATTAACACACAGTTATTGTTATATTAAGCTTGAAAGCTTTTTGGCTTAAGTTTCTTGTATCTACTATACTTAGGTTGGTAGACTAGTGTAAAGTTGTGCGGGGAGGCTGACCTGCAGTGTAGAAAGGCAGTGCTGGATGAGACCCTGCAGTCTGTAGTACTGTGCCTCCTTAAGCACCTCCTCCAGCTCCCTCTGGCTTTCAGGAAGTGGCACTGTGCCATCCCGTAGGAAGTTCAGAACCAGGGAGAAATGGCGTCCACATCTGTCCAACACCACCCACCCTGAAAACAGAGTGAACATTCTAAGCGGAAATACTAAGATAATTAATTGCTGCACAATAAGACAGACATGTTTTTTAGTTGCCAATGAATAAAGACTCTTCCGCATCATCAGTAGAACATTTCATATGTTCAACATCGGGAATGCAAAATGATTACTTTTTTTTAAGAATACCCTGCCCCAATGATATTAATACAAACCATCTCACCTTCTGAATCGATGGTAGCCTCCACAGTGCCATCACATATCCTCCTAAGCAGGCTGTCCTCTTTACTGAGTGTCTGGACTGTGGTGTAATGCAGGGATCCACCAACATTCAGCTTCACATACTTACTACCAGCCAGACCAACTCCTGCTTTCTTCTCTACATCATGGCAGGGGGACAGAGGAGCACAACTGGGCTCCGGTACCAAATTCCCACTAGAAGCTTCGGCAGACATCAGGAAAAAGGAGTGCAATTGTTGTACTGAATTGGACTGCCTACAAGATCGATTATAGATATGTGATCAGACAGACTTATAAACCAAAGAGCAAAAGGTTTAATGTAAAAATTAGACCAATAAGAGTTCTGAAAGAAGGAGGTAATGAAAACAAAGCTACTCTTTATCAGGAATCATCAGGAAAATATGAGGCACAAAAGAAGACACCACCCAGAGGATAAGGACCAATGATATTTTTGGGCAGAACGACACATAAAATCCACAACAATAAATATAATGCAGTTCTGCCCTCAAGTTACTTATTATTTAAGTAAGATTTTGATCATGCGATTACATCTTTTCTTCTTAAAGAGTAATTAGGTCAAATGGTGAGACAGTGACGGAGCTCACTAACCAACTAGCTAGCTAATGCCATGATGAACTAAAATTCCAGTAAAATGTAATAATTTAGCAAGCCGTTTTTATGATACACACTTATAAACAAAATATATCGACACACCAAATATCAAGTTAGCAAACCGAGCGATACTTTAAGCCTAGCTAGCATGTTAGCTTAAATACAGTCTATGTTGAATTATGTGGAATATTAATAAATGTCATGGCAGAACTACTTGCTTACCGAGCTGTGTGACGTACAAAAGGCCTTGAAGTGTAAACACAAACTTTACATGAATATTATTAATACTTATAATAAAATATAAAACGCTATTTTAAATTTGGCTTTTTCAGTTTTATTTTTCCGTCACCGCTCGTATGCTACTCACTTCCTCTTGGGTAGTTTCCGTGCCGCAGAAAACACTGCCAGTGATTGGTTAAAACACACGCCCGTCATATTGTCTATCCCGCCTTTACCCACATGTCATGTGCAAAAGCTCCATACAAAGCTGTATACTACCGTACTAAATAGTATGACAAATGTAGTAGGTATAACCTCATTGTGTACTGAATAGTAGGTGAGTACGCGGTTTGGGCGTAGCCAAAATATTGCAGGTGCACAATAGTGGGGCCTGGTTTCAACCAATCAGAGCAGTGGAGTTAAAATATATATTAATTAGGCAAATACATACATAATTACTTAGACTTTACAACACCTTTTATAATCTAATCTACATCTGCTAGACTTTGCACGTACATGCAGTGGTGGAAAGAGTACTTAAAACTTCTATATAAATAAATGTATTGCTACTTAAGACATAATTAGCTTAATTACAATTAGAAGTGCAGAGAAATAATATCGCTTAAATTAGCAAGAAGGTCCAGGTTTTGATTCCCGGGTAGGGGCCTTTCTATGTGGAGTTTGCATGTTCGCCCCGTGCTGGTGTGGGTTTACTCCAAGTACTCCGGTTTCCTCCCACAGTCCAAAAACATGTATGTTAGGTTGATTAGTGATTCTAAAATGTCCATAAGAGTGAGTGTGACCCTGTGATGGACTGGCGACCTGTCCTGGGTGTACCCCTCCTGGTTTGCACTCTTTCAGAGACGACTGGGATAGACTTCAAAAGACTCCCGGGACCCCAAATTAGGGAATAAGCTGGTATAGAAAATGGATGAATGAATGGTGCGGTGGTGTAGTGGTTTACAGCTCCGGCGATTCCTTTCAGGTCCATCCAGCTCTGTCTCCCATATTTTATTTCTCTCACTGTCCATAATAATAAAGTGTTAGTAAAAGTAAAAAAATAATGTTAATAAAGGCAAAGATGCCCAAAATATCTTTTTAAAAAAAAACATGTTGTTAAAAAACTAGTCAAGTTACTGTGTTGCAAAGTGCTTTAGTGATTTAAAACAATTTAGGTGTAAGAAATGTATCTTAATTCAGCACGTATAGGTTGATTTTTGATCAAAGTGTGCAAATTCTAAATTGAGTTGTCTTTCATATTTTATGTTTGAACAGATCGCTTGAACAGATGACTGTCATAATATCCCCATAAACACAATTTGTCTAAAGTGAATGTAAAAGAGAAATTACTAATTTGTTCTAACTAATTTTATTACTTTGTGCTGTACATTTCTTCTTATTTCTTTTCTCCCCGTTTCTTTTTTTCACTCATTATTGCATTTTTTGTATAATTACTATATAAAAAAAAAATAAACAAAAACAATCAGGTCATTTCATGTACTCGCTGGCCACGGGCTGCTTCCACGCAGCCGCTTAGTTTGCTTATGCCTTGGACCGGCTCTGGTGTGCTGGTGCTGGAGCTGGAGCCAGAGTTTAGTCGATGGGTGCCACTCGATCAGAACTAGCTTAGCATATACATACAGTTTATACAATATATTGTATTGTATATACACATATCATTACCTAGAGATGACAAAAGTATATACAGCAAGCCTTCACCATCCAACAGACCTTTATTTATTCTTAAATCTTAGCAAATAAATTATGCCTTCATGACAATATATGTTGATTAATAAATAATATTAACAATTGAATATTAGTAATAATTTTGATGCAATTCTGAGTCCACAGCCAGACTCCAAATATGGCACAGTGAAAGAGACAAAAACTCACCGCTTAATAGTAACAACAAACCATGGTTCAATTAAAAATAACATTAGAAAAAGCAGTTCAGTTCACAGCAAGCAGCTGAATTTTTTTTTTTTTCGTCGCCTTTTTTTTCCTCAACATAGTGCATATGCAACAACACCAACTCTGATAAACAATGATAGTAAGGATAATTGGTCGAATGGATCCTATGCTAAAGCAATAAAATATACAGTCACTGCGTGCCCTAAGCATGAAAGACATTCCACCCCTTTAATCCTGTGGTTATTTAACATTAAAGCAGAAAGAGATTTTTAAGAAACAGCAAAAAATAATATGAAATGCTGGCATTATCAATCATTCATTTATAAATGTATGAAATACTATGGCAAACATGGTCACATTATGGGATGTCATTATTTTGGCACTGGATCAGTTTCGTATACATCAGTTTTGTATACATCATATTTGATCAAAATATTTACATTCAATAGATTGTGTCGCATGTGTGTGTATGTGTGCGTACAGACGAGTATAAGTACGGTGGCATCATGTATTTCTTCATGTGTGTTTGTGTGTGCTCCTGTCTTTTAATGTAAATGATTCGCTCCCCAGATCAAACAGTTATCTATCTATGTCTCTTTCTAAACCCCCCCCCCCCCGCTTATCTAGTTCTCTTTCTCTATCTATCTTCAGCCCCCCAAGTTGCTGACTCACCCATAGAACTTTTACCTTGTTCCTAAGGCACCAACCTAAATCTTAAAAAAAAACCTCGGATAATGATAACCGAACGCTCATGCTTAACCTTTTTAACTCTTCAAAATGGTTCTTTTACCACACACACACACACACACACACACTGTAAGATGAGTCAGCAACGAGCAGGAGAGATACTAAAAACAGAGTGAAAAAGAAAGGAAAGGTACATTTGTTAAAGGACTGCAAGTGAGAGACAGACGTAATATCATTCGTTCATTTTCTTTCCATCTTCATTTTCTCTCTTTTCTCCTGTATGCTGTCTCAGATGGACACCTCATACTCCCTCGTGTCCTACAGAGATAAATAACAACCGTAACTATAGACAGACCCAGAAATACATCATCTTAATGCATGAGTCTAACTATACAGGGTGGATTGGAGGTTTTTGGTTTCCTTTGAAGAAAGACTTTTTTCACCACCTATATTTTGTATATGTAAATTGGTTGCTAGAATATGCTTTGCTTGACACACTATATTGCCAAACCAGCACACAAATATTTTTACGAAGCTGTTTGTAGCATGTATTTGACTAAAATGAATATTATTAATTGCTGAAGCATTATGAGTGGATCAAAAAAGTTCAAACACCTTTTCAGCATGACAAACACCCAGAGCCCCACGAAAACATGATTGTCAACGATGATGTTAAAAAACTTAAATGAACTGGTTAGATAACTGCCCCTAATCCTAGTGGACACTTTTAGGGTTGAACCGCAGACCTCTCACCTAACATTTATGCATAAACCTACAGCCACTCCAGAAGTGTGGAGGTTATTGTAGAAGTGAGACTAAATCTAGGCTAAATTTTTAAACACCGCTAATATAGGCTGTGATTTTTATTTTGACACTATTGATTAGCGTAACTCCCAAATAATACATAGTTATTAACGTTTAAGAAGCTAGCTAGTTTAGTCTTGTAATACAGTAGAACTGTTAATGGACAAATTTCATCATAAATTTAATCGCCTACCAATGTGTAATTGTTGGCACAAGGTATGACTTGGTATCTATTAAATTCATATTGCTATTAGAAAGCCACATGGGTTGTAATTATGTAATAACTTTAGCATCTTTGATCCATTTTTAGCTTCATTGCATCGATTAGCGAATGGAAATAACTCAACAGTGAATGTGATTTTGCCAAGTAGGATGAGATCCTGGGTTAACATTGTTTCAAATTTATGGTTATAAAAAATATGGCTTGTGTTTGTTCATTTTTAAATTGTTGTAATTTAATTAAATAAACATAAAGCCGTTTTATAGTAAGAATTGTGCTCTATTGTGGTTCTACAAGTTCATTGTTTTGGAGCATTTTACATTAAATTTTTCATTACTGATTGTTTATGATATGCTGTCTAGATTCATTAATGTTTATTTTGAATCATCAGAATCAATACAGTGTGAATTATTTAATGTTGTTCCTGGACTATTATAAATTTGAATAAAGTTTGTCTATTTTTATGCTGTGATCCAATGTTAATCCAGGAATCGTCATTGTCAGTAAATTGTTCCAGAATCAATAAATATTTCTCAGAATTTACTCAAAAGTTCCCGGTCAAACAGGAAAACATTTAAAAATGGATTGGGGGAGGGTTGGTTAACACACAATGATGACATCAGATGATTATGATTGGTTGACTGAAATGTTAATCTAGTATCAACAAAGAATGTAAATCCAGGATCACATCCTACTTGGCAAAATCATATTCACCAGGATAAAAAGTATGTAAAATCTCTGAATTATAGTGATATATAGTTTAATATATACAGACTTGTATAAAGTAAAAGACCAATAATATCTTAGAATTTTAGTGGCAAAATTTGGTTCCTAAAGCATTACAGGCTCTAATCTCTTGACAGCGCTTTGCATCACAAATGATAATCAGTTACTAATTAAAAACAGTTAAATATGTAACCTCATTTTCTGCAGTAAGCATTTGAGTAATGTCCATCCATTCAATTATGTTCAGTGAATTTTGAAGTAAATTCGATTAGACTTGATATATTTGTCTTACCCCTGCTTCATACAGTGGGTTATTAAAGTCAGACTCCACTGTGATAGGACTATAAGAATGGGTGTGTGATAGGGACTTCCAAAATAGTGGCTTCCACTGCCACCTGCAAACACTAATAGAGAGAGAAAGAAAGAGAGAGAGAGGGAGAGGGGAGGGAGAGATAAGAGAAGAACGATTCATTTAAAGAATAGTAATTAGGTGCAGTGGATGACTTTAAGGCTAAGCAACAAATAATTACCCGATTTCCCTTCTGGGATTAATAAAATCAGCCTAATCTCTTTTACATAATGATTAGGATTTCCAACACAAACAGTTTTATACAAATTTCTAATTTCTGTTATACACAAAATTTATAGTAGTTTGATAGGCCGGAACTGGAGCTAAGGTTAGTTTTTCAAAGCAAAAACAATCTGCTTTACTGCATTTAATCAATAACTGCAGCCAAAAAAGCGCTACTTTAACAGAAAGAGGCAATTTGTCTGACATCCGAGGTGAAGGCAAACCTTTTTTTGCATTCTGTTAGCAAACATGCACACGAACGAGCTAGCCACGAAATTCTTGGTAATCTGTTAAATAAAACTTTTAAATGTAGTGATTATAACATGTTGACTAATATGAGGTAAGATAGCTACATAACTGATTGACTTGCTTATAAGTATATTCAATTCATTGTGCAAGGTACGTGTACAGAGCCAATGAAATGCATTTTTTGCATATCCCATCTTAGTAAGTTGGGGTCAGAGCGCAGGGTCAGCTATGATACAGCGCCCCTGGAGCAGAAGGGGTTAAGGGTCTTGCTCAAGGACCCAACAGTGGTTGACTTGCCGGAGGTGGGGCTTGAACCCAGGTGTTTCTGGTCTTCAGATTAACAACTCAGCACCTTAACCATTTGAGCCACCCTAACATTTTTAATATATCTGTTTAGTGTTCCTAAACATGAACTATGTACTATACTGTATACTATATAGTAATGAGTAATTCATACTGTTCAGTGTAATGCCCATATTATTATTATTTTTTAATTTATATAAATCTGTACCCGTAATATCTTACTTATCTCCCTCATTGGTTTGAAATTTAGCAAAAAGTTTCTTTTCTGCATTGAAAGACATTACTCAGGACATTCCCGGTAATCTAAAAACATAACTAATTGGTACTTACAAAAGATACCTTAGAAGTTTATCACTTACTTAGTGTAGTACATGTATATTCCAGCAATCAGAAGGATGACCAGGATGATTGGCAGAATGATGGCCAATGCAATGTTCTCACTCAGCATTTGGTGGGAGGCCTCTAATGACTGGGAGACTAAACAAAAGCAATAAAACCGTAAAAACATAAAGTTACACTATACATATATAGTCTTGCTTTACCAGTCTTTAAACTACAGCAACAATACCCTCAGCCGATCGACATGGGTTAATTTATATAAACATATCAGTTTATTGGTTGTTACGTGTTTTTTACATTTAATTATATAATTTTGTAGAAAAAGGCATTTTGCCATTTCTGATATCATATTTACTATTCAAATATTTATAAAAAAAAATTCAATAAAAACCCTCTATTTACTTTTTACCTTTACTTTCCTTTTGTTTTATACAAATTTATTCCTTTTTTTAACTAATGCTGTGCGCTTGCATTTCCCATATCTATATTCACAAAGCTGTTAAATCCCCTGGATTCAACACATCCAGTAGTAAACAGGTAATAAACTGAGTAATAACTGAAACTTAGGTTTAAAGGTGAATTGTATTTATGGTGCGGTCGTATTACCTTCCAGTTTGTGATCTTCCAACAGCTCCTCATAAGCCACTGCACAGAATATAAACACTAAGTTTATAAATGCTCATTTAATCTGAATGTAAACCCCTTTTCAGTTTAGTGCATTTCCTCCTACCTTTACAGAAAGGGGGTGGGCTGTTCCACTGAGAGGGGTGACCAGGGACACAGTTGATAATGACCTCTCCAATCAGCTCGTAGCCTTCATAACAGAAAAAGCGCAGAGTCTCCCCTGCTTGGTAGCTATGTTTATACAGAGTTTGGTAACCGTTGTCTGGCACACCAGGATTTGGGCATGGATCATACTTCACTGTGTTTGTGTGGGAAAGATATGAAAAATATTTAAAGAAAAAATTTTGTATATTTAAAAATTGTATTATATTCATTATAGTCATTTATATAATTCAGTTATACAAAAAAAAAATGTTGATCATTTTATCTGGATGAATGCTTTCAAAACACCTACAGACACATTTGGGGCTACGGTCACTCCATTTAGGCATGCCAGTATCTCTGCCATGGCAGGAGATCTGACTTGGGCCCTCCAGCTGGTAACCTTGGTTACAGGTAAAGCGCACCACTGTCCCAACTGCAAAGCCCAACTCCGGGTGCACTGAGCGTGCACCATTAACTACCTCTCCTGGGTCAGGACACTGCTGGACTACAGAAGAGACAAAGCCAGAAGAAACAAACTATATTTATATATATAAAAATGGACAACCAATCACCACTCACTGGTAGGTCATATGCTTCGGCTAGTGACAATAGGCTATATTTGGTCAAATAATTATTTAATTGCAATAGTTAGCTAGCCACCACCCAGTAGAGCTGTTCGATGAAATCATTTTTATAATCTATCGTGTTGCTGATGTGAGCAATTCTGCATAAATGTTTTTAAATAGACCTCATACATATTAACAAACTGTTTTATGGTACATAAATACACTTATTATGGCCTATATTATAAGAAAAAAAATACCAAAAACCCTGTGCAGATTTTCACCATTTAACACCTTTGTAACGAATTAGAACTGCCCATTAAACCTTTTCAAAAGCCTAAACTTCCTAATACTCAAAAAAGACCCAAATTCTAACAGGAGGCTTTTACAGTATAAAGCTTTACCATAGTAGTATGTTATAAATAACATAAGCTATGTTAGCATTTATAAATACACCTATGTCTGTAATGTAATGACCTTGTGATTAATTAATTAAATAAGAATCAATAGTGAATTTTACTAGGTTATACTGGGGAAAAACGTCCCAACTTAAAAGTACATAGATTTACTTATTATATTATTTTTTATCAACAACAGTAACTGTATGGAAATCATATCTCATAGATGAATAAAATAATCCCAAACTGAATGCATTAAAGATACAGTTGCTTACTCTTCACACAGGTAGGTGGGTTGTTGCTCCAGGACAAATCCCACTGACAGGTGATAATGTCAGAACCCACGATGTCATAGCCAGGTTGGCACTGATAGGTTATTACACTGCCCCTGACAAGTGACACATGGGAAGAGCTACTCCAGCCAAACTTAATTGGTGGCAAAGTGGGGCATGTGTCATTAGGCTCCACCTCTGAGGAAGATCAAAGAGAATGACATCCTGATTGAGTAGTTTTCATTAAAATCATTTAAATGCAATAAAAGTAAAAACACAAAGTAAGCTTGATGTTAATCATTTTACCTCGATAGTGAATCAGGAAGCCTTGACTCAGGATGAAGGAGGAATCATCAGAGTCACTCTGAAACTGAATAGTAACCTCTGAGCCACCGGAGACGACCCGGAACCTTTCCCGTGAGCCCAAATACTGACCAAGTACATGGGACATAAGGTCATGTCCATCAAATATGGTGAGAATATCGCTGTGGCGAATGTTTAAACTTTGTTGGGGAAAAGACAGAGACATTAATCACTAAACCTTGATCGTATTGATTGTAAATTAACTATACATGCACATAACCATTGACATACACACTTACATCTGCACATCCAGTTCAATCCGCTTGTCCTCGCTGACGTGGATCTGCCACACACAATCGTGCCCTTTGGAATAGCTCTGAGGCCAATCAGGACTCAGCACGGTTCCGGTCGCATCTGTCAGCTCTCCGCCGCATAGAGCTGAATGTGGAATGTATTGTTGATATATTAAACGGTTACATACTAATGTTATTGATCTATGTTCTGTCTTTTTTGGTATTGTTTTCTTCCCTCTTTCTTAATTTTACTCATTCTTTCATGCAAGAATCACATTTTAACCTTCTAGAAAACCCCAGAAACACACTAGCCACACCTACAACAATCCTTTGGAACACCATACCAACCACCTATCAGAAAAAAATCCCCAATACCCTGGCGACATGCTTACAACCACCTAGAACAGAATTGCAGCCACATTTAATACAATAACAACTACAATCATTTCAGAAGCAGGCTATTTTTAATTTCTTGCTTATAATTTTCTTTAACATTCTTTCTTTTAATTTTTGTTCCTAAGGGAGGTCAGTGTTTCACAAATATCTTTATTTTAATATGTAATACATGCTATACTGTATATTTAAGAGGTTTTATTTAATACATGTTATCTGCTCATCATTTCATCTTAAAAATGTGGAAAAAAATTCATGAATGGGTAGTGCAGTGGTTGAGGTGTTGGCCTGCTAATTGGGGTTCCATTCCCAACATTATTAATCTGCCACCTCTGGGCCCCTGAGCAAGGGCTTTAACCTCCAATTGCTCAGTTGCATAAAAGAGATAAATGTAAGTCGCACTGGATAAGGATGTCTGCCAAATGCAGTGAATGTAAATGTTGCAGAGTTATACCTTTGCACACAGGCTCACTCTCATTCCAATGGGGGTCACTGGGATCAACACACTCCATAACCCCTGACCCTTGCTCCATGACAAATCCAGGAGAGCAAGAGAAGGTTACAGTGGTACCAATAGGGAAGGTGATGTCACTGCTACTAAAATTCCCATGAGGGACATAGGGTTCATAACAGTGCTCGCCATCAAAAGCTGCAAAAGCACAATTAAAAAAAATCTTTTTTACTACATGACTTCTGAAACATTAACCAAAGAAGAAACTGTTCGTGGTGCTTTAGAGAAACATGAAAAGTGTTTATGGAAGGTGAGGACAACAGTTCTTTTTATAAATTTGCTATGACAGGGTCTCTCTCACTCTGTCTATATTTCTCACCCTCATAGCGAAGTGCCATCAGCAGAGGGATGGAGGAAGAGTCAGCTGTTAGCTCCAGATACAGAGACGAACCTTCGCTTACTATTCCACGCTCTGGAACATCATCCAGATCCGAGTCAAAAAGAAGGGGCGAGTTAGAATTATTCCCACTGCGGACAATCAGTCTGAAAGGCAAACAGGTCCGCAGACAGGTAGAGGTTAAAAAGGTGTTACAGTAAGAGAGTTACAAGGTTTAATACACCAAAAATGAAAAGAAAAGAAAAGAAATAGGATATTTAAGCAGGATAATTGTACAGGAGTTTTCTACATTTAGAAAATGTCCAAATAATGTTAAATTGCTGATAAGAACAAGGCTGCCAAGTTTCTATGGCAAAACCAGTACAAAAACTAATGTAATAAGGAAACCCACACAGACCTTAAATTTAAATTTTAAGACAATTTATTGTATATTTTAATATAAGCAATGCATGTATTAAGTAAAGTAATATATGCAATACAATTTTTAAAAAAATGAAATTTAATTAATCAAAGCTCCAAATTGTCTTTTGTTGTAACACATTTTGATAAATATTAATAGCAAATAAATTCTATATTAAAATTTCAGCTTTTTTGTCAGGACTAACAACACTGCTTAGGACTAATTGTGGGATTTTTGGGGGTAATTTGTGGGATTATAAATAACTAGATCATTATATATTTGTTTTTTTTATTATTGGTATTAACTATTAGTATGTTTTTTTCTGAGTTATTCATTATTCCATAGTAATAACTGTATCCTAGTGCATGTGAATAATATCCCCTAAAAGGATCTGTTGTTTTTACAGATTTTTTCTTATTTTATTTGCTTATTTAAAATCTGTTTGCTCGCTATTGTAAAACCCTCAAATTTAATTATCTAATGCCGTCACTACACATAGAAAAAAAAAAGAATAATCTCCAAGACATATTTTTGCTTTTTATATCATAATGTAGTCCATCCTTAGATGTCAAGGACAGCTACACTTTTTTTACGCTGTGGAACATAATGTTCTTGTATAATATCTTTTTTTTCCACATTGTACCTCATTACCATACCGCAGTAAAGCATATCTTACTTACTTATCATTGTCTTCGTCCAAAGCCATCCTTTCAAAATGGAGATGTAATCTGTGGCCCTCCTTGGCCTCAAGTAACCAATGGCAGCTTAAGTTGCTATTGCTGAGGTTACTGCTGGAGGGAACAGTGGGAGAGAGGATCCGGCCTACTGTAGCGTTTTTGATCCATCCTCCACAAGACACAGCTTTATATAAGACACAAAGACAAGCACATATGCCTGTTTTATTAGGTTTGGTGCGAAAAAAAATGAGATGAGGTGGAAAAAATGTAAAGCGATTTGAGCAAAAGTAGGCTTTAGGTAGTGATTTTGAATATCATAGAAATATACGGTACATATAGTCTCTTAGTCAAAATCACCTTTTAAAGGCAAGCCTTGATAAACAGAAATGTCTTCTTGTCCTAGTTGTTTGCATGCTGGTGATCCACATCATTAACGATCTCAGAGAATTTAGCGTGAATAATTTCGAGGACTTCAGCAGAAAGTGTCCTAAAACTCACTAACCCCAATTTAAAAGAAGGTTAGGGCTTCTTACCCATACACTGAGGCTCAGGAGTGCTCCAGTGGGGTCGGGTGGAGTTGACGCAGGTGGCGACTTCATGACCCCTAACCTGAAAGCTGGGGTCACAATGAAAGTGAGCCTGCCCTCCAGGGTGAATGTCAGTCACAGTAACACCACCTCCCTCAGGAGAAAGAGGGAATGGGCAGGACAGGAGGAACGCTGAATATTAGAAAATAAACAGACCAGACATTATTCTAGTTAATGATTAGAAACGATTTAACGATTTAAATTATTTAAAAAATAACAAATAATAAAATAAGGTTACCTTGATAGTGTAGGGTAAATATGCCATGGTTGGTCTGCTTCAGGCTTCGGTAGTGAATCTGGACCTGGTTTGTTGTACTGCGTATTACCTGCCCTTCACTGATCATTGTCTCATTGGTTAAAAGTTCAGAAACAGATCCATCCAGTCCCAGAATGGTCAGAGACTCCTCCTTAGACAAGTTCACCTTCTTCACCTGACACACAAGTGGAGAAAAAGTTAACCAACATCTTATAAGGATATTTTATCTAGATTATTCCGATCATTAGCCGTCACAACATCTGACCAGCTGTAGCAATGGTAACAGGATTATACCTGTATTTCCACCCCATATCCAGGATATACAGTGATGCTGTAGGTGCATTCCAGTGGAGAAAACGGGATTGATGAGGAAAGCTGGTCTGGAGACTCCACTATCCCCTCCATGCCTGTCAGACTAGCATTGCACTGAACTACAGTGTGAGAAGTAGAAAGCAAGGAAGGGGATGTGTAACAGTGTCAGTTCTGCAGCCATGTTTTTAGACATTGAGTACTGTATGGAATAAGTAAAATGCTTTGTGCTACAACTTATTGTAAAAACCAGGGCTGGATTTAATGATTTACCTCTCAAAGGTTCAGATTAGATTATTAACCTCATAATTTCTACTCAAAGAATTTGGTTAAAAATACCCACAACACTTCAACCACTGAAATCAGATATAAGCTTTAAAGTCTGTACAAATTGTAAAGATGTAATAAGGGTCTGTGTTTAAATACTGTATTTTTATGCTTCTTTATGTTTTGCTACTGTTCAGCAAATTATGATGAAAACATTTTGAAGGCAGTGATGATTTTCCTTTATGATTTTTGGCAGTTGCCCAAAATCAGACTCTGCTGATCGGCTGCTTCTGCAGTTTAGCTTAAAAATGCAGAGATTTTAAGATCCCTCCTGAAAAATACACTCTCCAAATAAAGATTGTTAATTCAGTATTACACTGGTTCGTTGTTTTATTTGCAGTTGCCTTAATTTTTGATATACAATTAATAATGCAGTGATATTCTTGATAAATACTGTATTATGCATGTCTTATCATTTTCAGTATGTTTTAAAATACCTGGTGTGTTAACTGTTGTTATTGTTGTGGTGGTGATCAAAGTTGTCGTGGTCTCCTCCTCTGATGGTGGTAATGTTACACCACCTATTCCTCCTGATTGGCCAGACTTGGGGGCAGTTGAAGAGGTCATGGCAGTAGTAAGAACACCTGGTGAAATGACTGTAGAGGCTGGTTCAACCGACGGGACAGCTTGGGTCGGGTTAGTGGTTGTACCTGAGATATTTACACACATAAAACCACATACAGAACACGATACAAAAACAACGATTAAAGGCAGCCAGTAAGACTTCTGTGGTTGTGCTAATGACCGTCTGCTTTTAAGTTAAAGTACCACAACTGCTTTGTGTTCCTGTAACATTTTAGCGCTGTGCACGCTTGATTTTTTTGATTTGGATACTTGATTTTTCTACAAGTGGATCAACACAACTGACAAAACAATAAACTCATTTAAAATGTAAATGTAACTTAGTGATAAAAGTAAACATAAACTTATGTTAGTACGGTTTTTGTGAATATAAAGCTTTGTTGGCTTGTTTGCTAAGGAGGTTTGATACACAAATACATAAATACACAGTATCATTTGAAACTGATATGACAAAACGAAAATATTTTTACTGTTTATCTAATTAGAAAGAAATCTTTAAAGCTTCCCTATTTGTGCCAGACTGTACTTATAATCAACATTAAGTATTTAACTATTGGTAAGTGTTAACTAAAAATCAGTAATGGCAATGCATATATTGCAAAAATTCTGATATTTTACTGCACCATAATGCAAAATATTCAATAATACTAAAAGGTTTAACTTCAATTCTGTATGTATTCTCCTAAATTCCGATTTCTATGTTCTTTATTAGCTAGAGTCTCACCTATGTTGCCAGAGGACTGGCCAAGATACTTCTTACTCATCAGGGCAGCATGGAGAAACTCACCCAAGGGGTGGGGATCAGAAGTCATAGTCGGTGGAGCCTCAGAATCAGGAGTGAGAAAAGCTGCACCTGCAAAATACACGTCCTCTTCTTAGTGCTAGAACTTTATTTCTTCCTTCTAATAGTTTATTATAGTTTACTTACATCTAAATTTTTTTGTAATTCATTGTTTTAATTCTAAATGTTTCTTTATTTTTTGCATAAAATATATAAAAAATGTTTTTGTGCATGTCATATTGTACTGTATGATATTTTTTTAAATTTCATTAAAAATATGAATAGTCTTACCTATGGCCACATGAATGTGCATGACTGTGACACACAGTGTCACAACAAGAACTGTGGACACCATGGTGAAGAGGAAGCAAGCTTAAAGAAAAAGAAAAAAAAAGGTTAATATCTGCTAGCTAAAATATCTGTAACATCCAATTTTCCTACAAAACTTAAGGCAAGTAGATGTGTTATTCAGTAAACATTGTCTTGCCTATTGATAAATTATTAAAAGTCTCCCACAAACGATTTGTTTCTAACAAACAATATCAGGCATGGCTAAAAAGTGTGTTTTGCACTAATAAGCAATAAAAATCAAATTCTCGAACTTGACAACCATGAAACTACACAATATGGGTCATGTATGTTTATATCCTTAAAATTAAATGCAGGCCATTTGCTGCCCTTAATATGTAAAAAACAATGATTTATTAATTTTTTTTATTAATATATTATCCTGTGCAATTATGGTGTCTCCAAAAGCATCGCCCCTCAAATGCTGGTTTAGGCCATTAGAGCATTCATTTTTACAGCATTTAGCAGACACCCTTATCCAGATCGACTTACATTTATCTCATTTACACAACTGAGCATTTAGAAGTAAAGGGCCATGCTCAGGGGGCCAGCAGTGGTAGCTTGGTGGAGCTGGGAATCCAGCCCACAATCCTTGGGTTGGTAGTCCAACACCTTAACCATGAGCCATCACTTCCCCAACCCCCATAATATCCCCAACAATAAAAGAAATACAGAGATACCAGATCAAACTATAGTCTTTTCGCCAATTCACTGAAACATCATCAAAACTATCACATACATAATCATTTTATTAGCTGTTATCAATCAAGCTTATGTGGACGGGTTTTTGTTTTAGTTTATACAGTGAAAAAAAAAGAAATTTATTAATATAACAGCTCTATCTGGTGACACGTTGCGCGGAGCGGGTCTCTGTGAGGACATATGGGACAGATGACATACGGCCTCCACCTTTTCCTATCCTGCCATCAATGATGTCACCTTCTTGCTGCGAGTCGCGATCAGTCGTTAACGGCCCTCTGGCTCTTGCAATCTGCTGTGGAGGGATTAGAGTGTGCTGCGGAGCCTTATATAAAACCAAGCAATCTGCTAATAAATAAATAAATAAATAAATCCCTGACAGTGGTTTGTGACGCGTCTGTTCTGTGTGATAGAAATAGAGAAAAAGAGAGAGAGAGAGAGAGAGAGAGAGAGAGAGAGACGTTGCTGACGCTGCTTGGATCTCTCTGTCTTAATTTATGAAGCTTCCCACTTCTTCATCGTCTCCTCATCTGCACCCACAGGGCCGTTCTAAACACAGCTTTCTTCTGGCCTTCATGTTTTCTGCAAGCATCTCATTCACCGATTTCTCGCATCAGCACCTAAAACGCGTGTTTGGCGTATGTAAAATAAGGCCTATATCCTGGAAACAATGCAAACCACGCTGTTGTAATAAAAATGTCTTATGTGTCTTATTCTAAGCTATAACATGCATCGTTATGCGGCTTGGTGTCAAGCGCAAATATCTAGAGTCTAATGCATTCTAGGCGGTCTATAGTGACGACTAAGGGGAAAAAGCCCAGTCTACTCACCTTCTATACGTTGCTCCTCTGCTGGTGTTTTTCCCCCCCTGGTATTAGTGATATATCGCTTCTATTTTTTTTTCTCCTCCTTCGTCTGCACTCCTCCGTCTCTACGTCTCACCGAAAAATACCAGAGGAATCTGCGCGTGGTTTAGATAATCTGCTCGCTCCCGGAGCCCTTAGCATCAAACGGACTGCAGGCTCGCCGAGGATGCCAACACCAATTAAAATATCAGGATCTTTTCGCCTTGTCGTTCCTTCGGTGTCCCAAGTCCAAGGGCTTAGGTGGGTGGAACGGCCATAAGCGTCCCGTGTTATTTGATGCGTCGATGTGTATCTACTGATTCTGTAATAAATCGCGCCACCCAATGGCAGTACAGAAA
Source organism: Bagarius yarrelli (assembly GCA_005784505.1). NCBI lineage: Eukaryota > Metazoa > Chordata > Actinopteri > Siluriformes > Sisoridae > Bagarius > Bagarius yarrelli. The sequence continues at coordinate 2,623,468 of VCAZ01000020.1, forward strand.
AATTGCGCCTAACCACCAGCCCCTGTCCACGGCTGAGGTGCTGAAATACGTCTTTTTGAAAAGCTTTTTTTAGGCGCTTTGGGCTCCTCGTAAAAATGCACAGGATTTATTTCACGGATTTAATCACAGAGTGTGAGTTAATGTGGGTTTATTCGAGTTTAAAGGGCTTCTTTAAGGTTCCCCCCCCCCTTATAAAGAGGAGGGGTATAAACGTCGGAGATTTTAGGAGTCATTTTAATGCGGAACACAGCCCCGCTGTACGCTCGGCGGCTGCAGCAGCAGCACAAACACACACACACACACACACACTCACACACACAGGAGGGGAAAACACGGAAGGGGGGAGGCAAAAAGAGCGAGTGGGGCAAAGACGTACCGAGTGAGCAGCCGGGACGCGGTAAGTCAACACACCGTAATCCACCATGGCGTGCGTCAAACACATACAACGAATTAAAAACACAAATAGATCTCGATGCGCTCGTTGATGGAACGGACGTAATTAAGCTTGATTTAGGTTAAAGTAATGGCAGGGATGCTTTAAGGAGTCACTCTCGTGTGAGCAACGTGAACACAAACACGCAGGCGTTTGCAGGAACCATGATTATGCAACAGCGCAATAAGCTTAAGCACAAGACGAAGTCATGTCTGCGTGTGTTTTTAATTAGACTATGGCGAAAGTGTAAGTCTGCGTGTCCAGTTTTATTAACAGAGATATATCAATCCACAAGTGTTGCTTTACTGCTAGCCTTACCATGCCTGATCCAAACAATGATTTGTACTAAGTAAGCAAAGCCTGTTTGCATGTAATAGAAATCCATGCCTGGATCAGTTCCCTAACAAACACATTAACAAATCTCTTTGCCATCCAAATCCTTATTTTTACCCTGTTTTTTTATCCACTTTAAATCAGCCACCCTGTTTTTTTATTCGTCATCCACTTTGTCTTTTTATAGACTTCTCCTCTCCCGTGCTCAGTTTCTCCACCACTTTTTCTCCTAGTGTTTTAGCCTCCTGGCAGGATGTCATGGTCTCTGGACCTGCTGCCTCTACCTCCCTGTGTGGAACTGGGTGGGCCTCCACTGAGTGGCCTGCTGTGGACTCTACTGCTGCTCTTTCTTTGGTATTGCTACCGTGTCGGGGCAGACCACCCGTCCTGTTCATCAGGCTCGACTCACTCTGTTATATCTCGCTCCTCCAGCTGCTCTTCAGTCGACGCTGATCATTCCGCCTCCAAACCTTCCCCTGCAATTGCTGTGGAAAGTGAGGAGGAAAAGGAAGCAAAAAGTTATCTGATGCCTGTGTTAAGCCATGCACTATTTCCTGCTCAAGCAGCAGCAGGAAGCAGGAAGTTGTACACAGCACTGCAGGAGTATGCCAAGCGCTACAGTTGGGTCGGTATGGGCCGCATCCATAAGGGTCTGCGCATCCAGGTCAGACATATTTGGTATAAAGGATATTGGGGTTTGGGTCATGATTAGAGATGGTAAAGAAAGAAGGAACGTGTTATGGGATTAATGATATAAGTAGCATATAAATATCCAAGGAATACCCAAATTAATAACAACAGTAATTAAGGAAGTTACAAGAAGAGAACAGTATATAGTTACATATACTAATAACAGCAGAAGTGTTTTAAGAAGCTTTAACAAATAAATCGTAGAAAGCCACAACACCACCAGGTGAAGTTCCTGTCACCTTTATACAATATCAGAGTTACATTTTAACCAAATTGTAGGTTTATAAAATAAAACAAAGGACATGGAAGCTCAGTTGTTGAGGTCTTGGACTGCTGATCGGAAGATCTTGGGTTCAATTCCCAGGACCATAATGCTGCCACTGCTGGGCCCCTGAGCAAGATCCTTAACCCTGACCTGCACAGTTGGATAAAAAATAAGATAAATTTAAACTTAAAGTTGCTCTGGATCATCGAACAAATGTGAGAAATGTAAAATTTGAATAAATGTTGATTTAGGTCATAATTAAAAGTAAAAGCTTTAAAAGTGAAGTTAATACCACAGAAACCACTAATGTCACTAATTAAATAGTGATGCTTGCCTAGAAAACCAAAAATAAAACAGCACCTTCCTACGGCCAAGAAATAATCACTCCTCACATAGAACTGCACTCCCGCAGATCCACAAGTACCGCTCGACCTGTCCCACCATTCCCTAGGACACAAGGTACGTCTTTCTCAAGACTTTTCTCTGTTCTGGCACCAAGATAATGGAATAAACTTCCTATCAATGTCAGAACAGCAGAGTCACTCCTCACCCACCTCTTTCTTAAATACCCGCACTCGACATGTAACAAAAAAATAAGTATCTATGCTGCGCTTTCAGTTTTTGTGGTTGTTACACTTTGATTCGTGATCTAATGTACCAGTATCGAGCTGTTCAGTGATGTGACTTAAAGCACTTTTGTACGTCACTCTGGACAAAAGCGTCTGCTAAATGCTTTAAATGTAATTAAAGGGTAAGAATTATTTACTTCCTTTATATGCTGCACTCTTAAAATGGTTTCTTAAAGGTTCCTTGGATGGGTAATTGCTTTAGCTTGCAACATCTTAACTCTTTCTTAGCTCCCCTCTGTTTGACTCTGTGCTTTCTTTCTCTTTAGACAAGGATGAATGAGCGTTCCTCCATTCAAAAGCCCCACCTTTTCTATCTTCCTGATGTTCCCAGCATCCCTTTTTTCCCCCGAGATGCTCATCGCCATGACATAGAGGTCCTGGAGGCCAGCTATCCTATAATCCTTGCTGAATTTCAGTCTGTCTACCAGAAAGGTATTGACACAAAGCCAGGGTGGCTATACCAAGGACCTAAGGTAATAAAAGTAGCAGAATAAATCACAATGTAATATAATTATGTCATGTATAATAACATTTTAAGAAGCTGCTGTTCAAGTTTTGACAGATTCAAACTATGTAATAAACATTTTTTTTAAATTAAATAACAATTTTAAACTCAGTATCTATATAAATAATCAATGTTCATGTTAGGGCAGCACGGTGGCTTAGTGGTTAGCACTAAGGCCCGGGTTCGATTCCCGGGCATGTTTTCCCTGTGTTTGCATGGCTTTACTCCAGGTACTCCGGTTTTCTCCCATATCCAAAAACATGTATGTTAGGTTGATTGGTGATTCTAAATTGCCCATATGAGTGTGTGTGTGGCCTTGTGATGGACTGGAGACCTGTCCAGGGTTTGCCCCTCCCCCCGCATTGTCCCTATATAGATGGCTGGGATAGGCTCCAGCAGATCCCCGTGAATTAGGGAATAAGCGGGTATAGAAGATGAATGAATGAATGAATGAATATTCATGTTAAGATAAGTCAGAAAGCAGAGGTTCCAGATCGAATTCGTTGTAAATGTGATTTTGTAGCAACACTGAGATCTTCTAAATATGTAATCAATATTTCTTTAAGTTGCATCTCTAGCTCTCTCTCTATTTGTCTCTGACTTCTATCTCTCCCCTGTATGCTCTCACTCACTTCCTTTCACTTATCTACTCCCGATTTTAAATCAATATCTGCACTGCACCACTGAGGTTTTTTCTGTCTTGCTTCATTATTCATGTAAATTCATTAAAAAAAGAATTTGCCTAGCTTATGTAATCGGAAATTCTGTTTATATTTGTCACTTGACTTCTCAGGGTCAGGCACTGTTCCCTCTTTACAACGCTGGAGTGTGTGTGGCAAGTAATTGTCGTGCTTGTCCGTGTACATACCGTACACTTCTCTCCCTCAGAACTTTTATCAGCAGTAACTCACTTGGCTCAGCAGGTTTCTGGCTTTTGGGCCCCGGCGCCTCATTGGGGGGGAGCTACGGGCCCACCAACACACGCCTTCGGTGTCATCTGGGTAAGTGCTAACTTTAGATAAACACGTATTTATGGAAAGTTACCCAAATCATCTGCTAATGCATAAATGATAAACAATTAGCAACACTTTCTTAAAATATCACATAAAAAATATATGACTAAGGAAAGTCTGTGTGGGTATTCCATCTCTTTATATGGATGTCCCAGTGTTTTTATATCGTCCTGGGACCCGGGGATAAAAAGTGTCAGGGTTTTTTTTGTTTTGTGAGATTTAACAGTTTTTAAATGTTGTTATTTTGAATTTTCACAGCATGTCCACTGAAGTGGACCAGAATAAATAGATTTTATGCCGAAATAGTGTTTGAGTCTCTTATTTTAAAATATAAAAAACATTTTAGACAACTGTGTGCTTCCAACTATGTGCCATTTGTTTAAAATCTTTACAGAATTTCTTTAAAGCTGCTTTGAAAGAGTATTTTTTTTTACGTTTGGCTATAGTGTTCTATTCATCGACAATAAAACCAGCGAAATTAAATATAAATAAGACAAATATTATGTTGCCAAAACCCACAAAACCCCTCAATTCTGACACGTTGCTTGTATAGGAAAAGGCTACAAGCTTTAACATTCGAAATACTGTTTTTAAGCACTATTAACGATTAATTAGTGGGAATTGGTGGCTCACTGGTTAAGGTGTTGATTGATACCAGAAAAACAGGGGTTTGATTCCCGGCATTATGCTGGGCCCTCCAGCAAGGCCCTTTACCCCCAGTTGCTTAGTTGTATAAGAAAAAGACATAAATGTATGTCGCTCTGGATAACGGCATCTGCCAAATGTTGTAAATGTAAATTATTAATAAACTCTACATGTCTCGCCTCAGGGTTACAGACTCCCACACAGTGTGAACTGGTGGTAGGGGGTGAGCCGCAGTGCTGGTCTGAGGGACACTGCCTCCTAGTGGATGACTCCTTCCTGCACACCATCTCGCATAATGGTAAAAGTTGACATTAGAAGCACTTTAAAAGCTATTGAGTTAATGAGAAGAAAATTGTTAATATAAGTCATTAAAATGCGTAGACATACACTTAATCTTATCCGTTAAATATTTATTATATATATATATATATATATATATATATATATATATATATATATATATATATATATATATATGTATGTATGTATGAATATTTATATATATATGAAAACTCATTCACGTGCACAAAAATAAAAATATATATATTCACAAAAACCAAACCACGAAGAAAAAAAATAATTATATATTTATAAAATACTTTTCACAAGCGCAAAACCCAATTAACAGATGTGTGAATCCTCCTGTATATGTGTGTGTGTGTGTGTGTGTGTGTGTGTGTGTGTGTGTGTTTCCTGACGCCACACCAACCCGGCGAAAGCTCAGCATTGAACACCTTTTGCGCAATTCCAACTAATTAGAATAAAAAAAGAAGCCTTACGCTGAAGTGTTTATACACAACACGTTATAAAACATACAGGTGCATGCTGGTATTTGTTCTTCATGCTGGATCGATGAAGTAAAGCTCCATTTCCGGTCAGATTGCGCAACAGGTGATCAAAGTTGAGCTTCTTTATCCTTGTGCTCTCAGCCGGTTGGTTGAAGGGTGAGCTCTGAATCTGATTGGCTAAAAATATTTATAATGACTATCTATACTTATTTTGTGCACGCGAATTAGCTTTCATGCATGTGATTCTGGAAAAAGCATGTGTTTGTGTATTTTTAATTTTGTCCAATAGGGGGCGCCGAAGACGGTCCGAGGGTGATATTTAGTGTTGATCTATGGCACCCAAATGTCGCTGCGGCAGAACGACAGGCTCTGGACTACATCTTCACTCCTGAAAAGTGAACATATCTTGAATCCATTAATTACACCGAAATATTCAGAGATGGAGCTTAACTGCACCTCATTTCGGTTTCAGCTGATCTCCTGTCCACCAAAAAAACCCACCAAAAAATCAAAAGACAAATTTGACAGATCTTATTATCCCCGTATAATGTTGACTATATGTACAGTAACTGCATTGTTATTTTCCTCAAAATGCATTTAAAAAAAGAACTTTATCTTCCGTCTAAAACCAAGCACACATTTCTGTCCCAGTAAAGCCTCTTTCTAAAGTTCTCTAAAGTATCTCACACACTCACAAAAACCTGTGACTGTTACTCCAGTTTTCAATCTCCTTCTCTCTCTTTTTGCTTCGTGCCTGTCTTGATAACTCCGATCTCCTGTTGTATCATTTTGTGCCTGATTGACGGTGACCTTTTTTTTTCGATATATACTGTGATTCCAGTTATTCTATCAGCACTGTATGTACATTATTATGATGTATGTACTGAAAACCTTGTTATATCATATGAAGTTTTATTTTCCTGACAAATTTTATTTTCGGACACATTCTGTAAAGCACACACCAGAAAAAATAAATATTTTGATCCGACCGCATGCATGTGTTGTGAAGCTTGACTGTACAATCAGTGTGATGCATCGGACCCGTGTTCTGTGCAGAGAACAACATGTAACCAACTAAAGGTGTATTCTTCAAATAAAGATTTTTTTTGTCTAAACAAAATTTGGGTTTGTTCAGATGTGTGGCATTTAGGCTTTAGAAAAAAAGAGAACCTATATGGGGTTTTTTTTGGACATTAGTGATTCTGATGTTATTCAAGGGTTACTGTTATTAAGGTCATTAAGATAATTACATAATCCAGAAAGAACACCTGAGTGTGTTTTGCCTAATCGGGAGTTTTTGAATGGTCGGGCAACTAGAGACACACCCTCATGCCCTGATTAATCCTAAACCTCTACTGGAGGTTGATGGTCCAAACCTTCTCTATATTGGCATTTGCCAGATTAAAATTCATTTTAAGTTTGTGCAGTGTTGAAATGCTGAAGGAGAGGGTCAGGTTTGTGTATAGAATAATAATAAGAAGAAGAAGAAGAAAAAGGAAATAAATAATAATAAATGTATTTTTATGTAACGCCTTTAGAAGAATATAAAATTTTCAAAGCGCCTTATATGTTAAAAAGGTTTAAAACAACAAATGACAGTACAGGAAAAAAAGGAAACTTAAAAATTTTAAAAAACGAGTTATAAGTGAGATATAAATTGTTACTTTATGATTTTAGTTTATTCATTAATGTCTATATTATTTACTGCTAAAGCTACACAACTAGACAAATTTTTAAAAAAAAACTAATAGTGGATAAATTTTTTAAGCAGATCAAGACATCATTCAGTTTACACTGTTTAAATCTGGAATCTTCCTTAAATCTTCTGCTGTAATCAACCCAGTTAATCTTTCTCAGTAAGAAACTATCTGTAGGGCACCATACACACACACGCACACACGCACACACCTTCCTGCCCTAATTACCTCTTTTAACATTCAGTAATGCTTTCCCAGACTTATAAATGCCAACCCATTTATACACATTTAAAAATCAAACGTGATCTATTATTACACATTTTAAATATATTTCCTTATTTTTTAATTTAATCAAATGTTTGATTTTTATCTGATGCAGATTACATAATTAGACATCAGATTAATCTGATGTATTAGCTGTATAAGTCAAATTATCATTAATTGGTGTGATCATTAGATTAACTGGTACTAAGATGCCTTAAAGCTACCTAAGGCTTGAGTTTAACCGCTTCTCTGAGGAGCCTTATGATATCTGGCAATAATTACAGTCAGTAAACAGTGTTGGAAAGAGCTTTGCATTCAGTCTGTAGGATTTATAAGCTGATTTATACTGAGATATTATCAGGAGTGTTACAACTGCAGTGTCAGACCTGCAATTGCATTGCCTAGTAGTCACTCGACTGGCATCAAGTGACTACTGGGAATCCTATGCAGAAAAAATACCCTAAATACCCTAAATCTGGTACAGTTATGTAATACATTCTAGAGGCAGCAAAGTGGCCAAGTGCTTAACACTAATGCCTCACAGCAAGACGGTCCCAGGTTCAGATCCCATGTTCTCCCTGTGTCTGCATGGGTTTACTCTGGGTGAGTCTGGTTTCCTCCCACAGTCCAAAAACATGTATGTTAGATTGACTGGTGATTCGAAATTGCCCATAGGAGTAAGTGTGAATTTGTGGTTGTTTGTTTGAATGTGACCCTGTGATGGACTGGTGACCTGTCTAGGTTCTACCCCTGCCTTTCACCTAATGACAGCTGGGATAGACTCCAGCAGGAGTGTTCGGATGGATGAATAATAGAATCTATATACAGTATATACTGAAGAAGTTATATATATTTATCATTAATCGAATTCCAGCCTCATTTTACTTATATATGAAAAAAATTAAATATTATACAATGTACACATGCAGTGTCTTATGAGTTATTTCGACATTTTAACTTTTAATTGAGTACATGGTAGCTTAGTGTGTTGGACTGCTGATCAGAGGATCATGGGTTTAATTCCCAGAACTGCTTAGCCTGCCACCGCTGGGCCCCTGAGCAAATCCCTCAACCCCTGACTGCTAAAAATAGATACAAGTCACTCTGGATATAGGCATCTACCAAATACTAGAAATATAAACATAATTTGAATCACTGAAGTCCTAATTTAATAATAATATCTATTATATTACAATTAAAGGTCATTAATGTCCACACTAAATATCTGGTAAAGCCTGTAACAGCACTGAGCATTTTCCTGTTATGTCATCAATTTGGTAGGTCATCCTGGAGCACACTTCCATGCAGAACATTTCAAACCCCTTCACTTCCTTATGCATACATTTATGTTTAGACTATAACTTTAAATATGATTTAAATTTTGACATTAAGCCAATGCAAGGCGAAATCCCCTGATATCAGAAACCAGAATTTGGGTTAAAGCTTTTTGGTGTCACAAGCCACAAAAAAAAAGCCTCAGTGATCTATTTCCATACTTCCTACATGCTTATAAAAGGTTTGTTCCCTTTTAAACACCCCTTTAATAGCATAAATGCCCATATTACATTCTTTTAGTATATTTTACAATGACAAAGACTTAAAACACCTTTCATTAAGGTTCTATTTTCTCGTTTTTAGTGCATTTGAAACTTGTCCATATAATTATTACTTCTACATTAACCCTACAGATGTAATAGGACAAAGCTGAGGCAACCCGATGCGGATTATTATGGGATGCATGTTTACTGAGTTGGAGCTGATCAACCTCAGCCAAAACATCAACATGAATCTGTGTGTCTGTGTTTATGCTTATTTTACTTTTAAATTTGTAAAGACTGTTTTTTTTATATAAGCTTTAATGGCATCATGCAATAATTTCTATTATACAAATCTGCCACTTTTTTCTGGTGCTAGCTCGGGGTCATGTTTACTAATTTCTTGGGGTCCTAAGTGTTTCTATAATATCGATACAATTTAAATTGAATTGAAGTTAAATAGAATTTGAAATGAGCTCATTTAGTGTATAAAAATTTTAAAATTACTCAGTTTAAACGTTATCTATGTTCTATTGTGAATAAAATATTGGGTCTTGTGATTTAAAAGTCTTTTAGTTTTTATTTTATTCTAATTTTTTGGGTTTTTATTTTTTTAGAATCTGAAAGATACTTCAGAAATTCTGGTAGCTGAGTGTCTTTTCCAGTAATTGCTTTGTGTGCATGTGTGTGTGTGTGTGTGTGTGTGTGTGTGTGTGTGTGTGTGTGTGTTAGTGTTATATCGATGGCGCCATCACTATCGATGAGCTGTGAAGATGCTGCTAGGGGGAAACACTAACAGGAATGAGATTAAAGCTGTGGTGATAGAGGCAGACAGAAATAGAGGTCGAACAGCGGATTTGAAGGTGAGAGTTTCACACACACACACAAACACATTTGACTAAATGACAAAATGAACACAGTAATTTAAAATCCTACGAATGTCTAGATTATGTTTTATTTCAAATATTTAGAACATTAAAGTCATTGTATGTTGTTTCAGAAAGGTAAGCTGACATGATAACACTGTATTATGGAGCATCATTTTTTATAACGGACCACTGGGAAAGTGGTAGTGTGTTGGACTGCTAATTGGAAGATTAGTGTTCGATTCCCAGCACCCCCAAGGTACCAGCGCTGGGCCCCTAAGCAAGGCACTTAACCCCTAATTGTTCAGTTGTATAAAAAACTCTGAATAAGGGCGTCTGCCAAAGGCTGCAAAATTTTACACTGTACTTAAACTGTATGCAGAATAAGGGAAGGAGTGGCTTATGGTTAAGGTGTTGGACTACTAACCTGAAGATCATAGGTTCGATTTCCAGCTCCAACACGGCACAACTGCTGGGCCCCTAAGCAAGGCCCTTAACCCCCAATTGCTTAGTTGTATAAATAAGATAAATGTAATTCACTCTGGATAAGACCGTCTGCCAAATGCTGTAAATGTAAATGAAAACAAAAGTTTCTTTTTGTGAAAACCACCAGGAATCAGACTTACAGCTTGCTTATACAGAAAAGATATATCAAGCTAACTATGAATATATTTAGTCATAAATAATTCCTGTCAGTGTTTATTACAAGCCATTTTTATTAAGTCTAATCCTTTAAATAAAATAAAACGTTTAAATGTATGTATAAGAAGACTTACCTATGACTTGACTGTAGATTTCTGTGCTTTTGTATGTGTTTTATATTTATAAACTCAAATTAAATACATTTTTGAAGGTGCAGTGGGACATCTTGGATAATGCTGACTGTAGCCTGAGAGTACCAAAAGCCTACATCCCACCCTCTCTGCAAAATGTTTTCCAAAGACATAAACGCACATAGACTAGACGAGCAGAGACACCATTACTACGAGACCTTATGTGTCATTCACCTGTGAGAAAACATTATAGTACAGTAATAAAATACCAAACATAGTATCTAATGACACACTGCTGCTATAGTTAGGATCATTTATGAAATGACACAAACTACATAAGCTATGTGTTACTAAACATACCAAAATCTAATCACACCATATTCCTACCTGTCCAACCTGTAGCCTATACTGTATTATCTATTACCAGACAACAGGGACACGGCTAAGTTAGGGCAATTCTAAGGGCCTATGCATTTAAGGGGCCCCCAGACATCTGTTTTATTAGTAGTAACAGTGCGGAACGTGTGTGGTGGGATGACCCAACCTTATATTCTTTCATATGGCCCAAAATTGCTAGCGGAGCCGTTGCCACAGACACGATTAAAGTCAGCTGTGAATGCTGACCTTGATCTTTATTCAGGCAGAATAAAAAGCACAAAATCCTTGTGTTTATTATTATCCAAAATCTGCAGATCTTTATCTGATGACAGCAGGTAGTAATGAATCACATGTGCACATGACAACCTGCTTAACGGGAAAATGCACTGTTGGAAGATTAACGCACCAGAGCATTAAAGAGGATTATAAGGTTAGGCAAGGAAAGGCACGTTTATTTATATAGCACATTTCATACGAGATGGGAATTTAAAGTGTTTCACATAAGAAAAATGGAGAAATTAAAAACAAAATACCCAAAGATTTATAATAAATGAAAACAGCTAAGTATATAAAATGATTATAATCAGTTTTGAGTCTGGGTTTAAAAATGGCGACTGATTTAGCACATCTGATCTCCTCTGATAGCTGGTGATTCACACTGCGGGCTGCATTATAGCCAAAAGCAGATTCTCCTTGTTTTAACTGAACTCTTTAATTGACTTGATCCTAATCTGATTGGTTTATATTCAGTGAGCATATCTAAAATGTATTTAGGTTCTATACATCATTAAGTGAGTTCTAAACGAGTAACAGTACTTTAAAATTAATCCTAAATGTAACTGGCAGCCAGTCTGAGGACCTGAGGACCGGCGTGATGTGATCAGATTTTCTGGTTTTAGTCAGAATCTTGGCACAGCGGTTTTTTTTTTAATGAACTGCAGCTTTATAAGGGTCTTTTTGGAAAGGCATTATTAATAATATTTTGTTCTGTCCTGAGCAGAATTCTTCTTCAAAAAAAACCCTTTTATTTATTTAACAAGCTGTTTAAATGCACCAAAAAAGTACCATACTGCCTGTAGTATCTTTATATATATTCCTCTGTTTTTTTTGGACAAGTCCTCTGTGTAAAACAGATTCACTCTTTTTTAGGGTTTCAGCAAAAATCATAAAACTATATTAATACAGGTCATGTGCTTTATGTAGTGTTCACACAATCATGTCTAGATATTTTACAGAATGGTGTGGAAAAAAATCCCAGAATTTGTCCATATAAAGACTTCAAAGCTATATAAAAGCAGAAGACTTTTTATATAGGTCCTGTTTCCACCAACCAAGATGTGTCTTACTATCATGGACAAAAAGACTTTTTTTCTCCAGCTGTATATGCTGAATTGTTTTTCCACTAACCTATAATGTAAAGTGTTTGAGTTGTGTCCTTAAAAGAATCTGGACATTTCTCTTTAACCCTATCTATAATAATTGTCTCAACCCTGACATTAGATGAGAACTTTACTTGAAGTTTTTGACTTGTGTCTGTATTGCTTTATGGCAAGATCCAGGATCTCACAGTAGATCAGATCAGCCTGGCTGACACAACGATGCTACGATTACAGAGATCATCAGCCACACCCCCACCCCCATCCTCCTTTTATTTCTGATCCATATTTGATTTTTGTAAACTGTTACCACATGATTATAGGTAACAAAATATAGCTGACACATTGGCTAAGGGTGATTTTGTATTTCAATCTCACACACAAGTTTTTTACACTTTGAGCCATCGAGTATGACTTCTGAATAATTTATCAATCAGCATTTGGGCGCTTTTGAGGAAAGAGCAGATTAAACCTGAATAAAATCACTCCTATTAGAATAAAAACGTATTCAGATCTTAATATTGATCCGTCTGAATAATTCTAAAAAAAAAAAAAGTTGTCCTGCACCATATTTGCCAAACAGCATACAGTAACCGAGCCTTGATATGTTTTTCTTCCATTTGTCACTATTTCCAAATTAGCTCAGAGATGAGTCTAAAGACAGACAGCCGATGACAGTCAATGATGTTGGTTTTTATTTTGTTGTTACATTATTGTAAATCAGTTCCAAAAGATGTGATTTGCCCCAGCCAAGTGGCGAGGCTCGGCATGCCAAATGTCAGTCAGAAGTGGGAAAGCTTCTCGAGGTTAAAAAGAGTCTCGTCAGCAAACATCTCCTCTCACCCAGAAACAAAGACGCTCTGAATCAAGCCTTCAGTGCAGATAGAAATCCAACAGGGAAAAAATAAAAACCTAACAGAAGCTCTGTCCATCGTGCTTTGAGGAAAACGAGCATTATGCATACATTTCTTTTCAATCACTCGTGGATCGTTTTATTACACATGCCCTTTATCTTGTAGTGTACATTAATTACTCATTGGAAAAAAGTCATAGAAAGACTAAAATTAATTAAAATAATAAGAAGTAAATTACTTAGTCATTTATTTAAGGTTGAAGTACAAGTTAAGTGAAATGCAAAAACCGTTGTTGTAAAACTCGATTGGGCCCTTAGGACCGCACTAGAACGCTCAGTACAAAGCTGATGGTTGCAAAATAAGCCAAAAAACAAAACAAAACGTAGAACAGTTATAATACTTAATTATAAAAAGAAAAATGTTGACATTATTTATCACGAAGTAAAATCCAAAAGAATTTGGCAGCAAATGATGAGGTCATGTAAGGCAAACCGCACCGGCACAAATGCACACGCACATTTTACACACACACGTGCACGCAAGCACGCGCACACACACACACACACACTCTTGCAAGAGATAACAGACACGTCCTGGGTAAAAGATGACAGTTTCCTTTTAAAAGGGCTTAGTGAAGTGGCACATTGTGATCGGCCATGTGAGGACTGAAGGAGGTAAAATTAAAAGTAGCCCTGGGATTCTTTCCATCCATATTCCTTCTCGCTTCTAGTCATCGCCGGCTTTCATTCCTCTCACCGATCCCTGGTTACGCATCTGGAAAAAAGAAAAGGTTTTGTCTGACTGCTCATTGTTTATAGACATAAGCCAAGAGATTTGTACGCAGTAAAATTGATGCTTACTGTATGCTACCTCAATGTTTGTTGTTCTAAAGTTTGACTCAGTCTAAATTGCACATAACTCAACTATGTACTACTTTTAAGTGTATTAAATCAGTATGCTCTTATAGTATGGTTACGAGTATTAAATTCAAACATACTACAGCCGCCATTTTGATATTGACACGTGACATACGACGTCACACCAGCAAAAATTTATAGTTGGATAACGTTTAACTCGAACGATGTTAAAAGGGGGCAATTTAATTTAAAGGAACAACAATTTGTTCTTTAAGCACTCAAAGCTATTTAAAGCACTGCATCGCTGCTTTCTGCCACATATGATAAGTTGTCTCTCCTGCGTCTCTGGGCGGAACTAGAAGATCATCCAGGATCTTTTTCCAATGCTAATGATTCGGACATACAACTCGACTGTAATACTCCGTTTAAATTCATACCGCATACCGAGTCGCCTCTTTGTGACCTCATGGGATAGTAAAGTGTACATTCTATGCATACTTTAAAATCCAGGCAGGGGTTTTGACTCTGGATAAATAAGCATTTTCATTCTGTGCTTGTTATCAATAAACATACTGTTCTTAATATTGTTGTTGACTATTTTGCAGGGGTAGATTTTCAAAATTAAATCTACATAGCACGTACTCTGATTGCGGTAGAACGAAAGGGACATGGTTTCATGTTTTACCTGGTCCAGTTCCCGCTGCGTCTCCTCCTCCATCCTGCGGATGTCGTCCATGGTCAAGTCCACCCAGCGGTCCAGCCAGCAGAATAGCTGCCGGTGAAAATTAGTAAAGAGCCTTTTCTCCTGCTGCTCAGAGACAAAGAGCGCAAAAATTAGAACCAGAGTAGGTTTTATCTTATGATTTTATATTGTCATACCGTTAAACACAAACAGACATAATTCAGATAATAAGAATACCAAAAAAAAAAAGGCCAAAGTGAAAAAAAAAGGTCTAAAAATACATGAGCAGGTTTAATACCTTGTGAATAAAATTTTCCACACGGCCCTGCAGACCCCACCAGCGAAAATGCACAGTCACCAACTTGTACGCAGTCATATAGGGACAGTTACTGTTATGAAGCTCTTTCTACAGAAAAAAAAAAACAACAATCCAATCTTTTGGGAAATGTTAAACGGTGGAATGAGTGTTCGTGAGAGAGTTTACATAAGGGTATACCTTCCATCCTGGTCCCAGTGGCCCCCTGCCAGTCTTCTCAGAGTGAAAGAGAGCAGGATCCTCATCTGGTTTGTAGTCCTGCAAGTCAATTTATACAGTTAAACACCAATTTCACAGTTTAACTTAGAGTCTTAGATGGTTTTAACTTGTTTTAACAGAGAGACATTGTAAAGCTTACAGCTTATTTAACCAGATAGACTAGAAAGAGCAGCCATCTGTTTAATGTATTAACCGGACAGTACTAGACATTTAAACAGACATTTAAACAAATGTCTGTTAGGTCAACAATTAGGAAAAGACAAACTTTATTATTTATGTTTTTCAAAAATCTTTATATACAAATAATTAATAATAAAGTTTGTTAAATTTTAGGGCTATACGCACATTCCTAAGAGACATACTGCTCTTTCCTGTCTATCTGGTTATATAGGATATAAAATCTACAAACTAAACAACCACAAGAAAAATGCATGCACCTTTACTGTACCTGGCCTATTTTCCTCGACTTTCTTTGGATCAAAGGCTTATTAAGCCACATAGTAATCGAATCCCGCCATCTTAAACATTTAAGCGTGTATTGTTATACCTGAATACGTTTCTTGATACTTAACCAAATCCAGAACGCCACCCTGATTAAGTGCCTGTGTTTGTTTCCTTTCTAACCGTTAAAAGATCTGATTAGGTTTCCAAGCTCCGCCCAAAATTGTATACTACTTAGGTACGTACGTACTTTCCAACTGTTAACAAACTAAGTTCTATAAGTACGATTTAGTGTAGTATGAATACAATTCGGAAGTACTACGTCTGCCATGCTGATAGTGGCGCAAAACAAACGACATCACAGCAGCGCACATTTATAGTTGGATATGGTTACACTTAATGTTAAACGAGTGCAAATGTTCTTCCTTTAAGCACCTACAGCTACTTAAAGCACTTTAAAGGCGGCATCGCCGCTTTCCACCACGAGGAGTCGCCTTTCCTGCAGCAGTATACGATTTCGAACGCAGCCCTCGTTCCCTAATTAAATATCTATTTAATTAGTGAAGTATTGCTAATGAATCTTGTTTAACATAAAACAGGCACATGGAGTTGTTGCTTGTCGAGCATAAAGGAGAAACTACTTGGCACTAGTCAGAGTGAGTTTGTTGGCATGCAGTGAAGTTGGCAATTGACCCAAGTGCAGATTAGTGCAGAAACTCGTTTTGAGTGAACAGTTTAATTCTTTTTTTTTTATAAAAAAAAATAAATTTAAAAAAAAAAAAGGTGATTTTGGACTTGAATTGGTAATGCTATTTGGAACAGTGTTAAAAAAAAAAGAATAACATCACTATGATTAACAGAGATATCTGTGTTAAAATACAACAAAATACATAATTTTTTATTAAGCCATATTTAATATATAACAGGATTTTGTGTAGATTGAGGGAGAAAGATAGATATTGAAATTTTCTACCTGTTAAGATGCAAGTAATTTGTCTACAATTGTTGTCGATTTGTGAATTACGTTAAACGTTAAAGTTAAACATTAAAATGTGATTTAATTTCTTTGTTAAGGCAACGTTAAAAAAAAGAGATTTAAAAAGAGAAAAAAAATCTGAGAGGGTTACTAAACTTCTCACCAACTGCTGTGATAGCAAATACAAAATACATTTTTCGAAAGGTTTTTCATGGATTGACAATTCGTGACAATATGCTATTTTTTTTTGCCTGCATTATTTATAGTTTCACCCATTATTTCTTACTGCATCCTTAGCAACAGAATTTAGCAATGAAAAGTCATCTACATGTTTCCTGGAATTTAAAATACAGACCAAATAAAAGTGCTTTGATAGCGAATTTCCTAATCTGACTTACCGCATCGTCCACTTGCGAGCGATCGGCGATATCTATTGGCACTACTTCAGTCTCCTCCCACTCTTCAGGGGGAAGGCCATGAGGCTACATTGGGAAACCAAAAGTTTTGGTGAAACGTCTCTCTCTTGTCGACACTACGCAGTCACCGTATTACATTAACTTACATTTTCGCTTGTTCCCAAGTCAGGTTTGTGCCAGGTCTCGATCTTAATAAAAAAGTCATCTTTCATGTACTCATTCTGAAAAATAGGACACAAATTATCACAAAAGACTGCTTGATAAAGTGATTTCTTTATGTGAATAAATACAAAGACAAAAAAAAAAAAAAAAACAGACTTACTGTAACGACTGCAGCGGTAGTAACCCAGCAAGAAGAGAGAAACAAAAAGATAAATACAATCAATTACAAATTATACTTGTATTGAGCCAGAGCTGTAAATAAAGGTGTTTAATCATATATTTGGGGCGTAACTGGTTTCTCTTTCTCCTAAGAATACCATAGGTAATAAATAATACTGTCCGACTTGTTAAAATGAATTTTGTAACTGTAGACTGTCTTAAATATATACGGTGCATTTATCATTGAATACTATTGTACACCATTCAGTTGGAGTACACATTTACAATCTTATGTGAAAAGAACAAAGTGTGGAATGTTAGACACCTCGCAGCGTTGTTTACATATAGAAAGGGTAGCAGGGCTACCAGGCAATAATGGTTAATAAGGAAAAGAAATTGGCCAATGACACTGGGGGAGATGACATCCTATAGAAGACTTTTACAATAAATACATGTTAAGCGGGTTTCACTATATTCGGCTAAAGCTAACGGCATGGCATAAGGTGCATCTGGGGTAATTGTCTATCGATTCTTATAACTTCACAACTAACCTTGTTTTTTTATTAATGATAGGGAAAATGTTAAAATAAAATTCAATGGAATACTAAAAATAAAAAAAATCACATGTGAATCACAAGGGTTTCATTCTGCAGCATTAAATACATGGACGTATGTAAACAGATGCAGCAAATACATAACTACCAAATTTCCTACCACGACCTAATTTATACCAAAACACATGGACAGTAAATATACTGACTGGTGCGGCAGTAAGGATAGGCATTCCAGGCTTTCTCGTGAAACACCAGCGCTCCCTCTGGGGCAACCATCTGAATGAAGGTGGGCACCTTGCTGCAAAATAAAATAAAATAAAAAAATATTTAACCCTATAAAGGTCAAATCTAGACAAAATAATTTTACATTTGAGCTTGTGATTGTGTTGAATTAAGAAAATTTAAAAATAGTAAATTTTATAAGACTTATAATACAGTTACAGTTTTAGCACAGTTCTGTTATCAGCAGGCGATAAGGGTCGAAAGCAAGGTGTGAGATATCATGCAGAGTTTACACCTAAATGTGAAGCATACAGAAAGATCGGCCAGGCAACCTGGCAGAGGTAGAACAGACGTCAGGAAGATTTATAGAGACATTACAACTAAAGGTTTTAAAAGCCGCACAGGCAATGTGTACAGAAAATGGAGGCCATCCAAAAACCATTCATCACCGACTATTGCAACAGGAAATTGCAAATGATCACAATGTTACCCTTTTTTTCACTGATAATTTGGTTTTGTATTCATTTGTAACAAACGATCAAACCTTCACTGTTACCGTTCTGAACACTTATGTGGGGTGCATAAACATTTGCAACCACTGGTAATCCAAGTTTAAGTTTTTTAAGAACATTTTCAACTGGGAACCTTTTAAGAGTAACAAAAAAAAGAAGCCAATTAATCGTGTTTGAACTAAAATCAGTTCAACGGGCAAATAACTACAAATTCTGTACCAAACATTTTATCATGTTATGGTGTGTGATTTTTCAAGAAACAGATCACAAAGTATTGAAGTGACCAGGAGTGAAAATGGTGAAAATGTTTCACTTTACCTCGGAATAGATGAAATTGTACAAAGTCAATAAAAACTGATTGGCACCAATTTAGAATTTGATCTTTTTATGGTACAACTGCTCCCCCTATATTCTGGGGCCAAATAAAAAAAAATAAATAAATATAATATATATATATATATATATATATATATATATATATATATATATATATTCAACTTCATTGTCATTGTGCAAGGTACGTGTACAGAGCCAATAAAATGCATTTTTTTTTTCGCATATCCCATCTTAGTAAGTTGGGGGTCAGAGCACAGGGTCAGCTATGATACAGCGCCCCTGGAGCAGGAAGGGGTTTAAGGGTCTTGCTCAAGGACCCAACAGTGGTTGGCTTGCCAGTGGTGGGGCTTGAAACCCAGGTGTTTCTGGTCTTCAGATCAGCAACTCAGCACCTTAACCATTGGAGCCACCACTGCCCATAAAAGACCTTAATACATTCAAATGCTTAAATATGTTTTTCATTTTCTCTATTATAATTATTATTATTATTATTATTATTATTATTATTATTAAACGTTGCCCTAGATTAAATTTAAATAAATTGTGCTGAAAATAAATAAATTTAACAAAAAAATCCCAGGCCCTGTAGCTACAGTTGTGGTCAAAACATTACATATGACTTGTAAAATGTTGTCATTTTTAAAGTCTGATAAAGAAGACAAATCAAAAGTAGCGTTTCCAATTCTACTTTAAATAACATTCATGTTTACGTTTTCTGTGTTTGGCGGATGCGTTGTAAAAACCAGTTAAGGTGTCTAAGGGCCTTGCTTAGGAGCCCAGCAGTGGCAGCTTGGTGGTGCTGGGAACAAAACCCACTGATCTCCTGATCAGCAGTCCAACACCTTAACTACTAAGCTACTACCTCCTTAATTCTATTATACAGCAACATGTTTACGACACAATCCACAAGACAATAATAACTAAATTTACACAAATAAACCATTTTAAAATGTTCACACCTGCTCTGTGTTTTCGTTAAAAATTAAGCTCTTCAAGTCCTTCACCTGCTTTGCTTCATCCTCACAGCATTTTCTGCATATTACATATGCAGCGATATAATGTTAAGATTCATCTTTTCACACTGAAGACATACATTAGCTGATTAGCCAGAAAACACCATGACACAGAATCAAGAAGTGTAAAATTATAAAGAGGATAATTGGTGTAAACTTATTATTTTATTTCCTTTTTTGCCTTTTCAGAAGCGACATGATTTTTACATTTCCATAAACAAACCATTTTACACCAATCATCCTGCCTAAAATTATTTACAACCCAGAGATCATAATGTGTCCTTTTGCCTCGCTGAACGTTTGCATTTGGAATAAATTATGTGAACCGATGGATCTCACCATCGTAAAGCTTCTGGTAAAATAAGATCAAATCTATGCAGAAGATGCTTAACAAAAAAAAGCAAAGAAAGTGCAGAACCGAAGAACTGTGCGGAGTTCAACACTGACAACTTTATACATAAAATCAGTGGGTGATCATCCAGGTGAGAACATACGAAGCATGTGTAAATATTAACATTTATCTATTGGTGTATCCATCATGTCTTTCTGTGGATTATGCATATTATACGGCAAATACGAACTATACATAAGCCTGTTATTAAAAAAAGCTAATTCGAGGAGGAACTAAATCCCATTTTAAGATTTTTTCACACCTCCAATGTAAACATTCCATAGGGCGGACATGAAAGCATGTATTATAGACTCCACTTGCACATGGTATGGAGTCTATATTTGTACCACCCATTACCATTAAATTTAGACTACACTCATACCACAACGGTTGCCACAAGGACACTGATAAGGAAAGTGGTAGAACAGCGGTTAAGGTGGCTCATGGTTAAGGTGTTGGACTACCGACCCAGACCATCAAGCGGTGGCTTATGGTTGAAGGGTTCGATTCCCAGCTCCACCAAGCCACCACTGTTGGGTCCCTGAATAAGGCCCTTAACCCCTAAAGTCGCTCTGAATAAGGGCGTCTGCCAAATGCTGCAAATGTTGGGTGTTGGACTGATAATTGGAAGACTGGGATTTGATTCCCAGCACTGTTGGGCCCCTCAGCAGTGCCCTTAACCCCCAATTTCTTAGTTGTATCAAAGAGATAAATGCGAGTCGCTCTGGATAAGCGTGTTTGCCAAAATGCAGCAAATGTCATGTAAATGGATGTTCCGTACCTGTGTATGTGGTAGATTTTGTGGGTGTACTGGCCCTTCTCGCCTTCCTTCTCGTACGGTTCATTTCGGAGGACTTCAATCCCCTCACCCCCTCCTGTGTTGTTCTTACTGGCCTCTGCCACTGAATACAGCTGGCCAACCTGGTACTGAAGAGGGATTACACAAGCAAATAAAGACAAACGACTACTTCCAATACGAAGTGCAGATAAGCGCAGGTTCTCAGAGGCCAAAAGACAACGATTTCACAATCCTTATGTAAAGAACCATAGTGCTGTCTACGCCAATAACGGCGGTATGAAGATATGAAGATTGTTTATAGTGTCGTTTAAAAGATCAGATGTTGTACAGGACATTAGATACTGGAGTAAGACAGAAAAATTAAGTCAAAATGATCTGAGAACTAAGTGCCATGATTCTTTAATTATAACTCACCTCTTCTACTGAGCACGGCAGCACCACTTGACTAAAACAACAAAAAAAAAAGAGTTAAAAAGAAATGAACAGATCAGTTGTAAAGTCAATACAATGGATTGAATAAATACATTGATCGTTCTTTTCTCCAAACAGCTTTCTAATAAGTCCCTCCTCCTAAATCGTGATTGGCTAATATTTTATTCCTGCAGCCAATCCAAAATTTACAAAATGGTTTTACGTGTTGACGGACTGCGGGTGTTAAACTCCTGGCCAATCCTAGTTTTCCTATTTCACGGAATACGGGTACAAGGAAAAATATTCCCGGCCACTCCAACGCCTTGCTCCAGTACCGGTGTGAAGCCGCTTTTCCGCCCCGTTAGCTGCTTAAGCTAGCTGGCGTTGTTTATTTCCGTTACTTTAGTCGCGATTTGATAAAACTGCGCTTGTAGATTATGTGTAACGGATGAATTTGCTAACGTTGCTTTAGCCAGCTGGCTAAATTTCTCACTCTAATGCTAATGCTAGCGCAGGACAAATACCCCCCACACACCCCAACCCACCCCAGTTCCCAATCACCGACTCGCATTCATTCTTATATAACCAAAGGCTCGAAATATTAGAGAAAGGAGCGCATTTTATTGATCAGAAACGGAACATTTTCGTGTACGCAAAATAATAGAATAGCGTCACTTACTATTCTTTGACTAGTACCATACCGGAGGCCGCGCAGAAGCGTACATCCAAGAAGCTCGCAGTCGGCGGAAATTGGACAGGCTCGCGCTGGCTTGTGTCATCGGGAAAGTGGGCGGGGCCTACAGGGTCAAGGGGGACTGAAGGGAGTCGTGTTTATGTACTGGTGCTGCATTAGTGAATAAAATAATAAACCAACTGTTAGTAAATGAAGTCCATCAGCCTCTGCATTCATCCACCAATTTATTTATATTGAAACAACCAACAGCACGACCCCGTGTATGTGAGTGTGCTGCTGATATAAGGCGGAGGGATAGATGGATGGATAGACAGACAGACAGACAGATAGATAGATAGATAGATAGATAGATAGATAGATAGATTTAAAGAACTATAGATAGATAGAAGGTTGGATGAATCAGTTGTAAAGTTTCTATGCTCATTCAATTGTTTTATGAAGCTGAACTTTCTGTAGCACCAGGTTGCAGGACTGCAATTCACAAACTGATCCAGGGTGTTTCAGGACAAAGGCCACATTATACACTTTTAGATTTTGTCTTGACCTGTATCATACATTTACATTATTCTAGCCAAGTCTAGCACAGATAAAAGCAAAGAAAAAATGATCTGAGCTTAAATCATGAGTTCAATGATCTGACCTTAAATTCTATGTGATATTCAAAGAGAAGATGGAATGGAGGAGTTAGTGTTGCTTCTGTAAGGTACTTCCATCCATGTATCCTTCCATTCATTTATCCATCCATCCATCCATCCACCCGTAGTCTATCAATCTAACATACATGCTTTTGGACTGTGGGGAAAAAACAGAGTAAACCTACATGAGCACATGGAAAACATACAAACTCCACACAGAAAGACCCCTGATAAGGATAAGAACCTGGTACCTTGTTGTAAGGGAATAGTGCTAAGTCCTGCCCTAGTTGTTGGGCTAATTTATAAGCTCAGGAGTGCCTGGTTACACAACTCCTGTAATTGACTGTATAAAAGCGATTATTTATAATAACATCTTCTAGTGTTTATAATGTGTATAATGGTTCCTCTGGGGTTTCCTGGTCTGGTTTGTTTCAAGGTTTCTTCCTCATACCATTTAGGTATTACCTTTTTGTC
Organism: Bagarius yarrelli; assembly: GCA_005784505.1. Taxonomy (NCBI): domain Eukaryota; kingdom Metazoa; phylum Chordata; class Actinopteri; order Siluriformes; family Sisoridae; genus Bagarius; species Bagarius yarrelli. Next base: position 2,646,781 of record VCAZ01000020.1, read on the forward strand.
CTGTCACGTTCACCCCGGGCGCTTTTAATTAATAAATAATAATAATATTCAATTCATTGTGCAAGGTACGTGTACAGAGCCAGTGAAATGCTTTTTTTGCATATCCCATCTTAGTAAGTTGGGGTCAGAGCACAGGGTCAGCTATGATACAGCGCCCCTGGAGCAGGAAGGGTTAAGGGTCTTGCTCAAGGACCCAACAATGGCTGACCAGCAACTCAGCACCTTAACCATTTGAGCCACCACTGCCACCCATGACATGGCAGTCTATATTTCTTATGTAAAGCTGATTTGAGACTATGTCAATTTGCTAAAATAAATTTAAATTGAAATGATGTTGACCTGTCCAGGGTGTACCCCTCCTTCCTTTTGCCCTTTCAGAGAAGGCTGGGATAGGTTCCAGCAGATCCTTGTGACCCCAAATTAAAGAATAAGCAGATATAGATATTTGTGTACATCAACCTATGATTGATAATAATATACCCTTAATTTTATTGCATTTCATTTTTGCCTTTTGGCAGAAGGCAGCTTAATGGTGCTGGGAATTCAACCCATGACCTTCCGATCAGCAGTTTAACACTTTAACCACTGCTCAATTCTGTAAAAATATTTTATTTTAAGCCATTTAAATAGAAAAATTTAATAGAAATTGGACAATAATTTTAATACAATAAAATTAAGGGAATAACGAAGCAAAAATAGAATCGATTTTATTTTATAACAGAAGTACAAATGTATTTATTTTATGTTTTTTAAATTACTGTATGTTTTTTATGCAATTTAATTTGATATAACTGATATGTTTGATATGTTACTGATATATATTTGATATGTTACTACTTTTTTATGTTTATTGGTCAAAAAGAAATTATTATTATTATTATTATTATTATTATTATTATAAATACATGACGTCTCTAACCCGGAAGCAAACCCACCCGTGGCTAATGGATGTGACGTAAAAATCTGTTGCTGTTTTTTTTTTTCAACTATGGAATCTACATTTTGGCCAATGTTTATTTTGCAGTTTTTATTACTGCAGCTTTCTAATAATGCTGCGCTTCTGCAAGCGGTGTCTATTTTATTACAAAGACGGAGACGGGCGTTTCTGGAGCGCGCTACCGCTCTCGGACCCAGTGTGCGTCTTGCTCCGATACCGACAAAAACTCGGTCGTGTTGGATGCGCGTCCGCAGTCGGGACTGGTGGGAGAGAGTAGTGCTGCACGAATTCTCCGACGCAGAATGGAGGGAGCATTTCAGGATGTGTCGTAGATCGTTTGTGAAACTGTGTAACCTGATGAAAGATGTCATTAGTCCCGGTGAGATGACCGTGCGACCAGCGATCCCTTTAGAAATGCGAGTGGCCATTGCGCTTTATAAGCTCGGCGGCTGCGCGGAGTACAGATCCATCGCGTACCGCTTTGGCGTCCATAATGCGACGGTGATGAAATTTGTTTACATGTTCTGTAAAGGCATGGTGAACCAAGCCATCCGACACTTCATCAAAGTCCCAAATCCGCAGGAAGCCCGAGCAATCGCTGAACGCTTTCAGAGCAGATTCTGTATTCCGCAGGTTATAGGATGTGTTGATGTAACCCACATCCCGGTTCTGGCGCCCAGAGATGGACACATGAAGTTTCTCAACCGTAAAGGCTGGACATCTTATGTGCTACAAGGCGTCGTTGATGATCGTTATTGGTAATATTATTATTTTTTTAACAAAAATGGCAAGGATAGATGTAATATTGGGGAAGTGGTGGCTCATGGTTAAGGTGCTGAACTATCAACCTGAAGATTGTGGGCTCGATTCCCAGCTCCAATTACTCAATTGTTTAAATAAGATAAATGTAAGTTGCTCTGGATAAGGGCATCTGCCAAATGTTGTAAATGTAACCAGAGGGTTGTTGGTTTGGTTCCCAGCACCACCAAGGTGGCACTCTGAGCAAGGCTACAATAATCCAGTCAGCCAACCATGTGACCACAGTGCAAAGCAATTTAAGCAGATGCAGGACTGAAACTCTAACCCCCAAAAAGAGGTTAATAATTCTATGGGTCAGATGACCTTTTCTGTAGATAGATAGATAGATAGATAGATAGATAGATAGATCTTTCTAGAAATATAAATAGATCTATCTATATTCTGACCTATTCTTTGTTTTTAAAAAGCATTTTCATTTAGCAAAAATGTAAACGGTGGTCGAGTTTAAGCTTTTTTTGTTAACTTTAATCACTCAGGCTTTTTTTTTGTTTATTTTGTTTTATTTCTTTTTTTTTTTTCGCTCCCTCTCTCAGTGATACTGCCCCGGGTACAGCTATAGTACTTTTAATATATTTCTAGATTATGTGTAAAAATGTTGGTTATCTACATTTAATTATATACCTGATAAAAGTTGTAAAGGCATGTTACTGCTTTATGTTTTCTATGTTCCAATTTCCCACCTTAAATCATTAAAAGTGTCATCACAAAGTGCAATATGATGTGTTTATTGAGTGTGTATATAAAACCAGGCTTTTAATCTCATGACTAATGAATTATTACTTTGTGTTATTATGCTTCGATAATAGCTTCTGGAGTGCAAGCTGTAAAGTTTCTGGAGGAGCTCATGATGCCACCGTGTTTAAGCAATCGCAGCTGTTCAACATGGCTCACCTTCTTCCTAAGGTACACATACGTAGCACTACACACACCGCATACTAACCAGACCCTAACTATTGTAGAATCAAATCTGTTCTCCTATTTCTCTGTTCTACAGTCAAATTTGTTTTAAACCTACAGAAGAAGGCACATGATTGCCATGTAGGCATCAGTCACAGTTTGTTCTCAGGTATTAAAAAGGTAAAGTCGATGTGTGTGCAATTCCAGACCCGTGTGCTTCTAGTATTTAACATAGTTATGTAGTGGCACACCAGACTCCACAACGACCTGTTTGCAAACCACCTACAAAGCTTTTTCAGTCGAATTTGTGGGTGTTTTGCAAACTGTGGGTTTTTTTGTTAATCCAAAACTAGGATGAGGGTTACACATTTTAATTATATTATTTACTTATTTAACCAGAAAAGTTCTATTGAGCTGCAATGTCACTTCAAGATTTGCAGCAAAAGACAGAATTGCAAATAAATACTTATTGCCACACCATAAACAAACACAAAAGGCAATATTCTAAAAACAAAACGGATTCTAATTACTTATTATTAATGGATGGAGAGATGGGTTAAATTCCATGTGTAATGTACCTCCAAGCTGGTTTCATACATAAATAGAAAAAGCAGATCAACCTACTGTATCCCTGCATGAAAAATCTAAACTCTTAAGTGAGATTGTATCTGTTGAGCTGGTATTATACATATTATATAAATATGTGCAGTATGCCAACAAACTAAATATATATTACTGTAATTTACCCACCAAAGCTTTAAAAAAAAATTTTTTTTCTTACTTTTTAAGTCTATTTGGTCATTTTATATAACACATCAACCTAAAAAAGTAGAGAACTTCCTCTGAAAGTACTTGGTCATGCCTCTGGGTTTTTTAAAGAACCAGGGCCATGATGAAGCATTTTATTGCGTAATTCAATTTGGGGTTAGTTAGTTAATGAAACAAATGTAGATTATAAAATCGATGATTGATATTTAATAATAAATACAGATAACGTAATCATTACTTGCCATACCTGAAAAAGGAGAATTAAAAGCCTGATTTAAAAAAAGTGCTAGTTGTTAATAGCTTGACAGTGCGCTAATCAAAACACTGAGCAATTAAGCCGATGTGTTATGTTTCCGTTCTACCTTTCAGAACCCTTGTGAGATCAACGGAACGCCTATCAACTTCATTGTGCTCGGTGACGCAGCCTACCCACTGCTGGAATGGCTTATAAAAGCTTATACCCCTAGTCCTACTCTAACCGCTCAGCAAAATTCCTTTAACAGTTCTTTAAATGATGCAAGAGCAGCGGTGGAAATTGCCTTTCAGAGGTTAAAAGCGAGATGGCGGGTTCTGCTGAAGAAAGGTGACTTCCACTACACCTTTTTACCCTATGTTGCAATAACTTGCTGTGCACTGCACAATTTCTGTGAGAGAGAAAAGGAAGATTTAGGTCAAGCCTGGATGGAAGAGGTTGCTCTTATGGAGAGAACCATACCGCAGCCGCCAACACAGTCATATACGCAATCGAGTACTGCTGGGGAAGCTGTAAGGCAGGTTCTTACAGAGTATGTGGCTAGCAGTCACATGCAGGAGCGATAAACGGGTTCTGTTTATAAAGGACAATGTGAATATTTATTTATTTTTATTTAGTTTGATGAAGCTGTCACCTTTTTATGAAAATGTAGCTTTTTAATAAAACAGTACTGACTTAACATTTTGTGCCTATTTTAAGTTATTACTAAACTAAATGCTGAAAGAAACTTTTTATTTAAAAAACACTTATTATTAATAGTTACACACAATTTTTTAAACATATTATTTGCAAAATTTCACTATAACTAAGTGACTGATTTAATAGTGCTTCTTTACTTCTAATTTTTAACTATGCATTTTTTGTAGTAATGCACCGATACTGGTATTGGTATCGGTGCATTACTACAAATAATGCATGTCTGGCCTGATTTTGAGCTTGTTAATGTCTTTATTTGTCACATAGACTCTACAGCACAGTGAAATTTGTTACTTTGCATATCCCAGCTTAGAAAGTTGGGGGTCAGAGCGCAGGGTCAGCTATGATACAGTGTCCCTGAAGTACCCAACAGTGCCTGTCTGGTGGCGGTGGGGCTTGAACCCTGGTCTTACTGGTCTTCCAATCAACAACTCGGCTCCGTAACATTTGAGTCACCATTGCCAGCATATGTATGTGTATGTACACTCTGATGCCAAAGACTTATACTTCTTGTGACAAATCAGCGCGGTGGTTAGCGGTGTGGAAATAGTTCGAAATGAATAATTACCCACATATAGCAGACTGCAAAAATATCAAGAGGTACAAAAATGAGTACTTATAATACAAGTAAAAAACATCTGAAATTTAAACACAAAAGTGAGCACTGAGAAATTGTGGCTAGCAGCAAACCTTTGCAAGACAAGAGAAAATGGCATGAGATAACCTGAGAGCCATACAAATAAACGCACATACAGGTATCAGCAAGTACCTGGAAAAAAATATCGGTACCTCACTAATATGGTATCGGTCCATCCCTAATCATCTCTATTGAGAATTTAGTTGCTGCCTCATAGCATTATCTTGGCACATGTTGTTTTTTTTCCAGGTGCTTTAGTTTTCTTATACTATCCAGGAGCAAACTATTATGTGGATACGCTAAGAAAAATTACCCCTATGTGTGAATGTGTGTGCATGACTTTCCGTGATGGACTGGTGTCCCAGTCACTTTGTATTATTGTGTTAAAGTGCTTAATGAAAATTTGAGTCTGAGGCAGCGACAATAATTTTATACATTTTTAAAATCCTAAAATTCCAAAATTCTGTTTTGTCAAGAATTTTATAGAAAAAATTAATTTAAGCATGTCTTTTTTTTTGTTTGTTTAAAGATATACAAAAAAATATTTTTAAAAATCAAATATCTAATAACTAATCAATCAGGTAAAAAATTTGGTTACAATTTTTTAGAGAAACGTGACAGTTTTGACCTTTAAATAATTATTCTGCAGTTTTCTCCAAACATGAATACTTATGTATTTCCTCATCTTTATTAACATTTATCCTGGATAAACCTATTCACAAATAGAAAAACGTTTTACTTTAGCATGATATTAGAAAGTGGAATGAAACCAAAGAACACATGTACTTGTTCAGGAACAACCTGTGCATGCCAAACATGTACATGATATGAACAACATTTATTCAAAAAATGTTACACATCTTCCAACACAATATAACTTTTGTATTCCTGGTCATTGTTACCTCCATCTCTGATGTCATGGAAGCCTCATCGCTTTATATTGGTCTGTTTTCCACCATTTTGAATGAAACAATAGCTATTCAGGGTAAGATCACATCATTAACACATCATCAACATTTTTTTCAGACTGGGCTACAGACCCACTGATCAATTTCACAACTTAAGTAATCAATTCAAGTTACTCTATTCAGTAATCAGTTTTGTGATTTGGTCTTTTTAATGCTGCACATTTATAACATAATGTTTCCAGTAACCACTTCTCGAGTTCTGTCCAATTTTATATTTGATGTATCCATCTAATTAAAAATATTGGATGCTCCTGGCTCTGTGAATGACTGTGTACACAATCTGTACTATAAATGCTCTTGTAATGTTAAAGGTAAAGTAACCAGGATTGTTAAAACGTGTGCAAATTGATTGTAAGTATGTATTGTATTAATCTGTTGTTCTTAATTCATGCAACATCACAGGTTTAATGTAAAGACTATATATATAATGTAAAAGACTATATATATATATATATATATATAGATATATATATATATATACTTAAATGTAAAAGAATTTGTTGTGAGACAAAAGTCTAATGATTGTTTGTTAATGGTCTTTGGCATGTACGTGCCCGAATTCCTTAGTTCTCTGATGTAAATAAGATAAACAGCAAATGACTATAACATAACTATGTGAAATTTCCATGGGTACAGAGAAACAGCTACATCTGCACGCACTTTATCTTAACAGGAAGTATATCAGTAGTTGGGGGATTTCTCAAGGCTAAAAAGTCCAGACACTCTGGTTTGCTGCACCTGACATTTACAACAATGGATTATGTAAATTCTGGATATATTTGATAAGTTTTTGAAGATTCATAAAACTGGTATGTAAAAGAACATGCAACAAATCTTACTTAATATTCATCTAAATCGTATGGTTGGAATTATATTGGCATGGTTGTAGAGAGAATATTGCAAGTCTTACTGTATAATAATAGTTTTATAAGATGCTTATAAGGTGTGATTTGTTCTTTAGCTACACTTAGCTTTGTGTAGTTTATAGACATTTGCTTTGTGGTCTAATCTCAACCTAAAATAAAAAAATAGATTTGAAATGAAAACCAGAACTTTAATGTACAATAACAGAAAAAGGATTACTGTAATGTAGCTACCTTAGAACATTGCATAGGCATATAATTACTCTGAATTATAATTATGGTAGGAGGTGTTGGCTTAGTGGTTAAGGTGTTGGACTGATACATTTACATTTACATTTGCAGCATTTGGCAGACGCTCTTATCCAGAGCGACTTACATTTATCTCATTTATACAAGTGAGCAATTGGGGGTTAAGGGCCTTGCTCAGGGGCCCAGCAGTGGTGGCTTGGTGGAGCTGGGAATCGAACCCACAATCTTCAGATTGGGTAAACCAACACCTTAACCATGAGCCACCACTTCCCCCCAGTCTTTTTGCTACCAAAAAGACTGGGGTTCGATTCCCAGCACCACCCCGCCACCACTGTGGGCCCCCGAGCAAGGCCCTTAAATGTAAGTCACTCTTATCTGAGCGTCTGCCAAATAAGGTAAATGAATTACTTTATATGTAATTGTATTGTATAAATGTATTGCATAAAATCTAAAATAATGTTTATTAATTGGGCACTGTTTACAATCGGTTTGTGTTCTCCAGAAGAGGTTTAAATTTCTTAATACTCGAGAACCTATAAACATGCATAAAACCAAAGAAACCACTTTACCTCAATTGTAGAACTAAATCATTTTGATCGGGAAGATTTAAAGTAATTGTAGGAGTTTTTAAATAAGTAAGAGCCATTTGGAGGACCAATTCTATCTGGGTATCTAATTAGATCTTCATATTATAGATTAAGATTTAGATAAATAGATAGTATCTTATTAGTATCTTATTAGATCTTTCATATGACATGTTGTAGATTGTTGTAAGCTTCAAATAAATAGATAGACAGAATTATATTTCCTTTTTACAAGTGCTTGATTTATTAGTATTAGTGACATCACCATTACAATATATAGATCATCATATAACTATTTAAAATAGTTAGAAATATTTTTTTGCTGTCTGGACACACCTATGGTTTATAAAACATTGTTAAAAAAATTAATACAATTCCAAGAATCAAGAAGTTATTGTATTAGGATAACTTTTAAAAGAAAGGGAAAAGGGAAATTATAATTTTGTGTCATTGTAGAAAAAGAAAACTACAGCGAAAACATAAAAAAAAATAATTTTTATACAGAAACATGACATTTTAAGTATTAATTGTATTCAGGGGGTTGAAATAAACCTTAATTAGTAAAATTCTGTACAATTTGGATGCACAGTGAATACGGCTTGCTTCATACAGGTATCAATGATACTATGTCAAATTATTATCATTATACGGGATCCCGATTTGACAAACGATGTTACTTCTGTAAATAAAAATAAAAATAAAAATAAATGTTATGATTCAGTGGAACCAAACTGTGTCTTTTTTTACAAAACCCGAATATTTTGTGTCCCGAGCAGCTTCTCGGTCAGTGCTTTATTCGCCATCCTAATCCCCCTTCACTTTCCCTGAGCCCCTCACACACTTTCCCAGTGTATCGCGAGACACTGACTGGGACAGCAGGCAGAGAAATAATCATACGCTTATAACCCATCAAGAAAGCCATAGACACGTGTTATAGCTGCTATATGATTCAATAATAGCACGTTTACTTTTATTTGAAGCTTAACGTTAGACGCGGCGGCTAGTCAAAGTGGAATGTGGTCTAATACTGAAGGCAACAACACGGGCTTCTTGTCTAAACAACTAGCTAGCTATGTAGCCGCCGAGCTAGGTTAGCTAGCTAGCTAAATCTGCAGCATAACCATTAACCTAGGTTAGTGAGCTAGCTAGCTAGCTAAAACTACTTTAAAAAGCATTGGATTAAAAAAATATATATATATTCGGGTCCGAATTCATCTTCTATCTGTGTCACTAAACATTAAGGTAGGACGTTTTCTCTAGCTAATAGCTAACGTAAACATGTCTAGCTATCTAATTAGCTAGCCAAGTGGCTTTTATTAGCAAAAGTTGCAGATTGACAGCATTAGCTCGTTATTAAGCTAGCATGATAGCTACGATTTTAGGTTTGGCTTTGTCATTTTAACGTTAGTTGTAAGTACGTCCATGACAGCTGTATATTGTTATGGCAGCGAGGCCTGTGTGTGTGTGGGGTTAATTGTTGTTTTCCTCCATAACTAGCTCAAGCAAGCAAAGCGCCGGTCTCCAGTTACACCCTGACCCAAAAATGGTATGTCCACGCCGGGGTTTTATTTTATTATTATTAATATTTGGTGGCGTTTCATTGTTCCAGCAAAAAAAAGCTTATTTTTAATCAACTGGGATAAAAAGGAAGACGTTTGAGCTCTATGTGTGCGTGTGTGTGTGTGTGTGTGTGTGTGATCAGTCAGATCTACGAGCTGTGCACCTTTCATAATAACCAGCTTATAACCAGAGTACTTATGAGTGTGAGATCTATATGCGCAATCCAGTTACATCACACAGAACTAGACTGATTCCACCTCAAGTTCCTGATTTATTGTTGTTGTTTTTGGAATTATTGTCTACCAAACATCCTTTCTGAGATCGTAGGGCTGCACGATACTGGGAAAAAACCCTCACCATCACGATATTTTGTTTTTCTGCGATTTATATTGCATTATATGAAAATAGATGACATAAATAGTGAAGTGATGGCTCATGGTTAAGGTGTTCGGACTACCAACTCGAAGATTGTGAGTTCGATTCCCAGTTCCACCAAGCCACCACTGCTGGGCCCCTGAGCAAGGCCCTTAATTTGCTCAGTTGTATAAAAGAGATAAATTTGAGTGGCTCTGGATAAATGCTGTAAATATAAATAAATGGCTGTAATTGTACTGATTGATGTAATTTTGTAAGGGAGTGTCAAAAAAATAATACACACATAATATGCATCGATAAATACAATACAACAAAGACGCAAATGAATTACAGTCCAGAGATTCAGATACAGAAATGTTATAATCATATGTAAAATCATACTGTATAGTCTTCACTGTATAAGATAAGATAATTCTTTATTTAACTCGAAGGGAATTCTTTTCCCAGTAGCTGCTTATTAAAATAATATCCTAAAACCCTTAAAATAATATAAGGATAAAATGGACTTACAAATATAAAAATTAAAAATAATTTAAAAAGAAAATCTTAAATACTGATCAATTTTATGATTGTTTGTATTGTAAAAGAATGTTATTATAATGTTATTATTATTATTAAATATATATATATTACATATGGTATCGCTAGTAAAAATAATATTGCACATTTAGTTGTACTGATATTGTAACTGTAATAATTAATCATTTTTAATTAATCATTTGGTTGATAAATGACGTACAATTCATTCTTGTTGAAGCTACAAAAGGGATAGTTTTTTTGCACCTGCTAGAAATGTTTACACAGTAACAAATGCTAGACTTTCGCTCGATTATTCAACTTTGCCATTACTCCACAAATCACACGTTCTGAACTGTGGTGCAGTCAAATACCATTTCCACTTGATGGGTGCACACATTGCAGTGTCGATGCTGAAACGATATAATGTGCAGCCCTACTGAAAAAGGAGAACAAAATAAATTGTCAGGATAACTTAAGTAAAGACTTAAAATCTTGATATATTTTTGCAGTTTGTAGGATCGGTGGTTCGTTGACCTTTTTTAAAGCTGGTATTAGCTCCAATTGTGAGTTCAAGTTCAAGGAGCTTTATTGTCATTTCAACCCTATATAGGCGAATGTAGTACACAGTGAAATGAAATAATGTTTCTCCAGGACCCCCTGGTGCTACACAAAACATAGAATTCCACAAAACAACGAAGAGCCACTAAACAGGATAGACATAAAGTGCATGTGTGCAGCCTGGTGCAGAAACAGACAGTGCAATAAACAATACAAACATTACAACGGAACATAACGCAATAGCGCCGACCATATCGTAAGATGAGGTAGACGTGAAATGTGCAAATTAACAACGACATGAGTAAATTAACACTGGGTGGAGGTGCCAACAGTTTCCTTCAGGCAGACGAACATTTTAAAGGACCACCTCTGTTCAAGTATCATAGTATTATCAGTAAGTGGTAGCTCAGTGGTTAAATTGTTTAGGGGTTCAAATCCCAGCACCATCTTGAGCAAGGCTTTTAACCCTCAACTGCTTTTTTGGCAAGGGCTTCATGATATGATATGATATATGATATGATACATGGGTCACGATACAATATATCAAAATATACGTATTGCCATACAAAAAAAATAGCTAAAAATACAACACATACAAAGCCGGAGGTGCCTTTATATTTTCTGCCATTCTTGTTTTTAAGACTATGGATGTATGTGTATGTGTCAGCAACAACTAGAAGACCAGAGTAGAAGTGGTTTGACACTCGCAGAGGGTTTTAATTAAATATTAATCTAAACATAAGTCAGTTAAAAATGTAGTTTAAATATTTATCAATACCAATACAATATAGTGAAAAAATACCGCGATAGTTTTATCTATATTTTATATTTGAGTCTATATTTTTACACACCATTAATAGTTTATATAATCTGCACTATGTATGTGAATTACAGTCTCAACCTGTGCCTTGCTTTTCTCTGTATATGTGTGTGCCTTTGTTTGTGTCTTGTACGTTGCCCTTGTACCTTGTCTTCAACCCATTTTGTTAGCTGCAGGGGCAATAAAACTGTAACAAATTCAGATAAATTTTGCAAGACTTGGGTTCCTCTTAACTGCAAAACAGACCCCAGAATGTTTAATTTGTTTAGCTTTTGTGCCCTTATCTCATTGTCACTGTAACAAAAGTGTTTGTTTTTCTTTCTGTTTTATTGCAGGCCACAGATACACACATCTGCTTTTTAGTAGAGCCTTGAAGCAAAACAAGACCTTCTCCGTGCTGTTTTTCACTGAACAATAGCTCTACATTTTTTTTAAATTTATAAGTAAATCAGTATGCAGATTGTCATGTATAAATTTAAATTATTAGTCACTGCTTTTTACATAATATGTAAACCTTTCTAAAGCAGCGCAGGGTTTTTTTTTTTAAATGGGGGAGATTGGCACCACTCCTATTTCGGTCCATTGCATTTCCAAGTCCTGCGCAGGGCTTTACCCCATGAACAGAGCGTGCCTTCTCTTGACCCCATCAGTTTGTGACAATCCATTCATTTTCGATCAGAAGACTTTAGTGATCAGTCTGCAAATCATAGGAAATCAGTCCCTTCCATAAATAGTTATGAACGGCTCTTTATTAACCCCGCCCAGCCCACGGGCTGCGGCAACCTCATCCCCTCTTCCTCCATCTCCATCTCCCTCACCTTCTCCTCCATCTCCTTCATTGCTGCCCCTTTCTGTGTGTCCTCCGCCTTTACCCCCTCCGGGTTCTGGCCAGCCGCTATCTTCTCTGTCTGACACACCGACTCCCTCACCTTCGCCCTGCCTTAGCTGGACCGAGTTCTGTGAGCTTCATGCCCGGGTGGCCGCTGGCGATTTTGCCCGTCACTTCAGGGCCTTTCTTTTGGAAAATCCACATTATTCCCCGGATTCTGCTGCTGCGTTTTGCCGCCGCTTCACTGACCGATTTGTTCGGCATTTTGAGAGCGAACTTCAGGGAGGTGGTGTAGTAAGGGAGGGTACAGGAATTTGGGTCACTCAGTCTGATTGTACTTCATTAGAGGAAGAACCGACATCACCACCACTTCTGCCATCTGATGCTGTTGCAACCTGCCTGCCCACACATGTCAGGGCTCCACCCAAGCCACTTTCAGTTAGACAGGAAATGGACACTCGAGGTTCGGACAGATTTCAGAATTCCACCATTTTCCAGGACTCATATGCTCATGCACAAATTCTGCCACCTTCTTCTTCTTCATCATGTTCGTCGTCAATGGGCGGGAACAATGGCCGAAAAGAAGATAGGGCCTTGACGGTTAAAAAGTATCCTGGCCACTTGCCTGGTAATGGAGACCTGGAGGAAGAAGAGGACAGCTGGGTGGGGCCAGTGACGGGAGAGGAGGCGGAGTCAGATGAGCTAGTGGGGAAGGACTGTGAGGCAGAGGGCAATACTCTCACAGACAGACCTGACGGCAGCCTGACACCACAAAGTCCTTCTTCCGAAGGACCACTAAACTCTGGGTCAAAGGGAAGCATACCAAGCGCAGGTGGCCACTCCAAGAACAAGCTCAAGAAACGCTTCTCCCTGCGCAATGTGGGACGCAGTGTGCGGGGAAGTGTTAGAGGTATCCTGCATTGGCGGAGTTCCTCTAGTGACTCTCCTCAAAGTTGTGGCTCGGCTAATGTCACACAGCTGCCCTCCAGCTACAGCTACACTATGGGCCTGCAGGATGCCAAAAGGAGTGCTCAAGGTGGCCCTGCCTCGCTTCCCGTCTCACTTTCCCTGCCCCTGTCACTCCCTCACTCATCATCCTCCTCTCTGCCGCCATCATCTTCCAGTAGTGCCACCTCTCTCTCACACTCTGAAGCTCGTGATCGGAGAAAGAGTAACGGAGAAGGCGAGAAAGAGAAGTGGACCCACAGACTGGAGAAGCTGCGCCTGTCCCGTTCTCCACCACCTGCCCTACAAGCACCTGTGGGAATCACGTCAGCCTTGTTGCCTTCTGTTTTGTCTTCTAGAAAGACAGGCAGACTTGTAAGAGAGGGTGGAGTGAATGTCTGCTCCTCTGCAGATGAATTTACTGGATTACATGGCTTTCCGGGCTTCTCTTTTGGGTTGCTTCACCACGGCATGGACAATAGCAATGCCATCTCTGGCTCCAGTGCAGATCAAACAGGAGGAATGCCTCCTCCAGTAACGGGGGCAATAGCTGGACGGGGCACTCGCTGGCACAAGTGTCGACTGGCTCTGAAGGAGCGAGACAAAGAAGGAGTCGAGAAAGGGGAGGAGTACTTCCTTGAGTTTTACATCCCTCCCAAGGTAAAAATAAAAGTTAGATGCTCAACACTATTTAAAGAGGTAGTTTTTAGGGTCAGTTTTATACATTGTATGTTTGTTGCCCATTGTTGTAGTTCATGAACCTTGCCAACTCTAGTAGCAAGTAGAAAGTTGGGTATAATTTGATTCAAATCGTCATGTTACTGTGAATCAAATAGTCAGGATATGGAAAGCAGAAAAAAACTGTTTTCTCTTTACTTTTTAGGCCTCCAAGCCCAGACTGACTATCCCATGCTGCTGCATTTTAGACATCAGGAGCACCACCGCTCTCGAAGTGCCAGACAAAGAAAACACTTTTCTCCTGCAGGTTTGTCTTCACAGGTCTCTGTTACTGCTTCCATCTCACTCTCGCTTCAAGGTGCCTCTCGACAGATGCCCCTTTTATGACGATTGTAATAGAATCAGTTTTTTTACATTTTGTTTACTACGGTTTTGATCTTTCCTATTGCTTGTTATCGTCTCACTGGCTTTGTTTTTTTTTTCTTTTTTAGTTGGAAGGACAGGTTTGTTATGTCATTGAGACAAGAGATGCTATTCAAATGAGAGCTTGGCTGAGTGACATTAGAAACAGCATTTGTCTAAGGTAAGGCCCATTCAGCTATATCTGATCTATTTATATACATATACATACATACAGGTCACATTTTGTAATTTGCAATAATTAGACATGCAATAAAGTAATCTGATCATTGAAAAGAAAATGTCTTTACATGCCAGTCACTAATTAAAGCATTTTTTTTCCTCAAATCATGTTTAAACACAAGTGGATGTTAAAAGTAAATTTTGCTATTTTAGTAGCGTACATAAACTGGTTCATATTGTTTTATATCAATTGAATCATACGGTTTTAATGCAAAGAATAACCTTATAAACACTGAAATCTGATGCTGAGCGTACTCATGGAAACACTTACTCTTGGGGTTTTAAACTTAGTGAGCAGGACGATATCGAAGGAGTGTGTGGTGGAGCGCAGACAGACCTCAGTAGCACTCCGGAATTCAGCGACCGTCTATCTCAAGGTAAGTGAATTGTTAGTTATAATGTAGTCCGTGCCTATAAAAACTATTGTAAAATCAGAACCAATATTCAGTGCTATAATTGGACCTATTATTATTATTATTATTATTATTATTATTATTTAACATCGGTCTTGATTGTCTAGGTACACATGCAGTGATGAATTCCGTCTTAAAATTATGTGAATTATTAAAATCTTAGTATTATTAAGTATAGCTATCTTTTTTTCTTTGTACTATTTCAGTCATGTAAAATTGCAGAAAAAAAAGAATAAACTATACATATATATTTTTTTCTCAAATTGATAAAGCATCAAAATAAAGAAGTTTGTTGAAATCAAAAATAATTTAATAGCTTTTTACGGCACAAGTAAAGCAAAGATAATTTTACATTTACGGCATTTGGCAGATGCCCTTATCCAGAGCGACTTACATTTATCTAATTTATACAACTGGGCAATTGGGGGGGTGGGGGGCCTTACTCGGGGGCCCGGCGGTGGTGGCTTGGTGGGGCTGGGAATCGAGCCCACGGTCTTTGGGTTGGCAGCCCAACACCTTAACCATAAGCCACTTCTTCCCCATTTTAATTAATTTTTATATAAAAATTATATATATAAAATTAATTCAAAATTATTATATATTATTTTCAGTCCTTTCACTTGAAAAAAATAATTTTAAAAAGATAATTTAATTAAATCACTTTCAATTTTAGCAGTGTTTTTTTAGCAACTTGTCACATACTGTACATCGGCGCATGATTTAAGGCTCCTGTGCCGACTACTAGATGGTAATTAATGGAAAAGGTAATACTCAAAAAAATGGTATTGACCCATCGAAAGCATGTCATAAACAAATACGTCAGCAGATTTAGGATCACTTCAGTCAAGCCTATTCTGTCAAGCTAAATTGTTCACACGGGGCTAAACGCTCAGGGGGATCTTTAAGCCCCAATATTATGTGTGTTTTTACTCTAAATGCCATACTTTTATTTATTTTTAATGAACAATCGTGTACTTAAATGCCAGGAAAAACTCAAACATTTTATTAATCTCTATATATGTTTATTAATCTATATATATGTTTGGTAAATTTAACGCTTTTGTTTTTACAAATCTATAAATCTTTTATTTTAATTAGCTCACAATTGAATTTGATTAAAACCAGACAAATGAACAAACGCTACATTTGGGGATTTTATGTCATCCCGTGGTTCACTTACCCACAGTGCCTCTTGCCCCACTGTAGTTTATTACTCTATTACATAAAGACAATTAAATATTGTGTGTTTCTTCATGTACAGTGTGTTATGGTGGAGTGGGTGGTTCGCCACTGCTGGAGCAACTTCCTCCCGAGTTGCCACCCCGCGCCCCTCTAGATGAACCTGATGGTCGGCTGCTTGGCGGTGGCGGAGCTAGTCTTGGCATGCCATTTCCAGAGACGCCTGATGCCACAGGTATCTATTACAAACAATTCAAGTAAAGATATAATAAACAGTTAAGTCGAGTTAACACTGTCATTTTTGATTGTCTTTTGCGATTGTTGCTCGTCAGAGTGTATGACTATGATCTCTATGTCACACTGTAGGATTTTAGTTGTTATAATGTCAGACTGTACTACGGATGCACACAGGAATGCACACACTCGGGCGGAATTTTACAACATTATTTCGTGACACGTTCTGTAAACTGCGTTATACAGAGCTAAATTGTATGTAGCGGTAATTTTGCTCATGACATAAACTGCCTTTTTTTGGCTGCCGGTAAACCTGTCAATCTGACGAATAAAGACAACAGATTTCAGCATAGGATTATAGGAATTTTATATAATTTTAAAATTTGTCTCAGATGACCAAATCTTGGCTAAAATCACACAGTGTAAATTCATTTTAGGTCAAACGGGTTTACTTTAAAGTATGTAACCTCACATCCATACAGCCTTTGTCATACTTCCTTTTTTTCATACCACAGAGGTCCTCAGTGTTTTATTGCCTTTTCTCAGGGTCCTTCCTGTTCTCAGAGGGCATAGCAGCAGAGCCAGTGGAACACCCATTAAGTGAATGTCAGTGGTTTCATGGTACCTTGTCACGGCTGAAGGCAGCCCAGCTGGTGCTGGCAGGCGGCATGGCAAGTCATGGCGTCTTTCTTGTGCGCCAAAGTGAGACGCGGCGTGGGGAGTACGTACTTACTTTCAACTTCCAGGGCAAAGCGAAGGTAAGTACACAGTTGTTTTTCATTTCTGTACCTTTTATGATCAAAATCTGAATGAAAAGCACTGTTGGGACACAACTCCCATTTTTGTCTTTGGTTCCTAATTTATTGTATTTATAAAAATAGTATCATTTCTCTTGTTTTCTTGTCTATGCAGCACCTGCGTCTTTCTTTGAACGAGGATGGCCAATGTCGTGTGCAGCATCTCTGGTTCCAGTCTATCTTTGACATGCTGGAGCACTTTCGGGTGCACCCCATACCCCTGGAGTCAGGGGGAGCTTCAGATGTCACCCTCATCAGCTTTGTGGGGCGCCACAGCTGCCCGGCAACCAGGTATTGATGCTCGGGGCCAAGGCTAAAAGCTGGAGGAATGAAGGAAGGCTTGAGTGTGATGGCAGACTAGAGTAGCGTTTGGGTTTTGTTTATATACTTTAGAAAGCATTTGATGTATCCTAACATCCCAGATAGCATTTTTATAGTATAAACCGTTATGATAATGTGAATGCACCATTTCAGGGCAACTGCATTAGCTTTGTTACATTGTAATAGTGCTATTTGCCACCTGTATGGCTTGCATGACTGGTGTTTGCTGTTTGCTGACTGTGCATGACTTGGCTTTTGACATTTTTCAGGTTTTTGCATTTGCTTAGTTTGCATGGCCTGATGTGTTTACTTGTCCCTTTCCTGCAGTACCCTTTTCCCCTTCAATCCACATCAACAATTTTATTCTCATCCGTCTTATCATTGTACTTATTTTATCTACTCTCCTTTAACTGTTTAACCTTTTTTTTGCCTTATTCATACCGTTGAATCAAGTCTCTTTCTTTCAACTCTTTGTCTGAGCCACACCTTACACATTACAACTTTTATCGTAATCATACTGAGGCCTAGCTGATATAAGAATTGTTGTCCCATATTATTTCGATAAAAAAAAGACATGCGAGAGGGGTGGTACCGCTGAGGGATGATGACTGCAGGAAGAAACACGGTAATTTAAGATATATGGTAAAAAAACAATGACATGGCTGGAGGTAAAGTCGTCTCACAGCTTTAGGTTCTATCGTTCTATCATATGGTCGAATAATAATATGGTTGCGAATAAAGCACCGTTTCCATCCAAACAGTCAGAACAAAATCGTCACTCGGACACGTATCAAAAAGAAAAATTTAAGCTGCTGAGGTAGAAGAACTGTGAGTCATTATTGGTGTATAAAAATTATTTGCCTCTTAAAACGTAGTGGAAACGCAGTCGTGTCATCTTGCTTTCGAAGGTGGAAGACTGCTTTTCAGGAACGCGGCCAGTCAAGACAGTTCGGGGAGGTTATAATACTGAACCACTTTGAAGACATTTTAGAACGACCAAAACAACATTTCAGATGATGTGCAATAAGATCGGTCTGCTGGTTAGTCAGTTAATGCCACAATCACATGACATATTTGATGTGCATGCTCAAGTAATGCATTAATGTGTTTCCATCGTGGTTTATGTGCATTTTTTCTTATCAGTTAAAAAGTTTATCCTACTCAGTTGTGCGCATCATTTTTTAAATGAATTTATTCGCATCTTGGCGTTACCAGCCAGTGCTTTTCAGTGCGCTAGTCCAAAAATGGGCATAATTATAGATGGAGGGAAACATGACTAATGTAGTATTCATCTGAGTACTCTGGTTACTACATTATATTGCCCCTGTGTGAGAACAAGCTAGACTGCTGTCTAGTCTAGTCAGGTTTGTATTTCCAATTAGCTTCCAATGTTCCTGGGATAGGCTCCAGGACACTGTAACCCTGTCCAGGATAAACGCGATTACTGTAACGAATAGGTGAAAAAAGGAACAGGGTTTGGTAACAGGTTTTACTGCCGTTAATATAAATAAAAATTGCTTAAATATGTTAATAATCTATTTATAATACTCATTACAATAAAATAACATCTGTGGTATGTAGTGTCAACTAGATAAACATCATGCAGTTGAAAGTATCAAATGCTCAAAAAAGAGCTCAGAAAGCTCAAAAAACCCTAATGTAGTTTCATACTTATGATAGTGTTTTTAAAGGCTTTTCCAAATATCCATCTAGCTTTTACTGTCTTTACACCCATCTATCTCTTTCTTTCATTTATTCTCCTATATCATCCCTTTCACTGTATGTGCACATCTACCCTTTGCCTGGACCTCAGTCCCACCCTATTCCCCAGGCCTCCTGCCTGCTAGTGCGTACCAAAGCTCTGATTGGCTGTCTTTGTTGTTGTTTGTCGTTGGGTCATCTTCGCAGGCCGGGACAGGGCAGGCAGCCGGCCCACAGTCTGTGATGTCATCACCACGCGCCATCCTGATTCTCCATCAACCCCCATCTCTGACTGTGTGTAAGTGAGACAAGATTTAATAGACCGAGAGCAGGTTAGAAAAAAAGTAAGAAAAGTATGATATGAAAAAAAAATGTATCTGATATTAAGGGCTAGTCTAAAATGAATAACAATGGACAATAAAAAGACTAGTCCAGTGTAACCGGTGAAGGTGATTGAGATGGGTGAGAGTGGAGCAGCAGGTCATCTGTTCACCTCAGACGCACATTTTGTCTGCCAAATTGTTCATTCACGGCTGGATTTTTGGTTGCACAGATCCATCCTAGATTTGTCGGCACATAGAACATTGCTCACTGTAGCTTGTGATTATTACGACATATGTTTTCCATTTAGCAAACTATCTTTCTTCACACATTTGACAGACAACAAGCTCTTTCTCCACTTTTTCCTCAAATCCTTTTTTTTTTTTTAACGTTGTGTAAAATGAGTTTGTGTCTTTCTACAGCCTTAGAATGTAGGATGCATTATTTATAGACACACTGTGGAGACAGGGTATAGAAAGTCTGTGTACTGTGTGTAATAATTCCATTACTGGGACACATGCATGGGTTTGCTTCTTGGATCTCTCACGTATTTTGCCATTTCTTTTTCTCGTTCCTTTTTTCTCTGTCCCTCACCTTTTTTTTTCCCCTTTATACTTTTCCAACTTTGTTCTCTGTGGAACTTGCCACTTTTATAAATACCTGATTTTTTTTCCCCCTTTCGACTTTATTTTTTTCTTGTTTTGCCCTCTTCCTTTCTACCTCTCTATCTTTTTCCCTTGGCTTTTCTGTCCTTGTTCCAGACTTGACCAGCAGACCCCGTAGCCCTCCTCAGCCTCCGCCTCCCCCCCTCCCTCCAGGGCGTCCACCACCACCCACACCACCACAGGAGCGCGCAATTGATGTGGAGGCTGGAGGAGGAGGGGGAGGAGGAGCGATTAGCGGGCCAGAGGAATGTGAGGAGCGTGAAAGGGAAGCATCTCTAAGACAGCTGGAAGGAGCTGAGTCCGAAGAGCGTGAGGGAGGCCGGGCGCGAGCCATCGACAACCAGTACTCCTTTTTCTGAGGAGAAGAAGAGGAGCACCAGTCACAATCAGTATTTTTCACTTCATTGGAAGAACTCAAAGGGGAGGGAGGGAAGCATTACTAACACTATTAAAAAAGGCTTTTAACGCATGAGAGAGATATGGAGGGAGACACACATGCACTGTTCATTGAAAATACTACATTAAACACTAAGTAACCATACACTACATGGAGATTTGGTAATGTTACACTACATCTATTATTTCCTAGTATTTCAGTATTAAATGTGTCTTTTGTTGTGTTGTGTTGCATAGGACGGTCTGGTCCTTCAGCTTCGTGCAATCACACTGGATGGTACTCGACCACCACGTGGTGCTATCATTTATACACAGATGTTTCACGCTATCATATTTTTCCGGTACATTTACTTTGTTTTCATTTTGTGTATTTTTTTTTTTCCTGTCCGATCAGCTGCCACTAATGAACCATGATTGTTGCAGTTTATTTTAGTGCTAGACTTCACACGACTGCTGCTTGCCAAAAGAAACCAAACTCATCTGTGAGTCAGACACGACAGTAAACATCTCCATTGCCATCGTTACCTCAGTGCCCTCGGGCTGTATGGGTACGACTGCTGATTTGAGTTTTTTTGAAATGCTTAATAATTAAAAGGAGTATAAATCAGCTGCTTTCAGATCAGCAGTCTCGCAGTAAAACACTTGTGGTGTGTGAGCCTCGATGCCTGGGGTCACAGGGTCGGAAAGATTATTGTCACATCTGCAAAAATCTGATATTCTTACCAGCACTCAATTTAATAGCTGCGTCCGAGTCGATTAATCGAATCGGGTGTCGAAAAAGACTGAAGATAAATTCGAATGGGACTGGAATGGGAATTAAGTGATGCGTGTGCATGTCAGTTTTCACAAAATGTATTTTATACAGTGGTATGATTGACTGCTGGTTAAAGTTAAAGCACACACGTGAAAAGTGATTTGGTTCGAAAATTCGGAAGCTGTCTCTTTTGTCAAGGGACAGTCTCTCTCTCTTTCTCTCTCTCTCTCTCTCTCTCTATATATAATACTCATTCTTTGTCTATATTCAGTAGCTGCATTTGATTCATCTTAGATATCTGCCTTTATGATGTCCAGTTTATCATCTCTCAGTTTCAGTATTTTTTTAAACACACACACACACACACACACACACACCTCCACACTGTTTTACTTTTGATTGTTTCAGTAGTCCATCCAGAAGAGGGCGAGTGTTGTTCATTTCTATGGGAATTTGATTTCTTATTGAATATGCTGATAAGAAAGAGAGCGTAATAATTGATAGTAATAATTGTCTAAATAATAGTATTAATTTTATTTTTCATGTCATTTTTAAAAATGCCTTTGTCGTCTGTCATATATTCTGTGTATACATAATATTGCTCTCCAGACTGAGTTTCACATTTTTTTTTGTGCTTTTTTTTTTTGTATAGCTTGTAATCTCCCTCAGCCTGTCCCACACTAATTTCTTCTTTGCCTCCTTACAGTTTCTTTATACTTTAAGATTTTTTTAAAGACCGGGACAAATGGCAACTCCCTGTGCCTTCCTATGTTCTTTACTCACAAGTCTGTGCTAGTCAGGTTTTGTCTTCTATCCCTTTTTAATTTTACTCCTTCACCCATAGCACCCACATCCCCAAATTTATCAAATCTTTGTCATTTTGTAGTCACTGTTTTATTCTCTACTCCCTTTTTCTTGACTTTTGGACTTCTATTTGTGCCTTTTCTCTCTCTTTCTCTCTCTCTGTGCTGGGACCGTGTGTTGAGGTGGGCTGTGTTGTCCACTCTGTGTAATTAATTTCAGGTACTACATTGAATTTAATAATAATAATAATGATAATAATAATACATGACAATGGTGATATAAATATACTGAAACATGTTTTGGAGTCTTGTGTCTGTGTGTAACTGCAGTGTGTAACAATCTTTATGAGGAAAGTCTTCTGCAGCTTTGAGCAGGCATATTGTTATACTTTACGTTTATAATGTCTTTAAGCAGGGGAACCTATGAAAGGGAAAGAATGCGAGTTTGGGCCACCTACCACAGCCATTCTACATCAAACATACTATTACATTACTGCTCGTACTGGTACTGCTTTTAAAAAAGATCTCTGGGGGCCCCCAAAGTGTGTGGGCCCTTAAAATCATCCTAACTTTCCCCCACACAGCCACACCCTTGTCTT
Organism: Bagarius yarrelli; assembly: GCA_005784505.1. Classification (NCBI taxonomy): domain Eukaryota; kingdom Metazoa; phylum Chordata; class Actinopteri; order Siluriformes; family Sisoridae; genus Bagarius; species Bagarius yarrelli. The sequence continues at coordinate 2,669,561 of VCAZ01000020.1, forward strand.
TAAATTAATAGGATTAACGATTTATTAGTGGGATCTTTACATAAAAAATTATTTTTACATTAAAATATTATACTACTTACTTGATAAAGTATTGATTGAGAGAATATTTCATATTGTGGCATTTCAACAGAGGCTGTGATGTAAAGAAGAAATAATACTTCGTCACCGTATTTAAGTATTTTTTCGGGAGAAGCTGTATTTTGCTTAAAGTCTGTCAACTTTTACTCCACTACATTTCCTAAATAAAATCCATCCTTCTGTTCCGGTACATTTCTCCGAAGCATATTCGTTACACCCGTCCCTTAAAATACAGAATCGTCCAGTTTTGAGTCAATACAGGACATCCAATATTTGCAGGCATTCGTGCACACGTTCCACACACAGTCCATGAACACTCTGCTTACTTGTGCATGCGCTAATTTAAACATAAAGATGACTTATCTGTCTGGCAAGTGGGGGGAAAAAAAGCAAGAAGAGGAGGAAAAGAGGAAACATGACAGCGGTAAGTGATGGACATAGAATTAAGGAAAATTATATGACAAACAAATGTTTTCATTGTTAAGTCCATCTTAGTTTCGTTTAATTATTTGTGTGATTAATTAATGGTAATAGTCCAATTACTAATAGTGATGCTGAGAAACAGGTTCACTGGGGTTGCACTAAGCAGCATCTATTAGGTAGTGTTTAGCAGGTGACAACGTGTTACTTTATATATGAAGAACTGTATCTTCAGGATTGGATTGTATTGTAAAGATGAAGATTGATATTTTGTTAATGTATTATCACTTTGTTTTAAAAAAAATAATAAACAATATGTGTTTTAGCTACTTTTTGTATGTGAAATATACATATATAAGAGAGTCTACTTAAAATGATGGTGGGTCTCGGCTCCAGATCTGCCTCCAGTTTCAAAAGTTTCAGAGCTGAAACGAAAGTGAATGCAAAGATACTGACGAGAGTGAGAGAATTAATATTAAGCCAATTGCACAATTTTTGTCTTTACTACAATAAAAAGTGTTTGATTAGTTGGATTTTTGATAAAACTTCTTTGTGCATGTGCAAACAAGTGCTCGCACAACCACAGTTCGATGAATTTTTCCACTGAAAGTTCCATCCAATTCTAAAGCAGATTCAATGATAGACACACGAACAGCATGAAAAGTGCATCTTCTTATTACATTATTATTAGTATTTATATGTCTTAAAACACTTGCAAAGAAAAAGCTGCACACAATGAGACTGAAACTGTTTATAGGACATTTAATGTAATGTAAAAATAAACATTCAATGTTTTTCCTCTCTATTTTTCATTTGTACTTTTACTTTTAATACTTAAGTAATTTAAAATTAAAAAATACTTAAGTACAATATCACCAACTTTAATACTTTTACTTAAGTAAGATTCTAAATAATGACTTGAACTTCTACCAAGTTTTTTTTTTTTAATTGAAATTGCTATTTTTTTTACTCAAGTGTTGCTTTCTGGTACTTTATCCGCCACCCTTTGCATTTTAAAGGTTAAATCGCAGGATGTCCACAATGTTGCACTAAAAAATTCAGTTTGTTCTCTGCTTCATGTCACCAGATTCCAGTCATCAGCTCTTACATTCGATTTAGGATACGTGCGGAACTCAGCCCAACATTTGTTAGATTAAAAAGTTTGTTTCTTCTTTAGTTTTCTAGTTTCTTTTCTCCAGTCAGTGCTTCTCAAAGTGGTGAGTTTGTGTTTTTTCTTATGTGGGTACCCTTATACACACCCCAAAGATTCTATTTATTATTGAGTTTTAATAAAGTCCATTTGTTTGGTGCTTCAATTGAAAAGGCTTTACTGGAAACCTCGATAACACGAAATCCTATAAACTTATAATAAAACTTATATTTTATAAATATCTTAAACTTAAAAATAATGTTAATTTGGACCTAATACGTTCTGTCACATTCAGACCATGTTAATAGAATTAATTGGTAACTGGAACTGTTTTGTCTAATCAAAAGTTTTTTCTTCATTACAGAAGTCAGGTGTTAAGAGAAAAACTAAAAGGTGTGTTTTTGAGACAATTATATTATATAAGCATATTAATTATTATAATTATATATAATTATTATAATTATATTAACGATTACGTCACAACGCCATGAGAAATATCAATGTTGACATTTCAGGTAATATTTTTATTCCAGCTTAGCTTTACACTAAAACAATACAGTACATCAGTAGACTCGTTCATGAGGCTGTTTTTGATCGCAATCTCCTCTTTTTTGAAATAAATCTAACTGATTACACTAAAACCTGCAGAAATATTTTTATTTGACACTTTTCTTGCATTTGTGCCCTCTATTAACTTTCACCTCATGCCCTGAAAAAGGCTCCATGCTGTTTATGACCCTGAGAAGAAAAGGTGTTGCCTTGGTAAGAAAGCTAAGCACAAACTTCAATAATGAATAGAAATTAGAGCAAAATGACTGCAGATTTGGAAACAGATTGCAGGAGTGTTTTGCCTATTATATCAGATTAGTTTTAAACTACAAGATAGATTTGATTTCCAGGAAGGGATGTCAGAAAAGATAGAGTGTAGAAACGTCCACATGGAGGCAGGAGAGAGAGAAATTATGTGTCACTATCCAACAACAAACCAAAAGTATCATAGACTAGGCATTGACCTCCAGGATGCTTTCATGAATCTGTGAAAAGATGAATCTATACTAAATGCAATGTACTGTTGCATCCTTTTTTTTTTTTTAATGGGGTAAAAAATTGTGATTATGATTTGTGAAAATTTTAAAGAATTTAAGAATGACGGTATGTGTTTCATCTTTTTGTCAGTAGGTGTGATTGAAAATTTGTCAATAATTTAGAGAATTTAAGATGACGGTGTGTGTTTCATCGTTTCATCAGTGGGTGGGATTACATGCACCCACTTAATGCGATTATAATGAGATTTTGGCAATATTGCGATTAAACTTTGCCTCATGTAAGCCCAATATTTAGATTTAAATAATGCAATCTAAATAAAGCTTATAATCACACCAGGCATAATTGTATTAACACAGGTTGTGTACACTGATTTTCGTTGAAATACACAGGCGTGTAAACACCTTAATCGCATTATTGGCGCGGATCACATATTTTGTATATATTTTAATATATTTTTTTATTGAAAAACCTCGATTCCACGATTCCGAATGCCACAAGCGCACAGCGGGTCATGTGACAAAAATTAACCAATCAACTCGCGTTTTCAAGAACGGGGCCCTTAATCCTATTATCCCAAAAATCAGTGTGATTAATTACATTATGACGTTGGTTATTATGATGTCAAAAGCAAATACATGCAAATTCCATTATTCGTGTTTCTCGCTAAGAATAGTGGCGTGCCGCGTCATTCGTTTACGTCATGAGCACATGCGCACTTTAGTCAGAGCGCCAATAATGGCTAAATATTAAGATTAAAATCTACATACATCACCTATGTTAATTATACTTGGTGCAATTATGATATTAATCACATTATGTAGATTGATGGACTGCGCTTAAAAGAACACTGTAGTAATAAGTTTAATAAGGCTTATGTCCTATTTTAACATGCAACCAATAACCAGAACTGAAAGAATTGTGATACAGGGCCATTTATTTATTCTAGGGTTACAATTCATCTTGTTTAATTCGCAGGGGCATTTATCAGTTCAAACAAAACGTACCTAAAGCCCCCTTTTGTCAAATACCCTTGCTGAATGTTACATGGAGATTTCAGGGAGATTCAGATGCACCACGCAAACATGGCTCGCGTCCGCGAACACCCTCTGTCGTGCACGTAGTGCGTCATTGCGTCACAGATGCAGTTTCGACCAATCAAAAGAGATTTGCTAAAAGCGGGTTGCCATTATGTTAAAGGCAAATCTTAAGACGTGGTACCGGCTTTTTTAACAAAATTAAGAAAAACTGTTTGACACTTTTCTTAATAGTGCTCATGACATGTTTTCAGAATAAAGACAGAAGAAGATTCTGGGCACTTGGAAAGGAAGCTATCGACCGGTGCAGGATATTTCTGACGCGTATTCCGAGGACTTAGCTAGCTAGCTAACTATCAAGGTTGCTAGCATACGCCAGAGAACATTGATACGCGCCACAACGTTAGCTGACCAGCCTAGTTAGCGGCTAGCGATGTCTTTCCGCCGCCAGAATGTGAGTATTTACAAGTCCCACCTGATTGTAACGGCATTTTATAGACTAAATATTTAACTAAAGGTCGATTCAATTACATTATGTCAGCTACCAAGCTAGTTAGGTTAGCTATTTGGCCGGCTAGCTTGTTGTAGCTAGTTTCCAGTTGCTGATCAGCCAGCATGGACATCGCAAAAGCAAAATATCACGCGTAGATAATCATTATGCAAAAATACAATTAAAATAATATATTTTCAGCAACAGTCTGGACCAAGTGGCCGCAAAACCTCTAACGGACCTTCTGGATCGGCCGGCATGTCACCGACAGTTTCTGGGAGTACCACTACCAGACCAACCCCTGGAAGGTAATCTAAACTAGGCTTACTCTTCAGAGAAAAGCCGAGGATCTGTATTTCATCATGAGGCCTACCGGTTAAAGGGGGCGTGTACATGTCGTCTAAATGAGGTACCGTTCAGAAAAGACCAATTGGACGATATCTTGGAGAATTAGCAGACCTGCTGTCCAATTACAGTTTAGAAGCGCTGATCGACATTTAATCTAACCAATAAGACTATTGCGGCCGTAATCATAAACACCCGCGTTTATGGCACATTTAAACCAATAGAATAGTGAAACTCGCTGATTGACGCTACACCTGACCAATAAGTATTTCAGGGGCGGGAACAAATGAACGCTTGGTAGCGTTTTGTTGTTGTTTTTGTAATCCATATGAGTCTGAACAGGGTTTTGCTTCTCCATTCGAGCATTTTGACAGGGACCGATCGTAACCCTGGAATGCACCTGACAAAAAAGTATTTATATAATTTTCGTTTTCAGATACGTCGTGCTTGTAATAAGTGTGATCGCTACGGCTGTACATTCTTCATTGTTAACGTTCCGCTGTTGTTTGCGCATGCTGGCTAAAGCTAGCCTGTTAGCTGACGCATTGGTTTAGCTAATGTTAAGCTGATTAGTAAAACGTACCGAGCTCTGTGTTTAGATATAGTCATTACAAACAGCCTCGATAAATGTCATAAATATCGCACGTTTCTTTTTTACAGCTGTAGCGGATGGCGTGCAATCGTTATGTATCATTACACAATACCCATGTGGCCATGTTTTGAAGCTGAAGGTGCGAAAAAAAGGAATATTAATGTACGCAGTCAGGGAGCCAGTCGGAATATAACGTAGAAGAGAATCATGCACATGTCGTTATTTTAACATGTAACACCTTTTTTTTAGTTTTGATAATAATAATAATGCCAAAAAAATAAATAAATAAACGCATACTACCTGATTGAGCCCATTGTATAAGCTCACATAGGCGTGAACACATTTATTTGAGCCTGATCCATGTGTTTCATGTTAATTGTCCCAGTTTAGCACAGACACACCTTTATTCATGTCACATTTTGTTTCCTGACCTTTTGATTATTAATTCCTTTTCAGGAACAGAAACTCTGTGAAGCCTCCCTCACAGTCTCCTCCTGTATGTACTCTAAATCAAATATAATAGCTCTTTTTCATCTCATATCTGTGGTTTCTTGTCCAGGGTTTCTCTCCCTTTTCCCACCTTTAAGCCTACCATATTATAGACACAATTACAGAGCCTGTAGTTGCTGTCTACTAGATTTTTTTTACACTTGCCTACACCCTGTTAAGTTAATATTAAAGTTTAAGTATAATATTGTGTGTGTGAAAGAGGCAGACTGCACTGTCAGTATTTCTTAATGGCGTCTGTCGTTTATTTCTTTGCTTCTAGGTGTTTGAGGGAGTTTACAACAACTCCCGAATGCTCCATTTCCTCACAGCTGTAGTGGTAAGTTTCTTACAAATACCCAGCGAGAACATTTTTTGCTAATATCATAGTTTGTTGTGTTGGTTTGTTGATTGTGACATGTTAAAGTGTATGAGATTTTCCTTTTTTTATTAGATTATTTTTGTCATTGCCCTTTTTAAATAAAGTTTCGCCAATCCCTCTCATCCCAGGGCTCCAGGTGTGATGTGCGAGTAAAAAATGGTAGCGTGTACGAGGGGATCTTTAAGACACTAAGTTCACGAGTAAGCATGATCCTTTTACATAAACACAAAACATTTCTTTAACTTGCTAGCAAATTAAATGATCTGACAAGTATCTTTTTTAATTTGTTATACAGTAGAAATTTCAATATTATACAAGAGTATTACATAGATTAGCACTGTAGTATGTTGCACCATATGCCCAATAGAACGTCATCAGAGAAAAATGGTTCTAGCAAACCGTAGACAAGACATTTTGAGAGCCTGTGTTGACTTTTAAGCGCTGTTTTTTTAATATTATTATTGATTTGTCACAGTGTGAGCTGGCGGTGGATGCCGTGCACAAACTAAGGACTGAGGACGGGGATGGCTGTGGAGGTGGGATGTCCACACACCCCAGGAGAGAGGAGATTACAGACACAATGATCTTTAGCCCCGGTGACTTAGTAACCATGACCTGCCGAGACGTCGATCTCAACTTTGCTACACGAGGTGTGTGCCTGTGTCCACGCGACATACTTTTAGACGTTAACAGTGTTAAGTCCCCTGTAAGATTGATCAAGCCTGAATACATTGATTTGTGTGCATTCGTAGACACCTTTACTGACTCAGCAATCAGCTCGACCAGAGTAAACGGTGACCACAGAGAGAAGGTGCTGCAGAGGTGGGATGGTGGAGACAGCAATGGAGAAAACTATGATCTCGAAACAGACACGGTGAGTTGGAGCATAACATGCATACCAACACACACAGTTACCCGCACTCTTAACCAAACGCAACGAGATCCATCTATTACAACTTATGCCCCTGTCTAAAAAAAGGAGCTATGCTATTACATATTACATAATTTTTGACTTTTGTCTGCCTTTTATATCTGCCACCAAACATGTTTTTTTTTTTTAAGTTTGTTAGCTGTACATTTCATATACATATTCATGGATTTTACTATTTTTGTTTCCTGTCTTTTTTTTATTTTTTTTTTTTATAGTCCAATGGTTGGGATGCCAGTGAGATGTTCCGCTTCAATGAAGAAACATATGGGGTGAAGTCCACCTATGACTCGAGCCTTTCAATGTACACGTGAGTTTTTCTAACATGCACAGAAGACAGCTGCTGGTCTGCTTCCTGCCTTATCTTGTAGTCTAAGCTTGCACACAGCTTGCATTACAGATTAAGCATAGTAGACAAATAATGACAACGAGAATCAATGAGGAAGTGTCTCTCATCATGTTTCCCCTAAGAATCTTTGTACCTGAAAGACTAACGCTTGTTTTGGTAATCTAAATTTCAGGGTTCCCTTGGAACGTGGTAGCTCTGAGGGTTTCCGCCAGCGAGAGGCACGAGCCGCCAGACTAGCCAGTGAGATTGAGGCCAGCGCACAGTACCGCCACAGAGTGGCGCTAGAGAATGACGAAGGAAGGACAGAAGAGGACAAGTTCAGCGCTGTTGTGCGGGATGGAGGCGAGCGAGAGAGGGGGCGAGACAGCCCGGGCTTCTCGAGCTCTGGAAGCCGGTCAGTATGCCATAACACTCCTATTAGATATCACTGTTTCCTGGTTTCTTATTGATGTGCGGCATGTATTTATTTATTTATTTCGTTCTAAACTGTTGCTTTTTTTAGGGAGGGCAAATACATTCCCTTACCCCAAAGAGCAAGAGAACGAGATATTGGCGTGTCCAGAAGTGACCGAGAAAGAGGAGGACCCTCCTCATCTCTTCCTAATCGAACAAACCGACCTGGACCCTCAAGCTCGTCTCCCAGGCCACCTCTTCCTTCTGGCAGCGGTCAACCCACACCGCCATCTGATCGAAACAGTCCATTATCAATCAGAGGTGGATATTCCCCTCATCAAGCACAGTGTAGTCCACCAGCTCAACCCCGGCCTTTAGAGGCAGGCCAGGCCAGTCCTCCTGCCCCACACATGCTCCCCCATTCTCTTTCACACCCCCAGTCTCTTTCTGAATCTGCACGCCCTGTTAATGGAGGTAAGGTGTCTGGAATTATTTAGTGACCATTAAAACGTCTCTGACTTTTATTCCTACAATATGGCATTTTGTATTTTTGTGATAGTGTCCTCTAGAACATCTCCCAAATCCCAAAGGCCTGCACAACCCAGAAACTTGCGCACGTCCAGCTCTCATTCTTCACCGACAGGTTAACCCCCCTGTTGCACTTTTACTTTGTTAAATGAATTATTGTGTTTTTATTTGCAGTACACATACTAACAAAAATGTCTATCAATTTCTGCTTTTCCGCTCTTTCTCTCGTTCTCCAGTCTCACATTCCCCCAAACCTGATGCACCCAACCAGGATCCCCCTCTTACTGCTCCTACCTACCTGGACACTTCTTCAGTTACCATGGTGACCCCAAAGCCTTCTGGCCCCACCCCACTCTTCCCTGTAGATGGTGAGCATCATCAATCCTCCACATTTTCATGTCATTATTATAATTCATAGCAAAAAGTCATTTTTCCTGATTGTATGTCAAGTCTTCTCTCCGTTTCTGTGTTCTGTTCATTTATTTTCATTTTTTCTTTTTGTTCAACTTTTCGTGTCAGTTAATGAGATCTTATCCAAGGAGAGGACAGAGAGTCCTGCCAGTCCTCAGGAAGGCAAGGGAATTAAAGGTATTCTTAAAAAAAAAAAAAAAAAAAAGATCTACGGTAGATCAACCACATATTATTTTAGCCCCACTTATTGCTGTTCTGATTATTTTTTTTTTTTTTTAAAGCTGCCTCACTTCAGCAAAGGTCACAGATCGAGGAACTTCGCAAATTTGGGAAGGAGTTCCGAGTAAGTGTAATGTGATTCTTTTTTTAATCACCACTGTAAATATTTTAGTTGTTTTATTAAGCACTAAATTGTTGTTAACAATTAACTAAACACTTCCTGTCTGTCTCTCAGCTTCACTCGAGCTCCTCACCCTCCAGCCCTAGCACTTCAACCATGCCTGGTGATCCTGCTCATCCAAGCCCTACCCAAAGCACACAAACAGACTCCATCCCCTCCACAGAGCTCAAAATGCTATCACCTACAACTCCAACACAGGATCTTCCGTCAGATGAAGCAGGCCGAGAAACGCATGCTGATCGTCCAGCTGCAGCCACCCCACCATCTGTCACACCCGCAGTTACACCTTCTGCCACACCTGGGGGTGTTTCCCAATCCTGTGGTACAGATGGACAAACAGCGGTGCCACCAGGCCCTGCGAGGACACCAGGCAGAGAGGACGGCAGGCCGGAGGCTGCAGACAGAGCTGAGGGTGTAGCTGAGTGAGTAGTGGCGCTGGAGAGATTAAGAACTTTCCATGCTTATTTCCATGCTTCTTTTGTCAAAAAAAAAAACCTGTTTAATGTTAACCTACTAAATGTGGGTGAATTTGGTAATATAGATTGAACGTTTGGTTTCTAAAACACTCGAGTATCAGCTGCAGCTTGGAGGTTTTGGTTAGACTGGATTAGGGCTGCACGATATTGGGAGAAAAAAACTGACTACATAAGGTAGCGCATATGTGTAAAATGTAAACAAATTATAAGCATATAACGGATGCAAATGAAAGCGTTTTTGTTTATAACAATACAGAAATTGAAATGTAAAATAACACTGCATATTGATTAACGTATAAATTAAGTACTTGAACCTTTGCTCAAAAATTGTGAAATTTTTTACACGGTAACCGACCGTAAACCAGTGTGTAAATGCTAAACGTTCACTCGATTATCGAATTTGCAATCAGTCCACAAATCATGTGTTCTGAACTGTGGTGCAGTCGACTATAATTGACCTTCCACAACCTGAAATGTGACTATCACAGATGCACACATTGCAATGTCGATGCTGACACTGTATATCTTGCAGCCCTACACTGAGCAGATGGGTGGATGATTCCTTGTGATAATTCCTGATTTCCTATAATTGTCTTCTTTTTAACACTGTTGTTTGGAGCTCTCTGTAAAAGTTATTTTTTTCTGCTATTGTTTTTGTTCACATTTTGCAGTCAGTGCATCCTTTTATAGCAAGTTTTTTTTAATACATCATTTTTTTTTCATCCCATACAGTCAAGTGAAGAAGTCTACACTTAATCCCAATGCCAAAGAGTTCAATCCTGCCAAGGCCCCCCTCACTATGGTAGGTGCTCTGATTGCACACATATGCACTCAGGCATGCACTCGCATGCTTTAGAGTGTGTGTGTGTTTTGCACATGCTCATAAGTACACAACAGCTTACATTGTGTTTGATGTTTAGGTTAAGCCTTCTGCAACACCCACAACTCCACGGCCCACTCCTCCAAGCCCCTCAGTGGTGCTCCAGCCTCCTGCAGGACAAGGAGCCATTTACAGCCCTCAGTACCTTAGCTATGTCTCAACAATCTCCTTACAGGGCCACTCTGTACAGGTACACACGCAAATGTTATTTTGTACTTGCAGCTAGTTTATATTTTATTTGTGTAATTTGTTCTTATAAGTCAATAAAAAGTTTACGTGAACTAAAAGTAATGTCTTATTTTACTCGGCCATTACCAGGCCCCTCAGATGTACCAGTATGCAGTGTCTACGGTGAGCCAGGGAAAGTACCCCAGAGCTAAAGGTATTTTGTTGACTCAAATGTTCACTAAATATTATTTTCTCATACAGATTTCTCTAAAATTACATCATTTTCTTATTATTTATACTGCTTAGTTACTGCATATACACTAAACTGATTTTTGTAACAACATTGCATAAAAACCAAAGGTTCAGGTCCATCTGACAACTGTTTATGCACACAAAGCCCATGCTAATGACTGCTCTCTTTTTTTTTTTTTTTTTTTTTTTTTTTTTTTTTTTTTTTTTTTTTTTTTTTTTTAAATCAGGCTCAGTGGTTGCTCCTCGTCCAGACCACAACTCCTCTGCGCCTCCTATGATTCAGGCAGCAGCATCAGCAGCAGGTCCTCCTCTCGTGGCTTCTCCTTATCCTCAGTCTTACCTGCAGTACAGCCAGGTCATCCCTGCCATGCCGCACTATACTGGACAGGTATACTGATGGTTTAAATTTCATTGAAATCTGTAGATAAGTCATCTCTCTCACACACACACACACCGAGTACTGTAACATAAAAAAAATTGGTGACCTTTTATTAAAAGAGATAAAACATTTCTGTCTTCGTTAGCCGGTGTATTCCATGCTGCAAGGTGGAGCACGCATGCTGAGTTCAGGGGGACACCCTCAGACCCTTGGCCCTCCTGGTCCTCAATACCCCAGCCAGACTGAGGGACCACCAGGAGCCCAGCAGGGCATGTACGGTATGTCCCATACAAATGAAATGCGTCTTGGATAAAATGGAGCGTATAGATCCCCTTTAAAATATTTTGTGTGTGTATCTACTAACAAATATGGATTTATCAAACATCTGTAAATTTAAAACAATATTGATATCCTAGCCATTTTGCTTTGATCAGCTTGTGCAACATTATGCAGATTTTCATCTGATCTAAAAAAACAAAAAAGAGTTCTTATCAATCTTATGATTCATTTAAGAAATTAAAAAAAAAAAAGTATACATATTTGCCACTAGGGGTTCTGTGTATCAAAACATGCATCAGAAAGCATCCACGACCAATACAACCTTTTTCCCTAAATACATCCGAAAACTTTTGCCGTCTTGCTTGTTACTTTGAATAAATTTAATAAATGCATCAGTATCTAATCACAAATTTTATGAAAATGCTCACAAAACCAAATCTTTTTTTTCTTGTTTCCAGCTCCTCAGTCATTCTCTCATCACTCAGGCTCCATGCATCATCCGCAGCCCTCTACCACACCTACCGGCAGCCAGCCGCCCCCTCAACACCCTGCCCCCAGCCCAGGACAGGTATTATTCCACCACTTGCCCCACAGTATTTTACTGAAATATAAAAGTAGTATTAATTAATGACTCGATTGATTTGATTTATTTAATAAACTTAAATACTTTTTGACATCTTCATTTGTCTGTCTGTGTCTTTTGTAGTCTGGTCAGTCAGGTCCACAGCCGCAGGCTTTGTATCATTCAGCTCCTCTGTCAGCTCCCACACCCCCTAACATGCCTCCAGGCCACAGCTCTCCCCAGGCCTCATACCCCCTCCAGGGCTATGGCCTACCAGGGCCCCAGCCCATACCCCACCCCTACCAGTCTATTGGGCAGCTCACACAGGTACTGCATGCTTACACGCGCACACACAAACACATCATTGATAGTTAATGTTAAGATCGGGAAAATCAACATGAACATTTAAGGCAGGAAATGCTAGCAAAAAATTAGCTGCTAATGTTAAAGCTAATATTGATTTTTATTTCAGCATCTACAAATAGATTTTTTTATAGTTAAATGTGAAAGGTTTTGTTGTGACCTATATATATTTAATTACGGGGTCTGATTTATGTATTTATTGTAACTGACATATAATTTTTTTTTAATGACATTCAGTTAAATGTTACTAACCTTAAATTAAACTTGCCTAAACCCATTCTACATTCTTACTTAGAATATGTTTGTTGTTTTGGATACTGTTTCGTAACATTTTCCCTGAGGGGAAATCCCTGATTCTCTCTACTTTCTCTCAGGCTCATGTGCCAGGAGCGCTTTCAGGTCCTCACCACTCTGGGGGTCATGGACCTCCTCCAATGATGCTGCTTCATGCTGCTCCTCCTCCCCCTCAGCAGGGTCCCGGTTCTGGCCCTGGTCCCCAGCACCCCAGCCATGCACCCCCGCCACCCCAACAAGGAACTCATCAGCACTACACCTACATAGGGCACCCGCCAGGTGAGGCTTCAGCTCTGGAGGCATGATCCAAACATTTATTCTGTGTTTTTCAGTATATAGCAGACAAACACTTAATTTTTTTATTGAATGAAAGGTTTCAGCTTTGGACGTGTGATTTGTTTTTAAGGCACTTAAAAAACTTTATTTTTGATGTTGATAGTTTTTTTTTTTGTTTGTTTTAAATCTTGTTCGTTTTTTCCTAGCAGTGCAGGTGCAGCCCCACCCTTCCCAACAGCTGCCCTTTCACCCTCCTGGAAACTGATTCAGAAATCAGGCTTCATCTGCCCATGATGTTTGGAGTGAGAGTTCCTCTTGCTGATTCTGGACCACACTAACACAAAACACACACACACACACGTCTTTCCCTTAGCCCCAGAAACAGACATTTTTGTTTTTATTCCTAACCATTTAAAAGTTTTTTTTTTTTGTTAAAGCAGAAAGGACGGGCACACAATGCGTGTGGAAAATGGAGGGAATGAGTGAACGGGTGAATGAATGAGTGATCATGTGAGCATGATGGAATGAAACAAAGCTGAAAGAATGAGATGTTTTATAAAAATAGCAAGATTTTTCCTTTCCTCCTCAGCCCCTAAATAAGTAAATAATAAAATCACTAAAAAAAGGAAAAAAAAAAATAAAAATATATACAAAAATAAACAAAATTTCAAACTCTAAAAAGTGTCGTTGACTTTGCTAATTTATTTTGTTTAACATTTTCATCTAAAAAATATATTTTTTTTTAAAGAAGCTGGGATTCCACATCAAATTAAAATACCAGACATCTGTGAGCAGCTGTATATGAAGGAAGGCGTTGGGTATGTTGAGCTGTGGTGGTGATGGAACCACAGTTTGCGATGTGTTGACAGCTGCATGATGTTGTGTTAGCTGCGTGCTTGGAAACAGGGTCTGAAATAATTTGCTTTTATTCATTTTATTAAGGCATTTAAATACTAGGAATACAAATCGATTTAAATAATGTTCTAAAAAAATCATTCAATATATTTATTCTTTCTCAGTTAATACTGACGTTCCGGAAGTCAAAACTAGTTTAAAATCATTGCTTATTTTAATAAATGTTGCCTCATTGTGCAACACTTCCTTCGACAGCTTCATCCAGATAAAATTAAGGCAACATTAGTATGCAGTAAAAATATCTCTAGTCTGGTTTTATTGTAAATGATAAACCCACCAAAACCCAACTAATGACTTAATCCGCCTTGATGGTCATAAATAACCAGAAAAAAAAATCCAGCTTTCTCCCAGGACACTTGATGCCGAAGATACTTCAGCTCCACAAACATTGTGCATTTGATATGGCAATAAATATATTTAGGTGTGACTGTGCTACACTGGCACATAATTTATTCCAGACGTTACAACCAAATTACAGACATAATTACAGAAAATAGCCAAAGAACGACTGACCAACACAATTCAAATAAAAAAAAAAAACACTTATGAATAAAGAAATTATAAGATAGTGAAAGATTTTCTCAGGAACTGTCAGCAAATCCTGTCAACAGGATGTAAAAGAAAGAACAGTAGTATCTAATTGAGTAATTTTCTAATAGGCTAATTATTCTATCCACAATTGTGTAGAAAATATGTTTATTATAGGTAACATGGTATCATAAAACGTTTGGTCACAATATAACAGCACAGCAAAATTCTGTTTTGTCGGTTCTCTACTGGGACGTCTGGGCTCAGAGCGCACAGTCGGTGTTACGGCACCCCTGAATCAGAGACGGGGGCCCATCAGAGGCAGTGCTGGATCTTAAACCCCTGACCCTTTTGAGCCACGACTGTTTTTTTTTTTTTGGTATAAAAGCCTGACCCCTGTAGAATCCAATAATGATTCCAGTCTTGGTGTGTTAAATTAACCTAGGTGGAAGTTAACTGGAAGAAAAACCAAGGTACAAAAACGTTTAGGAGCTGAATGGACTGAAGAGAGAATTGATAAAGCGTCATTATTAGTAGCAAAAACTTACTGTGTTTGGGAGCATTTACGTAGTCAGAGCTGCCCTGACCGTCACTGCTACAGCTATTGAGTGACCCGACTGGAAACACACATACATAACAGTTCCATTTCTTTTCTTAAAAAAAGAAAATATCTTTAATTCTAGTTATAATGAGTTGTCAGAAACCGTAGAGGAAAAACCTATACATATACAAGAAGGGATCAAAAAGACATGGCACACAATCACAAGAAGCACAGCCTTACAAGTAGCCTTGTGCTGCCATCTGTTGGCGTGTCTTGAAACTTTTTGGTAACCTTTCGTATTGTATATATATTCTGTTGGTAGCGCCAAATAAATATCCAGATCCATACACAGCTACTCATATATAAAAGGTTCTAGCAAATTTGTAGCTAGAACCTTTTATAAATAATGAGTAGCTGTGTATGATTTCTAGTGCTTGTTTATTTCTTTAGGAAGCCGAAATGCTGAGACGAGCAGAACAAGAGTGTAGAAATGCTTCTTTTTTCTGCTACTGTATATCACAGGGCAGCGAAACACACACTTAAGTGCTATCTGCCCTTTTTATCACACATGAACTCATGTACGACTGAGATTAGCTAGAGTCGCTGTTGTTATCAAAGAAGAAAAAGTACCTCATCCACACAACCAGACGGCTCGGTCAATTTTACTTGCACTCATGTTTGGCTTTGGCATCTTAGAGATTTGAACTCACAATCTCCTGATGGAAGTGTAATCGCTCAAGCAATAATCAGGAGCCGCATAGTAAACTGTCTACAATCTTAGTGGCTCGGATAATTATTCTTTTCTATTTGCGGGGGAAACGACGACTTTCTTTCGCAGAGCTATTATATAATAATGTCTGTTAGTTGAAGGTTTTATCCAACAGATAAAAGTTGTGGATATAAACACACAACATTTACATTTACAGCATTTGGCAGACACCCTTATCCAGAGCGACTTACATCTATCTCATCTTATACATCTGAGCAATTGGGGGTTGAGGGCCTTGCTTAGCAGTGGTGGCTTGGTGGAGCTGGGAATCAAACCCACACTCTTTGGGTTGGTAGTCCAACACCTTAACCATGACGCCTGATCATTTAGTGAATCTGTACATAATGAAGAGCTTCCAGCTGTTTCTCCAAATCAGTTAAAAACTCTTCCAAACTACAGAATGAATTCAGAACTTTGACTTTAACAGCATTAAACTTACCAGGAGTTTCAGTTGCAGGTTCTCCATGTTCTGTGACATTTATGTAATGCTGACTGTCTGTAATCACAATCATTTGAACAGATAAGTTAATGTTTGTATTCCATTGAGTCACTGGAACGGGACGGTTTCAGACCATATCCTACCTGAGTCATCATCGTTGTCATTTTCTATGTTCTGGTAGCTCTGCTCTAGAAAATCAGCAAAAAACCACAAAGATGTTTAAAGTTCAACTCAGCAGAGACGTTTGCATTTTTTCGTTCTTGTATGTTAGCGTCTTTTTCATGCTTTGAAAAAAATATTATAAGTCCAATAACCATTAAAAAACCAAAAACGATGTAATGGAGTAATCGAGTATTCTCTAAACACACATACATCTCAATACCCCTTTTCCCACTTTTTTAACACATTCTGTGGGCTTTCTTTTTTATTTTATTTTATTTTTACAGGATTTGTCAGTAAAAACAGTGGTACTGGTGTCTCATAATAACATGGACAGCTAGTTTTCAGCTTGTAAGCTTTAGACATTCGAGTGCATAAATATGCTTCAGAGCAAAAACAGAAACAACCAAAAACGATGAAACAAAATGAGAAAGACAAAGTTAATTACAGATTATCTTTAAGAACGTTCCAGAGAGACTAAATACACCAAACCACCCAAGACCTTTGATGTCAATGTGTCCAGTGGCAAAAGTCTGGCTGCCTTAATATACAAAAATGTCTTTCTCACAGTCAAGACACAGTGAGTCTCTCTCTCTCTCTCTCTCTCTCTCTCTCTCTCTTTCTCTCTCTCTCTCGCTCTCTTCCTTTCTCTCTCTCTCTCTCTCTCTCTCTCTCTCTCTCTCTCTCTCTCTCTCTCTCTCTCTCTCTCTTCCTTCTCTCTCTCTCTCTCTCTCTCTCTCTCTCGGATCGGAACACTGAGCAAAATTGGTTTGTGGTCTTTCTTAATATACATTCTTTTTTTTCTCATAAGATACATTTTTCTGTCTTTTTCTAAACATTCCCTATTTTCCTAAACCATATTGGCCAAAGCTTAAAGATATAAACAATGGAAAATTTTCTTTTTTTGGAAAAAACTGTGATTTTTTTGTCAGAACTGTTGTATAAAAATGTCTTGGAATTGTAATATAAAGATCTTAACCTCACATTTATTAATTAGTGTCCAGAAGGGTCTACACTACTGTGGGTAAACTTTCTGATATACAGTACCTGGATGCTAAGAGGTTAATTGTTTATTTATTGATGAGAGATATAAACGGTTAATTAGCATTAACATTTATTATTGTGTCACATTTTGGCCAAATTTAATAATATTTTATTTGCTGTGTGTTTAACAAGTGATAAAAACCCCCCACATCAGAAGCACATTCTGTAGTTACACATCACAACATGCAGGAAAGAAATCAATGCATATGCAGAAGAAACCCAATTAATTATTGTTTTGTATTTGTCCTGGGTTATGCAACTTTTTGCATCTGTGTTCTAATGTTTTAAATAATCGTTTTATGATCGAATTTAGTTTTAGGCTTTAATAATAATAAAAAACAATTAAAATTTTCTTCAACTAACCTGAATTCAAAGAAGAGGAGACATTTTGCTGGGACGCGTTTTGGTCATCTGGTAACACGTCCCTGTAACAAAAAAACAATGGGGAGGAGTTTGGAACTTAAGAATTTATGGAATTCTTATAAAATTAAGCTGATTTTGATGAACAGAGGGATTTTTGCTCAGTGGAAGTTTCCGGGTCTTAAACTGAAAATATTAAACTCATCTCTGAACTAAAGAGTTCATTTATGGATTCTCAAAAAAAAAAGCATGTTCTTACAGATAGTCCGGATAGTCTGAAGACTTTTCAGGAGGTTGCTCATAGCTCACAGCATCATTGTCCACTAGAGACACAAGCTTCAATTAGTACAGTCAACCCTTAAATACGTCGTCTCTTGCTTTAAAACTTTTTAGACTTGAGCAATAAGTCATGCTTTTCCTCTTACCTTTCTGGTTGATGTAGTCACTTTGACTTTCACCTTATAAAACACACAAATCAGACAGAAATATTTCACTCCTTTTGAATCTCTAGTTTAAATATCTCGGGTGTGAAAGAAGCAGTAAGTGAAGGTGTCAATAAATAAGTGTCAGTTCTAATCTCACCATCAGAAGAGGGACAAGCGGAGAGCCGCCTCGCATCAGGCATCGAAGGTGAACTGATGGAGAGATACTATGTGAGGCTCGTGTGCATAATTTACAGGCATGAATGTTTGCTCATAGATGAGAAACAGACTCACGTGATAAGATGGTGTTGAGCATGCTGAGTTGATGCTACAGGAAAAGTCGGAGGCTCTACATCTAAGAGATAAAATGCAGGAAGTCGCTCAGCAAAAACTACTTATTAAAAGTTAGAAATACAGTGTTTATTGTCAAAATACCAAAGTCTGCACACTAAAGCTATTTCTACTAAATACACCAAAATAATAAAAGAAAATGTTATAAGTTAAGCAATATTTAATTAGCTGGCCAGCCAGTAGTCTAGCTAGCAAGTACAGGCGAAAGTACACAGCAGATTCGATTGGCTAAACATATAAATCATATATAAAACATATCTTACTAACATATAAAGCAACCCATCACAGTTTGTTTCGATTAACGGCATTACACTTACATTTACGGCATTTGGCAGACGCCCATATCCAGAGCAACATACATCTATTTCATTTATATAGCTAAGCAATTAGGGAATACGGACCTTGTTCATGGACCCTATTGGTAGCTTGAGTATTGAGAACCCACAATTATCCAACATTTTAGCCACTGAGTTATCATTGGCCATGTGGCTGTAAAGTCTGTGGCTTACAATAGCCAGCCACAAACACTGTGGTAATAAAAAAAAAATCCCGAATGCTGATGTTTACCTCTATGTATTTAACACATGTTGTTCACCATGTAATCATGTAAATATTATTTAACTAGACTTTAAGCACTTACAAGTTTATGTATCTCACTCTTTATAAACCTGTGTGTCTTGTATAAATCTGTATCTTATTGTGGATGAATCTGTATCTCATTGTAGATAAACCTGTATGTCATTGTTTATAATCTATATTTTATTGTGGATAATCTGTATCTCGTTGTGGATAATCTGTATCTCATTGTTTATAATCTGTATCTCATTGTGGATAAACCTGTATCTCATTGTTTATAATCTGTATCTCATTGTGGATAAACCTGTATCTCATTGTGGATAAACCTGTATCTCATTGTTTATAATCTGTATCTCATTGTTTATAATCTGTATCTCATTGTGGATAAAACCTGTATGTCATTGTTTATAAATCTATATTTTATTGTGGATCTGTATCTCATTGTGGATAATCTGTATCTCATTGTTTATAATCTGTATCTCATTGTTTATAATCTGTATCTCATTGTGGATAAACCTGTATCTCATTGTTTATAATCTGTATCTCATTGTGGATAATCTGTATCTCATTGTGGATAAACCTGTATCTCATTGTTTATAATCTGTATCTCATTGTTTATAATCTGTATCTCATTGTGGATAAACCTGTATCTCATTGTGGATAAATCTGTATCTCATTGTGTATAATCTGTATCTCATTGTTTATAATCTTGTAATCTGTATCTCATTGTTTCATTTGTTAAAATCTGTATCTCATTGTGGATAAACTTGTGATAAACTGTATCTCTCATTGTCATTTCTATACATCTGTGTGGATAAACCTGTATCTCATTGTGTAATCTGTATTCTCATTGTCTTATAATCTGTATCTCATTGTCTTAATCTGTATAATCTGTATATATCTGTATCTCATTGTTTATAATCTGTATCTCATTGTGGATAAACCTGTATCTCATTGTGGATAATCTGTATCTCATTGTGTATAATCTGTATCTCATTGTTTATAATCTGTATCTCATTGTGGATAAACCTGTATCTCATTCATTTATTCTAAAAAACTTATTTTAAGATAATAGAAATGAGCCCAAATGGCTGAATCTGGCATGAATATTACATTTCTGTTAGAAAGTCTAAAACCCTCCTGTTACAATGAAACTAAATCATGTCTAACCTGGTGGTTGTTAACAGTGTCACATGTTTTATCACATTTGGATGTGTCTTGTTTTTTTTACTTACAGGAGCGTATAACTGTGAATCCTGGGTTCCTGCTAGGGGGAAGAGATCTATTACACACAAAGAGGAAGGTACATATTACTAATGATACCTGGCTTCAAACATCACATAGTAGTAAAGGTGTAGGTATAAAGGTATAAAGGTGAAAAATCAGGATAGGGTTTTAATGCTAAACTGGGTTTATCCCTTTATTTAACCTTTTATTCATTTATAAAGACTCTAAAATAAGATATCATTATCTATACCTGTACAGACAATTAATTAGAATGATTTCATTAAGCAAAGGGGAAACTCAGTTGTTAATAGCTTGTATACACTAATTAAACAAAAGTATTGGGACACCTGACCATCACACCCGTATATATATATATATATATGTTTTGATTGAACATTGTCTCACTCTTACTCTTATAATAACATTTACACTTTTGAAAAAGCCTTTTATCAGATTTTGGAGCCTAACAGTGAGTATTACCGAGTTTGAGTGAGGAGGTCTGGGATGCAGTCAAATTTCCTCCACACAAATCAGAACAGGAAAAAAGGTGGTTAAAATGTTGGACTGATCAGGGTTCGATTTCCAGCACCACCAAGCTGCCACTGCTGGGCCCCTGAGCGAGGCTCTTAACCTGTGAATTTCTCAGTTGTATAAAAGGATGTCTACCAAACACCATGTCTTCATGAAGCTGTACATAAAGGCATTGCCATGCTGGCAAAAATCGTATCAAGGGAAACGAGGAAATGTTAACTCTACAGTATATAAAGATATTCTAGACAATGTTGTGCTTTCAACTTTGGGGCAACTGTTGGGTGTGATGGCATGTCGTTCGCAAACTTTCTACCATATAGTATATGTGTAAATATATATTTTTTAACAGATGCAATATTAAAAAAGAGGGAGGGGGTTGGGGGAATATAGTAGAGTCCTATATATAATTGTTGAGTGTTTCTCAAACAGGAAAACCAGATAAACCCATAGACAAGCTTGTGCAAAGCAGAGCGATAAAAGTGCAGCAAAGCAACACTGAACGCATCCATCACTTACACTTCACTGCTGCGATACTGTCTTATGTAAACTACAAGAAAACAAAGGGAATTTGTTTAATTACACAATGTACACAATTGTACACAATTTGTGTACAATTACACAATGTTTCAAAGAACAATTCCAGTTGAGAGATACATTATATCATGTTTCAGGTAAAATATCTGGTTTGTGCACATGCTACATTCCGTATCTCACCTGGTTGGCTGGTTCCTTTGCAGTTCAAGCAAAGAGCAGTCAGGATGATGAACAGCACGACAACTGCCACTCCAACCACAGTCAAAAAAACCGCGGACTCCATACCTGCGCAAATAAATCAGCACTCGTGTTACTGAAAAAACTAAAACTAAGCTACACAAGCACTACCTCCACAAGCACCACACTATACACTCTCATAACTCCACAAGCACCGCACTATACACTCTCATTACTCCACAAGCACCGTACTATACACTCTCATTACTCCACAAGCACCGCACTATACACTCTCATTACTCCACAAGCACCGCACTATACACTCTCATTACTCCCTCAACTCCAAAGCACCCGCACTATACACTCTCATTAATCCACCAAGCACCACTATACCTCTCATTACCCGCACTATACACTCTCATAACTCCACAAGCACCGCACTATACACTCTCATTACTCCACAAGCACCGCACTATACACTCTCATAACTCCACAAGCACCGCACTATACACTCTCATAACTCCACAAGCACCGCACTATACACTCTCATTACTCCACAAGCACCGCACTATACACTCTCATTACTCCACAAGCACCGCACTATACACTCTCATAAACTCCACAAGCACACACTACACTATACACTCTCATTACTCCACAAGCACCGCACTACTACATACACTCTCATTACTCCACAAGCACCGCACTATACACTCTCATTACTCCACAAGCACCACACTATACCACTCACAGCACTATAACTTCATTACCCACAAGCACTATACACTCTCATTCCACAAGCAACCTCCACAAGCACCACACTATACACTCTCATAACTCCACAAGCACCGCACTATACACTCTCATAACTCCACAAGCACCGCACTATACACTCTCATAACTCCACAAGCACCGCACTATACACTCTCATAACTCCAAAAGCACTATACACTCCACAAGCACCCACTCATTAACTCCACAAGCACCACACTATAACTCCACAAGCACGCACTATACACTCTCATAACTCCACAAGCACCCGCACCACTCTCATAACTCCACAGCACCACATAGCACTATACACTCCACAAGCACCGCACATCATATACACTAACTCCACAAGCACCGCACTATACACTCTCATTACTCCACAAGCACCGCACTATACACTCTCATAACTCCACAAGCACCGCACTATACACTCTCATAACTCCACAAGCACCCACTATACTCTCATACTCCACTCTCATAACTCCCACTCCACAAGCACCACACTATACTACTCTCACTCCACAAGCACAGCACTCATAACTCCACTCCAAGCACCGCACTATACACTATACACTCTCATATACTCCACAACCCACACTTACACTATCCATAACTCCACAAGCACACAAGCACCTATACACTCTCATAACTCCCACTCCACAAGCACCGCACTATACACTCTCATAACTCCACAAAGCACCGCATGCACTACTATACACTCTCATTACTCACAGCACTCTCATAACTCCACAAGCACCGCACTATACACTCTCATAACTCCACAAGCAACCCGCACTATACACTCTCATATACACTCAACTCCCTTATAACACAGCACCGCACTATACACTCTCATAACTCAACACTCCACAAGCACCGCACTATACACTCTCATTACATCCACAAGCACCGCACTATACACTCTCATAACTCCACAAGCACCGCACACTATACACTCTCATTCCAAAGCTCCACAAGCACCGCACTATACACTCTCATAACTCCACAAGCACCACTCTCATTACTTGCACTATACACTCTCATAACTCCACAAGCACCACTACACTATACACTCTCAAACGACACTCTCATTAACTCCACAAGCACCGCACTATACACTCTCATTACTCCACAAGCACCGCACTCTCATACCTACACTATACACTCTCTACTCTCATAACTCCACAAGCACCACACTATACCTCTCCACTCTCATTAACTCTCACAAAAGCACCGCACTATACACTCTCATAACTCCACAAGCTCCACAACTCTCACTCCACATACACACTCGTATCACACAAGCACCGCACTATACACTCTCATTACTCCACAAGCACCGCACTATATACTCCACAAGCCACTATACACTCTCATCACATACTCCACAAGCACCACACTATACACTCTCATAACTCCACAAGCACCGCACTATACACTCTCATTACTCCACAAGCACCGCACTACACTCTCTTTACTCCACAAGCACTATACACTCTCATAACTCCACAAGCACCGCACTATACACTCTCATAACTCCATAACAAGCACCGCACTATACACTCTTATAACACAAGCACCACATCTCATACTCCATAACACTCTCACTATGCACCATACCCTCTACCATCTCATAACTCCACAAGCACTATATACATCTATAACTCTTATAACTCCACAAAACTCCACAAGCACTATACACATAACTATACACTCTCATAACTCCACAAGCACCGCACTATACACTCTCATAACTCCACAGCACCACACTATACTCTCACTCTCATACACTCACTACTCCATTACTCCACAGCACCACTATACACTCTCATACTCCACAAGCCCGCACCTCACTCATAACTCCACTCCAAGCACCACAAGCCCGCACTATACACTACCACTCTATACTCCACTCTCACTCTATAACTCCACAAGCACCACTATACCACTCTCGCACTATACACTCTCATAACTCCCACACTAGCACTCACTATACACTCTATAACTCCACTGCACTATACACTCTCATATAAATCCACTCCACAAGCACCACGCACTATACACTCCTCATAAACTCCAAAGCACCACAGCACTATACAGCACTCTCATAACTAACTCCACAAGCACCGCACTATACACTCTCATAACTCTATACACTCATAACAAGCACCGCACTATACACTCTCATAACTCCACAAGCACCGCACTATACCTCTCATTAAACTCCACAAGCACACTATACTCATACTACTCACTCCACATAACACTCCACACAAGCACCGCACTATACCTCTCACTCACAAGGACTATAACTCCACAAGCAGCACTATACACTCTCATAACTCCACAAGCACTATACACTCTCATAACTCCACAAGCACCGCACACTATAACACAAGCACTCTCATAACTCCACAAGCACCGCACTATACACTCTCATAACTCCACAACCACACTATACAACCTCCACAAGCACCCTATACACACTCTCATAACTCCACAAGCACCACACTATACACTCTCATTCCACTCCACAAGCACCGCACTATACACTCTCATAACTCCACAAGCACCGCACTATACACTACACTCTCATAACTCCACAAGCACCACACACTATACACTCCACACAAGCACGCACTATACTCATAACTCCACAACTCCACAAGCACCACACACTCTCATACACTCTCATAACTCCTCTCACAAGCACCGCACTATACACTCTCATCTCAACTCCACAAGCACTATACCACAAGCACTATACACTCTCATAACGCACCTATACACTCTCACACTATACACTTATACACTCTCATAACTCCACACACATACGCACCAAGCTATACACTCTCATCTCCAAGCACCGCACTCCACAAGCACAGCACTAACTCCACTCCAAGCACCACGCACTATACACTCTCACAAGCTAACTCCACTCCAAGCACCACACTATACACTCTCATCAAACCTCCAAACACCGCATATACACTATACTCTCATAACTCCACAAGCACCGCACTATACACTCTCTATAACTCCACAAGCACCGCACACACGCACTATACACTCTCATAACTCCACAAGCACCCGCACTCCACAACTACCACCTATACACTCTCATAACTCCACAAGCACAGCACTTACACTCTCATAACTCACACATATACACTCACTCTCAATACTCCACAAGCACTATACACTCTCATAACTCACAAGCACTATACACTCTCATAACTCCATAACAACACCACATACACTGCACACACAAGCACTGCACTATACACTCTCATAACTCCACAAGCACTCACTCGCACCCACACTATACACTCACTCTCCATAACTACACTCTCATAGCCACTCGCACACAAGCACCGCTATACTCTCATAACTCCACAAGCACCATACTCCCCAAGCAACTCTCATAACTCCACAAGCACCACTAGCACTATACACTCTCATTCTCCACAAGCACCGCACTAACACTCTCACAAGCACCGCACTATACACTCTCATATCCAAAGCTCCACACTCAGCACCACCTAGCATACACTCTCATAACTCTGCACTACAGCACTATACACGCTCATAACTCATAACTCCACTATACCACTCTCAAGCACCGCACTATACACTCTCATAACAAGCACCGCACTCCATAACTCCAAGCACCGCACTATACACTCTCATAACTCACAATACACTCTATAACCACAAGCACAGCACTATACACTCTCATAACTCCACAAGCACCGCACTATACACTCTCATAACTCCACAAGCACCGCACTATACACTCTCATAACTCCACAAGCACCACCGCCACTATACACTATTAGCACTAGCATACACTCTCATACTCCACAAGGACTCCATAACAAACTCCACTGCACTATATACACTCTCATAACTAACTATACCTCTCATAACAAGCATCACTATACACGCTCACTATACACTCCATCAACTACACTCCACAAGCACCACACTCACCATCACTCACAAGCTCACTCAGCACCAGCACTGCACACAACTCTCATAACTCCACAAGCACCGCACTATACACTCTCATAACTCCACAAGCACCGCACTATACACTCTCATAACTCCACAAGCACCGCACTATACACTCTATATACACTCTCACACTGCACCACACTATAACTCTCATCACTCCACAAGCCCGCACTAAAGCACCGCACTGCACCGACTCATAAATCCCACAAACCGCCACTATTCATCAAAGCACCACTACACTATACACTCTCATAAGTCGAGATACTGATTGTCTATCCACATTGCCGACTGACTCTATGAGACACAAATCTCAAAACATTTTTGTGAATTCATTTGGATAAAGGAGTTTGCCAAATGGCGTAAAATTAAATGTCACGAGTTTAAAACCCTCTTATTGGATCTGAAAATGTTTTAACTTAAAATAAATAAAAATGAGCTCATGAATTGCAGGTTTGTTGTTTTTATATTTAGTTCTGTCCTGGAATAACTGTCTTACACAACACATGTTTATATAAAATTCCCTAAGACAAAATACCAGCTGAATTTACACAAATAAACCAGTTCAAAAATCTGGAAATCTGTATACTGTAAGTTTTGCCCTGAATAATCAGAGACTGTTCTTTTTTTTCGCATTTTCATATGTTTCTTTTAGTACAGGGGTGTGCAAACTTATGACCTCAACTGTACATTGTACATTGTTATTGTCAGCTATTAAGCACCACATTTTACATTCAGTTTGAAGTAAAGCCGCTTTTGTGTTACTGTTACTTCAGTGTAGAAGGTTTTTCTCACAGTTGGTTGTTCCACTGGGTTATTTTACTGTAGGTATGTGATAAATATTCACGTCAAACAAACTAGTTCCCAGAAACCGTATTATCTTTATTTTTATCACTACTTTTTACTGAAGTAATTAATAATATATAATAAATAAACTGTTATATACAAAGACCTGTGTAAGAAACAATGGGAGGATTAAGACAGTTAAAACGATTATATTAGACATATTTATTGCTCATATGAGTAAAAATAAAGTCTTATTTTCTCCCATCGTGTGATAAACATTTCTAAAATCATTTTCATTCTTTATTAAAAGTCAAACTCATTCGTGAGGTAAAAATGCTGTTTGTAGAATTAAGTTCTCAATTAACCCTTCATTCATTTTTTTTTTTTTTGATGCAATGTAAAAACCACCATTAGCGGCTCTAGCAAAAAAATTGTTTTCAAGAATATTAACAAACTTTGTAAAATCTCCACAGATACTATCATTTAGATTATTATTAAGGAAGCTGACTAGTAAGGGTAAACCGCAAGCCTTCCTTTTGGAAACCAGGATATTTGATCATTTTATTGAGCGTCGTGTAATGGAAGCGCCGTGTAGTGGAAGTTATAGCTCAGTGAGGTAAAGTTTTGGACTGCTGAACAAAAGATTACGGTTCGATCCTCAGCACCACAAAATTATTTAGACCCTTAACCCCTAATTATTCAGTGTATTTATTGTTTAAATGAGATAAATGTAAGTTGCTGCCAAATGCTGTAAATGAAAATGTATATAAACTAATAAAATATTTTTAAACATTAATATAAGCAATAAAATTTAAGCAGGCTTGTTAGTGTCAATTGCAAACATTTTTGATAACTAGCATTGTTGTTTATTTTTGCAAAACCCTAAAAAAAATGCTCGGAAAGCTTCCCGGTACATTAGCATGTTTAGATATTTATTAATGCAATCTTTCTTTTAAAATTTGCATATTAATAAACAATTTTTTTCTGCCATCTTGAGTATAATAATAAATATAGAAATGAGTAAAAAAAAAAAAATAATATGGCAAAACTTGGTGATTTGGATTTTGAAATTTTTACTTAAAACTAAATTTTGCTGGACTTTTAGTGAACATTTATGAGGGGTTGCTTATCTAATACAAACATATCTCATCAAATTTTAATCGAAAACGTGACATCGATATCTGGCGACAGGTAGACTTTTTATCAGTTTCCCAATCTGATTAATCTCGTGCCATCAGTGCTAGCGCAGATCTGCGTTCTCTGCCTGTGCTGCCAGTTGTGTATGTATGCATGTCAGTGTGTTCATTGCCAGGAAACGGATTTCCTGTATTATGCAGTTAGTAAGAAAAAAAGGCATATCACAAAAAAAAAAAAAATGACTTGGCCTAGGCTTCTCTTCTACACCTACATCTGCAGCGCCTCTTTCACCTCAACCCGAAAAACCAGGGCTACATCATATCCACCTCCATGATGTGCCAACCTGAACCTTTCTAAATGCCAAGGGAAATCTGAATCAATACCTACTGAGCGCCACATGGTACACTCTACACTGGATGTTTTAAAAATATTCATGTGATGAAATTTAATAAAATTTAGAATCAAATATGTGTCAGTGCTTGGTAGGAAATCACATTTACTATGATATCATCAGTTTTAATAAAATATGTTCAGCACAGCAAAAAAAAAAGGGCCATTATTTATTTCTGTGGTGACAAATAAGCAGAGGGAAGAACTGTGAAATGAGGTTTCCTCAAAAGACAATACTATGGTCTAACATTGGTAGACCATTTGCCCAGCAAAGGACCTTTGGACCTCAACATGCTCATGTAAAAGGTGAGACAGATGGTCATGCCCATGAAATGAAAGAACAGATGGTTTAATAGTAACTTGAAGACTTTTTTTTTTTTTTTAAGTTTTATACAGTGTGAAAGCAGAATGTGCACTTTTAAAAAGAATTCCAATATAATTAAAAACAAAAAAAGACTTACCGATACCGTCGCAACAGGTAACCGGATCTGCCTGTCAGGGTACTAAACCGAGTCAGAGGTCAAATCGCACTAGAAGCAAATTCACCTCCTGCTCAAACCATTCTGGTTCTCCCTGTTTTTATCCCTGTCGTACTGTTTATCTGACTTTCAACACTTCTTTCATCAGTACGAACAGTTCAACAATCTATTCACGCAAGCACAGCAGTTTCAGGGGAGTGTTGTAGAGAAATAGGCCATCTCTGAACTTTTTCTTTCTTTTTCTTTCCTGTACCGCTCTCCCTTGTTCAGTTTCTCTCTCTCTCTCTCGCTCCTCATAGGCTCGTTCTGAATGTCGTCATAGCCTCCACCTCCAGTTACTAAGATGTCTCCAAATCATTTCTTTCTCATTCATTTACCTGACTTACGTTCCGTCCTTCTAGCTAGATACTTTTCCACACTTTTTTGACGTTCTCTTATAGGCGCACAAAAAATAATTTTTGAAATGATTTTAATATTGAAAAAGAGACTTTTTTTTAATAGAAGAAATATTGTAATTACAGTGTCCAACTAATGAAACACTTTATGTACCATCTGCTTTTTGTGTATCATCAAACTCCATCTTTGTAACGATCATAAAAGGAGGATTACATCCATGGGACCAGTTCACCTTTTTCTTTTTTTCCCCCCTAGTTTTACTAGTTTAATGAAAAGATTTTAATTAAACTCATTAATAAAAACAAGTTTGAACACAATTATTAAGTTTATACTTTGTGTCAGAGTTTCGCTTTGGAGTTTGATCTTACCTACTCAAATCATAACATTTAACTTTAACACATTAAAGCAGTTGCAGAAATGATCACTACACCACACAACTATTTTCAGGTTGCATTTGCTGGGTTAAATTGCAATGTAGTGAGAAATTTACCAAACCAGTCTTTCCCACCTACAAACAGGAAACCACAGCAACTGAAGACAACATCACACGAGAGAAGGAGCAAGAGAGAGAGAGAAAAGGGAGGATTAGTAACACTGCTAGGAGTTCATTTAAAGACTAAGTTTAGAGACTAACTTTACCAATCGCCGCTGCTGCGAGCAAATAGTATAATAAATAGTAAATAGTGTAATACTGATACAGCTAATTATCGCGATATATTTTTCACGATTTTTCAACTGTATCGATATTCTAACCCTTTAGTATCGATACATAATTAAATAACATTTTAAACTGATTTACATTTACATTAATATTTAACTAGAACCTGTAGCTTGCGTCAAACGACTTTCTCCTCTGTTCCTGTAGATTTTGCTCATTGTCTCAAAAGCAAATTAGAGCATCAGCACCTGTGACTTGTCTTTTGGTTTCTTTTTCTTTTTGTATTGCAATATGAATATATGCCCAATACATAGCCCTAGTATACAGTAATTAGATTACATAACCAGAAAAAAAACACAAGTATAAACACACATGAGCTAAAGCTTTATTTAATAGTTAAAAAAAAGAACACACTTTTCGTCAAATGTCATTATTCCCAAATTACAGTTTCTGCCAAAATGCTTTATACAAACAATAAAATGTTCTTAAAAAAAAAATAAAATAAATAAAACAAGGAATGATGTACATTTAAGTGTCACACCTTAAAAATCTTCCTTGGTTTCATGTAACTGCAGTGAATTTCAGGCAAGAATCCAGGCAAATATTAAAGTAGAACCAATACAATTCAGGAAAAAAAGCAATTAAAAAAACCCCAGATAGTTTAACCCCACCAAGAAAATCAGCTTGAAATGTATTAATAAGCTCAAAATATTAGTGTTGTAATTGTACACAGTGTATAAAGGTAATGTAAGATAACTGCATAGTTATATTGCACGGAATATATTGTGTAATTACAGAAAACACGGTAAATATGATATCTGTTAATTATTTAAGTCTGTACATCAGCTTAATTAATTACAACCTAAATGATGTGTTTTAAAGAAAAAAAAATTTAAAAAAGTGAATATCTTTTTGGTTTGAGGTTTAAAACACAATTTGTGCTTTTCAACGTCTTCCTAGATAACAGTCTTCCAGACCATTTCCCATAATTCCTCAGCCTGCAGTGTTCCTCGAGAAGAAAATCATCATTGAATGCTGGACAGTTACTCCAGGAAAGCAGGTTCTTTAAAAGCGCCATGTCGCACTTCCTGACTGCAGGTTACCCCAAACTGATTAATAATATAAACACAACCCATAATAAATTATCCTAAAACTCCCTGAAGGGGTGAAAGTTCAATCAGTGACGATTCATTCCATTCTACTTCAGTAGTGGTGTTAAGCTCAGCTACAGCCATCTACATCTGCTGAGATGAACAGGCTCTAGATTCACCATCTCCTTGTTCGCTCAAATTAAGACACTTGACACCGGTACCTTGGTGGATCTTCCTCTTTTTGGGACAATAATTGGTGCGTCATCTGGAGAGAACAGATATGACATTCACATTTAGCTAGATTATGGATGTCTGGCTGACAAGAACCAAAATGCATTCCTGTATTAAGAAAAAATAAACAGTGGCCTTAAAGAAGAAGGGAAGTGGCGGCTTAGTGGTTAAGATGTTGGACTGATACCAGAAAGACCAGGGTTCGAATCCCAGCACCAGCAAGCCACCACTGTGGGTCCCTGAGCGAGGCCCTAAACCTCAATTGCTGAGATGTATAAAAGAGATAATCTGGATAAGAATGTCTGCCAAAAGCTGTAAATGTAAAAATCTGTTGTAATCAAATGTTGAAGGGATCTTATTGTAAAATTTGATTTATTTTGCACTCCGATATATTTGAAGATCTGACAAAAAATCCTAACAATTACTACCAATTTATTCGAGTTACAGTGTAATCCCCTTCAAAGGCAAATAGATGGAAACTGGCTGGCTACGTCTGAAATCGCACACTTCCATACTATATAGTGTACAAAACGGAGTATACGAGTCGAGAAGTATATCCGAATCCTTAGTATGCGAATTACAGCATGTGAAAAGTTCCCGGATGATCTTATACTCCCGGACAGATTTCGATGTATGCAGACAAAGTACACTTTACTGCTGTGATGTCGTATGTTACATGTCAATAATAAAATGGCGGCTGTAGTAAGTCTGAATTTTATTCATACTACCTGTAACCATCGTATGAACTGTAGGGATGTAATCTAGTACACGATTTTAGATAGGGCCCTGGTTTCACTGTTCCAGTGATTTCAGAGAGGATTGTATATAAGCATTACTAGTATTTTTGCTGGTTAGGTTTTCATTGTTGTAAGAAGAGAGTTATGTACTTCCTGTACATAATCATGTACTTCCTTGAATGACAAGTCTTCCAATTCAGACAACGCTTAAATTTTGTTCTTTTGGAATTCCAGCCATAAACGGCTGTGGCACCTTCATTTAAACTTGATTAACAAGTAAATGTATCTGAAGAAATACAGATAAACTGCTAAAAGCAGACATGTCATTTCCCCATCCACTCACCTGAGGAAACATAATTCTCGGCATGGTGTCTGTCTTTTTCAATAAAAAGAGCTGTAGCCAAGAAAAAGGCTCCGCCCACCACGGCAACAAAAGCACAGAGCAGAAGAGAGATCTGCAAGGAGCGGAACTGCCACATGTAAGAGTCCCCCTGTTTCAGTGAGTCCGACACCTAACAGGGAAAAGAAACGAGTGAATTATTAATAAAGTGATACAACAGAATAAACAGTGTATTTCATTGCGTCACAAGGTCACCCACCACTCCTATGAGGTAAGGACTGCCGGCGTCTCCTAGCAGATGAGAAAGAACGATCTGGAAAGCCTCAGCGGTGGAGCGCCGTGTGGGGACGACGACATACTGAGAGACAGAGAGAGAGAGAGAGAGAGAGAGAGGCAGAGAAAAAGAGATGGATGGTTAACCGTTTATGCCACAATTTAGCTTATAAAGCTAACAAATAAAGTAGAGGATCAAACTCACCAAAAGGATGTCGGCCACAATGGCCCAGTTCATCGAGAGAAACATCTCACCAAAAAAGATGAAGACCTGAGTCAAACAAGAAATGTACACAAAGGTTATAAGAAAAATGAACTGTAAGAAACAACAGCAAAAATGAAAATCAGAAAATTATGTACTAATAACCAGCTCACGTAGGTTGCAATAGTGCTGCCCTGCGCAAAGATGATTGACAGGTAGAGGAATGGAGCGGCGAGAAGGAGGCCGGCGGCACACACGAGGGGATCAGCACGTGGCGTTCTCTTCCTCAGGCGCTGACTGACGGCGCCACCCATGCCTACACCCAACACTCCAGTCACACATGTGATGATGCCAAAATACAGACTAAAGAGAGAAGAGGTGGGGGATTAGAATGATCATATACTGTGCTATAATAAATAATGTGTGTGTGTTTGTGTGTGTACAAAATATTTTTCTTTTTGCACATTGAAACTGGTAAGTCCTAAGAGAAACCTTTTTTTAATGTTTTTACCAAACAAGAGCTGTCACTATGTATGACAGCCCGTGGGGGGAATGGGGGGTAGGGTTGAGCATTCTAACCTGTCAGAGTTGTCACAGGGCTCCTGGAGGCAGGGCTGCTTCTCTCCGGTGAAGACAGCTGCTCTGAAAAGGAAGGCAGGAGCCCAAAGAGCAAGTGATCCGGTAACGAAGGCCACTGCCGTGAAACCAAACGTCGACAGAACAAAACTTTTACTGCAGAAGGAGATGAGGTACAGTTAAAAGATGTCTACAAAAGTCTCCCAAATGGAGACACACAACAAAAAAGCATTCAAACTAGTTCAAATTCTGCATCTTGAGCACATGTACAGTATGTAAAGGAAGTCAGCGAGCTCCGACTTTAGAAATCTGGTACTTTTCGAAGCAAAAATTACAAAAAAAAAAAAAAAAAAAAAAAAAAATTATATATATATATATATAGATATATATATATATATATATATATATATATATATATATGAAATTAAGATTTCCAAATAAAAGGGTTGTTAACGCTATTGGGTGGAAAATTGTGCAGGACATTTGAAAAGGATGCATATATACAGTGCTTTATTCAACAGGCAATTCCAAAGACTATAATAAACTAATGATCAAAGATGTCATGGAATTCTGTCAATTATGAAAGTCACCAGGGGCCCCAAACGTTTTTTTTTTTCTGTGAGGACTATCATTGTGGAGATTTTGATAGGATTAAATGTATTTACATGTAATGTTGGATTAGTTAATTATTTTGTTTTGTCTGTACAAACAAATGAGCATTACTTTTAGAAAGTAATATAGATAACTTACTATAATAACTAAAGGATTTAGAAAGCAAATCTTTATTTAAATTTGCTTATTACAGAGACGATACGAGTTGGAAATATAAGTTGAAATATCTGTCTCTTGTTCACAAGGCCGGTCCAAGTAGTTTGTGGACCGTAGTTTGTGGACCCCTGGTGTTTACACTAAACATTGAACAACTGATTATAGTATAACAAAAAAAAGAGCAAGCACAGTTTTTCAAAGATTTCAAACATGTGCAAGGTACAAAATCCGACCACTACTGACTTTCTGAGGAGAGCCTTCATGTCAGTGAGCCAGCTGGTCCTGTGCAGAGTGTGCTCAGGCCGAGCCTCTATAGCACCTCGCTTGGGCTCCTTCACCACGCAAATCAGCAAAAGCACTGCTAAAAGCCCCAGCGCAGGCGTCACCTGAAATATAGAGACTTGGGTATGAAGGTGTTATTACAAGTCATTTCGGGTGTGAATGTCTCATCAGAACGAAACTGGAAGTTTGCAGATGGTACATGATGTGCTAGAAGACCTACCCTCAGAGCCCAGTGCCAGTCTCCTGTTCTTTCATTCACTGCTGATCCTACTATATAACCCAGGCCACTGGCGGAGAGAAGGAGAGGGAAAAAAAAGAATAAATGCTATTATACAGTAAAAACTGGAAAGATGCCTAAACCCTTGGCTCCTGATTAGATTTATTTGTCAGACGAGGAAGCTGAACAGAACTGATTTGTGAAATGCAGGCAAACGACACAGTGACCCGTTAGTTCAACAACTACGATGTATATTTCTGCCCAGATCCTATATTGTTTTAAGAAACTAAACTGCAGAAGAACTACATTGTTTTTGTTTGAGGTCCTAGTGCCTGATAAAGTTAGAGAAAACATAAAATATGACATGCATTAAATAGGCTGAGCGCACTAAAACAGACAAGGTCTTAAATCATAGAATTTCTTTTCTCCAAAACGTGTAAGCAACAGATTTTCCAGACAC
Source organism: Bagarius yarrelli (assembly GCA_005784505.1). NCBI lineage: Eukaryota > Metazoa > Chordata > Actinopteri > Siluriformes > Sisoridae > Bagarius > Bagarius yarrelli. The sequence continues at coordinate 2,704,904 of VCAZ01000020.1, forward strand.
ACAGGGAATTCTGGATGAAAAAACCCAGCAACAAATCTTAAACTTGCTGTAAGTTTGACACATGCTCGAATGACGCCATCGTCATGCTGTTTGCACCACTAAGTTGATTTTACATAATGGTTACGGTCACTGATTTATAGCAGAAATGTCATCCAGGAACTGTGTAAATGTCGAGGCTAAGGAACTCAAAATAATACTGACTCAGGGTGGTAGCACTTCTGTGATTCTGAAGGCTTTAATTAGATCATTTCTTTTTATCTACTGCTAGATTATACTCAAGGCTACCATCATTTATACTTTGAAACAAAATTGGAAGTTCCAGGTGGAAACACCACAGTATTTTTTCCTCACCTGCCCACGGGGATGGCAAAGTAAAATACAGACAACATAGCAGTTCTCTTCTCCTTGACAAAAAGGTCTGCGATGATGGTGGGAGCGATGGTGGAGTAACTGGCCTCACCGACCCCCACAAGTCCCCGTGTCACCAACAACGCCCAAAAATGCTGGCACACAAAAAGACAGACAGCAATTAATCACTGGTAACCTAATCACACCCTGAAATATAATGCCTACTTAGATGCTGTCTAATATGTAAATGTAACCCACACATACACATGAGTCAGCATTTGGAAAAAGGCTGGGTTTTGCTACTCACCTCTTTGTTGACGTAGGAGCTGGATAATGTCACTAAGGACCAGAAGCTGATGCCCACTAACATGATTATCTTTCTGTTGTACCGGTCACCCAGATAACCAAAGCAAGGAGCTAGAAACATGTAGCTGCAAATAAAGACTGACGCAACAGAAATACAGTGAGTTTTGGTATTCACGGCACATACTTTCATGAGTAATAATTATAATAAACTCACCAGTCTGAAGTAGGCCGGATTTGCCATCACTAATGTTGAAGAACTTTTCAATATCAGTAAGCACACCTACAAGAAAGGACACCAAATGTACCAGTTTCATGCAAATGATTTAACATTTTCTCCAGACCTTATTAACAGATCAACATTAAACTGAATTCATTAATTGTATCTGCATAGCACTTTTAACATTGGATATTTTAAATAAAAATAGCTTTACAGAAATCAATATTTTAATGAAATTGTTTACAAGCATCTAAATATCTAATAATCTTTATAAATAAAGTGTTTTTTTTAATAAATAAAGTATAAAAAAAACATGACGCCAACTATTACTGTTCCCGATTATATATAGACATTTGACTGCTCAATGATATTGATTGTGTATTGCAACACAATTGAGGGCGGTTGTAATACAACTTTTAGCTTAAAGTAATGCTGAACACTGTTAGGAAAATGAAAAGCACTCTCTGTTAATGGAGGACATGTGATTTCACTGCTGCCAATTTCCAGACCAGTCATTCCCAATCTATTTAGCAATGTCTACAGAATTCACATGACTTCATAACATGTCAGGTTATTACAGAAAGAAGTGTTGGATAATGGCATTGATTTGTTTGAAAGTTTTACCTTTCATCTATGTTATCCGTTAAAATAAACACATCTTGTACAATATGGATCCAAGAGTCACAATTTAGTGTGTGCTTTATTCTACATGTACATACCTGCCACAGTGAACCTGTCCATATAGTTGAGCAAGTTGATGTAACAGAGCACTGCCACGGTCATTACCGCTCTCTTATTGGACACGCCACTCGCACACTCATTATCCGGCTCATTTGACTGCTCCTCCCCCTTTATATCTGTCCTCTCTTCCTCTTCATCAGAGAAGAAGGGGGTGGTATCGGCGATCGGCTCGGGAAATGACATTGTCGCTGAACATACAATACACATAGAAAGAAAGAAGGAGGAGGTTATATAAATATAAAATGTATAAATGAACACACACAATAACAGTCTGAAGATTTAACTTGTGTGTTTGATTCTTTCCCGCAAACTAATCATAAAGCAGAAGTGAAAAGCATAGAGATGCTGTGGTTGTACACACTCAGACCAAACTGTATGACCAGGTACATCATAAACAATGTTTCACTGAAGCCCAAACTCACTCAGAGTGTGTTTAATAAATACACATCTGTACATCGGGTTAGAAATAAAAAAAATCAAGAGATAGCGTTCACCCAAATGTCAGGACAAATTGGTGTATTCGAGTTTGAGAAACTGCAAGTAGTTTCGCTCTATGGTTCTGTACTTTTCGCTGGATTACCAACGTTTCATTCAATTACCACATCAGGCATGATGATTTTCTAATTTTGTTTTCGCTACATGACGAGTAAATAATGAACCTCGAACGCTTATAAAAATAAACAATTACTAATAAAATTGTCACATTTTAATAAATTTGATTCATTTGAGGGGGAAAAAAACCTGCTGATCCTTAGGGTAAAGTGTAATTGAATATTCTTTACATTTACTGCATTTGGCAGACGCCCTTAGCAATTGGGGGTTATGGGCCTTGCTCAGGGGCGGGCTTGGTGAAGCTGGGAATTGAACCCACAATCTTCAGGTTAGTAGTCCAACACCTTAACCATGAGCCACCACATCCCCTCCACATCCACCATGTCCTTTGATATATAAAAAATAAATAATAAAGTATATTATTTCACGTATTCTGTCCTGTATGTGATAAAGAACTTCTCAATTGTATGCCGAAAATGTCACTTTATAACCACCAAAAACATTTTTATTTAGAATTTTGCCAGATCTTATACTCACAATCTTGATCACATAACATCTGGAAAAGGGAAAAAGAATCCCCATGACTAGCTAACATATCTTATCATTTTTGCCTCATGTTTCGCACTAAAGTCTTTATTGTTTTTGTTGTTATCAACATAACATTTAAAATGCAAACGTTTTTGCTGTATAATCACTGTTGCACGCCAGACCACCAAAATCGTACAGAGCTGCATTTTCTTTCTGCTGACTAAACGTCTTCATATCTTCAGTATTGACCAACATCTGGAGGAAAATATAGGTTACACAAGCAGCGCGTGAAGGGCAGCTGATTTACTAGTAATAAAAACAAAAAAAAACCCCAATACTAACCTAGCAAATCACATTTTTAACAGTATCTTAACAGTAAAATTATTTTCCTCATAATTGTCCTGAAAGAAAAACCCAATTCCGAAAACATCTGTAAGCTTAATACACACAACGAGCAATCCCAGTCTTAACAAAATAAACACTATTTAGATTTAACACAGGGTGGGATAAATGTAAAATTATTAAGACACAGACAGTAGTAATATTTACAATAATAACTATAAAAGCGGATTTTAGCCGGTGATGGTTAGTTTGTCTTGTTTATTAAAAGCGTCATTACTCCGGTTGTTTACCTGCACCCGCGGGTTAAAGGCAGTCCGTCTACAGCACTGTCACACTGTCACTTTAACAGCGAGCTGGAGGAAGTCTATAAGTTTAAACATGTAAATGTTAGCTTAAGTGACTCGCAGACATTTTCAAAATAGTGGAAAAGCCGTTTCGTCGTTAACCCGGTTGTTGCTCTGAAACTGCACTATGGCGCCGCCATCTTGAATTAGCTCTGAATTGTTGCGTACTTGGAAACGTCATTCATTGTTGATTGGTCAGAGACTAAGACAACCGTTGAAGTCCCGCCCCCTTAACTCACATCTAGCTAATAAAGCAGTATTTTTGTCACATGATAACGCGAGGGGTGTGACACACTTTCCACACAGTAACTCGAAGCCTGATGTGTTTTAAAATTTATAAAAAATCTCAAATAAATGTCTTAAGTATATTTAGTATAAGACGTCCTTATCCAGAGCGACTCACATTTATCTTTTATACAACTGAGCAACTAGGGGTTAAGGGCCTTGCTCAGGGGCCCAGGAGTGGCAGTTGGTGGTGCTGGGAATCGAACCAAAATCTTTAAATTAGCAGTCTAACATCTTAACCACTGCGCTACCAATTCCTCACTTCAGTAAATAGTTGGATACTTTATTCATCTCAGATGGGAAATTTACAAATTCCAATAGTATTACAAACTAAAGCAATAAAGACTATGCACTAAACACTAAAATAAAATGTAAAAATTTTTTTTAGAAAAAGGTTATGTGCCTAAAATTAACCTGGGCTTAAAAGGCAAATGATGTAGAATATGTACGAAGAGGCTTCGGAAAACATAATATTCAATACTTTAAAAAGTTTACAGTTCTAGGATATTCCGACCTTTTGGCAAAGCATTGTTGAAAAGTTGAAAATTATTCGCTGACCGGTGAATCAAATAAGTCATCAAATAGATAGCACAAAACACCACCACAAAACACAAAACAGTTTTCATACTAACACTTCACATTTCTCATGTAATGTAGAACAAAATAAAAAGAATAAACTCTGGATTACAGTTTTAACACTTTTATTACTGTTACTAATATAAAATAATCAATACATTTTTAATGAACTGAAATTAATATAGACACAAATTTACACACATAATTGACCCTTAGAAATAATAAACAAAAGTCAGCTGAGATGAAGCAAGACTGCTTTAAAAATCAGGTCCAGACATCAATAACATCACCATCGTCCATATCCAGCTGTGACGGCGTTTGTTTATACGTCACCTTTAACCCGTCAAAGAGGAATTTGACCTTGCGCCTAACAGCAGCAGACAGACCTGATGTGTACTGTGACAGAACTGAACCCAGAGGAGAGTTCTGAGTAGTGAAAAAAGTACAAAATCAATTTTAAAAAATGTGTCAATGTGCATAGTAGGACAACATAAAAAAAAAAAATAAAAAAAAAGATTTGGAACTTCACTGACCTTATGTAGAGAATATTCCTGTGTGGACCCTTTTTCTTTCCCTTGGAGTCGCACAGTGATGACATCACGGCTGCTTTCATCTTCTTTGTGGTCGGTTAACACAACGCAATCTGATAAACCAGGCAGGAAGTAGAGAAAAAGTATCAGTCACGCTAATGGACAACTGCTAACAATAAAATGATCAATTGGAATTAATCCGATTCCTCTCACTCACCTATGATGTCTGCAATGCCCAGATCTAACTGTGTGATTGTGGAGTGCACAGGAAGCTCAACGTCATCCCTCATGAGCAGTATTTTGGAGGGTGGGACTTTAAGTTTGACAGATAACTGAGCCACAACCTTGCTCAGAGAGTCTGTCTGGAAATAAATGTCAGATTATTATATTGCACTTCTGATGTTAATTACGTTATAAATGTTTCTACTTCCTTTAAGTAGAATTATTATATTATTATTATTGCGATAAAACTTACCGAAAGCACTGAAATTTCGTGCACTTCTAGTCGCCAGTGGCATTTCAGAGAGATTTTATGGGCACGTTTTCTTGGCTTGGGTTTGGCTAAATGTCTTTTCTGTTTATTTTCAGAGGAAACGATGATAATGTCGTCATCATAATAGCAGTCGTTTATTTGTGACGGAAAGTCACTGACATCCAGAACATCTTTATGCCTTTCAGGTGTTAAACACAGGCGTGAGTTAAGTGCATCCAGTTTCTGGTTACGTTTTCTTAAAAAAAAATAATAATAAATTCTGCAGTTAATTTTTCCGCTGAACAAAGGTTCATTTTTTATTATTAACCGTAATAATAATATGATTATTGCTATTTTACTTTAAAAATCACAAAATCTTTTGTTATTATTGTTTATTTAGAAAAGCCTTATGACGCAGTTTATTAACAGAAGCCTTTTCTTCTATTGCTTTTTCTTTTAATAATTCGCTTACCTTATTTTTGTGCTTTCATGGTTACGTTTCAAAACAGGAGAAGTGCATGGGGGTGGAGTTGAAGAGGGGGCTCGATTCACTAGTCTGAATATTAAACAAAGCGAGATATAAAAAAGGTGAAGGTTAAAGAATGGGCAGGTGACGGGGAGAAAAAATACCAGCGTCACTTGTAGTTCATTTTAAACCACATTAAAAGCAAACCACATGAGAAATATGGAACGTTAGGGACATGAAAATACTTTTTTTTCTATTTGTTAACTGTAACGTTTATCTTAATCTCAAACAGGGCAGTGAGGAGCCTAGAACCTATACCAGACGGACAAGGCCAGGACTGCAACCCATCACACACAGATTTACATAACACAAAGAGTTTAAAAATGCAAATTAGTCTACGGTGTATGTTGTTAGAGACTCCTATGAGAGGAAGGACTGAAAACACCCTTAAGGTGGGATTGAAACCCTCAACCTATTCTGTTCTAGTAGAGCATTTAAAAACACTAAATGCGTATTATTCTTATTAAATGTAAAAGAAATTACACACATTTAGTGAACAATCTATTAAGTAATTTATTAATTTTATTATTATTGTGATTGTATTAGTAACATTAAAGTAACTGTGAAACATACTGAGGCTGAAGCTGCTCCTTAGAGTCACTCAGGTTGATGTTGAAAGGCTTGTTCTTACTCTTAACCAGGGACGGTGTCCACAGCTGGACGTCTTCATTGATTTCTATCCATTCACAAACACAGCAGCATTGGATTCTTTTCATCACACAATTACACATCAAGGGAATTTTCTACATTACTCGACATGGCATGTTTAATACTGGTTTAAAAAAAAAATATTATAGACCTAATTTATTAATTAGAAAATTTTTGCTTCTAAATTCACATATCAGTATCCGAATAATAAAGGACAACCTGTGCAGTCCACTTGTTTGAAGAAAGCTGGTTTTTGTTTTTGGCTGCGGGTGACCTAAAACCAAACATTTATGATTTTCAGTAAACTTTACATTTGCTAATTATTAGTGACAAGTGATGGAGAACTACTGGTGGAAGTTTATTGATGGTGGTATCCTACCTTATTGGCATAAAGGATGCGCCTTCGTTTAGGAGGTGGATTTGGGAGACATAGTGCCATAACCTCATCATCACTGTTACTGTCAAGGTCACATGACTAAATCAGGTCGGGAAATAAGAGAAAAAGATCATAAACTTTAAGTATCTGGAAAAAGGCGCACAGACACCAGCCAGACTGTTTAAAAACAAAATACTACAATGTGTTTATCACTTTAATACGTTTAAAAAAACAATACTGGTGATACCAGTTAAGCTAAGCTAACCGGATACATCTATAGCCTGAACACAGATATCCCAGGTGGGTGTTTCTCCACTGCGAGCCTGAATCATGCCATTAATCCCTCCTTCTGATACTAAACTAATAGTGTAGACACTATTACACTATTACAATGCTACGGGCTAAACCTAAAACTCACAGTCATACCAAATAAAGGATAAGAGAAACAAAATCTTTGCATTATTAGAAATTTATTCCTAATAAATATGTCCTACCACTTCAGCCATGTTTGATTTCCCGCGTCATCGCTTTGTGACTGTGCAGCCAATAGCCGTTTAGAACAGAACCGGAAGCGGCGGCAAGAGCGAGCCATACTTTTCGTGTTGGTTAATAATCGAATTTTAAAAATATATATAACTATTTTCTTATAAATATATATATTTTTTCATTTACGACGAAGATTACGAGATTAAATACTTAATATTTTAAAAAAAATTAATTAGGAGAATAAAGGCATACTATTTTGAGAATAAATTCGAAATTAGGAGAATAAAGGTATAGTAATTTGGAAATTAATTCGAAATTAGGAGAATAAAGTCATATTACTTTAAGAATACATTAGAAATTACTAGAATAAATTCATACTACATTGAGAATAAATTAAAATTTATGACAATTAAGTCATTCATTCAAGAATAAATTTGAAAGTATGAGATAAAAAGTCATATTACTTCAAGAATAAATTAGAAATTACTAGAATAAATTCATACTACTTTAAGAATAAATTCAAAATTACAAGAATAAAGATGGGATACGCGAAAAATGCCTTTCATTGGCTCTGTACATGTACCTTGCACAATGACAATGAATTGAATATACTTATATACTTATACTAAAGTCGTACTACTTAAAGTCAGAGTATTTTACTTTAAGAAAAACTGCAAAGTTACGAAAAATGTTTTGCAGATTTGCATTAAATGGATGTGGAGGATTTGGTTAAATCCTTCTTTTCAGTTAGGATCTAGAAATAAGGAAATTCCTTGTCTTTTGGTGCATCAGCATGATATAATTAGTAAACAGACACCGTGATGGTTAAGTAGAAAACTTAATCCCGACATAAAATAAGATTTAACCAAATCCTTTTGTAGAAAACATTTTGTTAGTCCTAATATGAACGCTGAAAGCATCTTTCTCCTCTGCTGACAAAAACACATTTTGTTCTTCTTTATTTCCTCACAGTTTATCTGCAGTCATTTGTTTGCCCCCGCCCACAAAGTAATGTACAAAAACATAATCTACAAATATTCAAAATTATGCTAAATTGCCATTCATACTGATGAAAATCCAAGAGTCATGTACAAATATAAACATATTTATCTCATCCAGGTAGTTTTTTAATAGCGCTGGTATTAAGAGTCCTGGTCTCGGATGTACTGAGAAGCAAAGACTTCGCGATCCAATCTAGATCTTCATCCACTCAATTCTTCTTTTTATTTTTTCTTGTTCTCTTTGCAGGCCACTACGTATCTTTGGGCTACGTTAAGAGGCGGTGAGTAACCGTCCGCATAGGATGTGTCCTCAAACAGCACAGAGTAGTCATCCTGCGGCTGCAATCGAAACAATATGGTCAAAATAGTGAAGAATATTTATACACACAGTCATAGAAATCTGAACATTTTTATTTTAATTCTAAACTTTCCATTTGAGTGAAATCATGACGTAAAATTTTGAATTATATCTATACGAGAGGAATTCATTCTTGTCCTGCACTGAACAAGAAGAACAGAGACACAAAGTTCAGGTTAAAATAAAAAAGGGAAAGAAAATAACTGTTTTAATACCGACTGAATTCAGCTACTTCACAAATGCTGAAAAAATTTATTTAATGCGTTACACACTTTATGCATAACACACTAAGTACAAACAAGTCCCTCTTATTTTAGCCGCCTCTGCTGTTAAAAATGTCCACACATTTGTATTGTATATAATATTATTTACTTAATATTATTCTTAACCTTAAAAAGATTCAATGATCAATACATTTTTAGAAAATCATTTTGTCGCATGTTTTTTTAAATAACGGTTCTAAACATTTTCCCCAAATTTATAACTGGATATCAGTGTTGTTTTCTAAGCCATTCCACAACATTTTTTTAACCTTCATTAATATTTCCTAATTTAAAAAAAAACCCTAAATTAAATAATTGACTTTTCCAGGAATTTTGCAAGCAGAAAAAAAAGGATTTTGGATACTCAAATATATTTTTAAAGCTAAACTTTTACACCTAATAAAATCTTCTAAAACTGTCCTAATGATGTGTATCAGCCCTTTGTCCAGACTGTCCCTGACGGAGCTCACCCGGTGTGGGGGATTATGAATTAATGCTCTGTAGAAGCAGGTGGTTTGTGGGTAGAGGGCCAGCACTAGCTGATCTTTGCTAAACAGCGCCTCAGGATCTGTTTCTGGATTGGCTTTCCACTGCGGCAGCGGGATGATTCTTCTTCGACTTAAAGTGTGTCTCCTAGAGCAACAGGAGATAGTATAAGTCAGGGGAGAAAACACACAGCAATGAAACAGACAGTTTAAATGTGTCTTTTTTTAAAAAAAAAAATAAGGTCTTAACAAAAACTCTCATTCATGGTTTAATTCAATCAATCGAAATCTGATGTAATTACTCTGTTAGTGCGCTTCATTTGAGTAAGCATAAACGCTGACATCCAAACCATGGTGCGCACCAAACAAGCATTACATTTACATTTATAGCATTTGGCAGACGCTCTTATCCAGAGTGACTTACATTATACAAGTTTATACAAGTGAGCAATTGGGGGTTAAGGGCCTTGCTCAGGGGCCCAGCAGTGGTGGCTAGGTGGAGCTGGGAATCGAACCCACAGTCTTCGGATTGGTAAACCAACACCTTAACCATGAGCCACCACTTTCCCTTTTTAGCAGGCAGAGACCGCTAAAAAGAAGGGGTCTGTGTGCTTCCAGGTGAACTCTGGTGATTAAAATATGAATGCAACACAGACTAAATATATCTAATGGGACCAAAACAGGACGTAATGTCACATGGTGTGACTCAAATGCAATTCTGAATGTAATCCTTTAAATTAAAAGGACAGAATGCTCAAATCTCAATGCTTTGACTTATTAGTCAAAAATGTAGTCCGAAATGCAGTTTCCTTATTTCTGCATACAACTGAGAAAATCCTGGTGCTGATTTAAACACCTTAGGAGCTCCATGTAAGCGTGTTTAATCCAGTACACAGTGTCGTTTCGGATGGAAAATTAAGTTGCGAAATATACATCACAAAAGCCGGCCAATCAGGTTGTGACTATATCACTATGCCTTTAGGTTGGTTATCTTTAGAATGCAAATATGAACGCTAAGCGGATCAGGACCAAATATATCAATTTCGACAAGTGTGCACACACTCATAAATTTAAATTACTGACAGTACATAGAAAACTATGCCCAATCAGCAGAGAGAATTCTTTAGTACTGTGTTATAAATGGAATTTAAAAGAGATGCCACTTACTCCTTTCCTTCCTCATCAATGTCATCAACTTCATACCTAAAAATGAAAACAAAAGGTAGACCCAGAATCCAATTATAAGTAACAGGTCCATTTCTGGTTAGCTTTTTCTCCACTGGTTCTTTCGAAGAGGTTATAGGTGGATATTTACTTGTTGGTGGAGTGGTTATAGCTGACCACTTCAGCCAGGATCCACTGTTCATCACCATCAACAGCCTTAACTCGAGCTGCCACCTTATCACCCTGCTTAGCCACGTAGTCACTGCTTGCAGGTATCGCGCCACACAGAGGGGGTGGACTAAAGCAGAGAAACAATCGGAACAAAAGGGTTACATTTAGAATAATAGAAAGATGGAAAGGTGTAGTAACTGAGCCAGTACCTTTCACCCGGTTTGCCGATCCATAGAGGAAGCGTCATTGCCGATTGCTGTAACAAGGTCATTAGTACACCTCGGCGCATGGTCTTTCTCGGGGGGTCACTGTCATTGTACACTCCTGCCATCCTTGCAGCTGGAAGAAAAGAAAGAGGTGGAAGCGACGCGTGTCAGTCGCAAAACTTATAAATCGTTTGGCCCAAGAAATATGAAAATATGGCACTTTGACCGCAATACCAGAAATTTTAGTCACAATGAAACATATAAAGACTTTAAATTCTATATACATCAACTAATTATTAAAATAAAGCATATTTTTTCACTGACACACCCTTTAATAACTCACCGATACGCCTCTCCTCCAGAAGTGATTTAATTTCTGCGATCTTGTCTAGAGCGTGGCGCAATATACTGTAATAGACAACATATAAAAACTGTGTTACACGTTGCAAAGACAGTAGTGTCAAACTCAGACAGCGCGCCTACAAACGTTTGGCAGAAAGATTAATTTATATTGCAAACAAAATAAACACTTTCGGGAGCTTGAATTAGTCACTCTGATTGGTTAAATTGGACTGGATTGCCAGGAGACACGTGTTAGACTAAAAAAAAGAGCCTTGTATTCAGTACCACAAGATGGAGCTGTCTGATTGAGTTCCCTTGTAGTTTGGTACAAATAAGATAGATTTAGTGCATCAGTGTTGTGGTGTTTAATTATTACATTAGGTTTAACTGAACTGTGTGCAAATATTTGGCCAGTGAGAAGTGGTAACGCAGTGGTTAAAGTGTTGGGCTGCTAAATTGAAGATTAGGGCTTAATTCCCAGCATCACCAAGTTACCACTGCTGGACCCCTTGAGCAAGACCCTCAACCTCCAATTGGTCAGTTGTATGAAAAAGATAAATGTGAGTTGCTTTGAATAAGGGCATTTGCCAAATGTAATGTGTTTGTGTAGTCTGTTGTAGTTACCTGCATTCAGCCTCTGCGTCTGCTTTTGCGGTGGTGTACAGTCCACGCAGTTTTGTCCGATAGTATGGGGAAGCTGTGGAAAGAAAACAAAGCTTTTAATAGCTGTTAATAAAGTGGAAATGATGAGAATCGATGATAATGACGAACTTTTATTTTCTGTCTGCATCCTTTCATGTGTCTTTTGGATGTTGAGTAGGTTGTGTTCGCTGCGGGAGCGCTCCTCCTGAAAATAAATGAACTAATAAGTGGGGAAGAAGCACCAACATCTGGAAAAATCCACATGTTTGACTATTTTTATAATAAACAAACAAACAGCTAGATAAACAGTGCTGCAGAGGGAAATGATTATTTAAATGAAGCTTTTAAACCAGGACATTTTGGACATGTGGCATATGTGTATTCATTTCCACTCATCAATAAATACATGGGAAAATACTTTATGTTGCTAGAATCAAAACATCTACCAAAGAAAAAAGCAGAAAGAGTAGGAAGAGTGTGTAAAACGTCTCACAAATGTTGACATGCATGGTGAGCCTTGATTCATACACATACTAATTAGTCATCTCTGATAATAAATTAACTGGTACATAATTACATGAATGAATGTGTAGAAACTAGTTATTGCAGATAAACGACAAAATAAACTGATAATAAGTTTAGTTAAGGGAACAGACTGATGGATTCATTTATAAAGCTTAAATCTTGACTAAATTATCATTTGAATTCTCGTGCTGAATAATGAGTTTATGTTTTCTGTGTATCTTTTATTAGATATTACGTCATCTTAATTTAAATTTATTTTGCTCACTGTTCTGTCACATGTTTTAAGTGACACTGAAAAATAAAACTTATTTTTATTGGATAAAATGGGTAAATATCCACTTATTCGTTTTGTACACGCATGACTGCATGTTTCACTTTTTTACATCTTGTACTTTTTCCTTTTGAATTTGTATTAAAAATGCACCGATTGATATTAAGACAACTCCAACTTTGTTTTTTGATCATGATCTTGACATTTATGTAATTATTCAATCATATGGCAGAAGCACAATGCATAGAATCATGACTGGAAGACGAAAAAGACCCGGGTTCAAGCCTCACCACCGCCAGTCAGCCACTGTTGGGTTCTTCAGCAAGACTGTTAACCCTTCCTGCTCCAGGGGCGCTGTATCATAGCTGACCCTGCGCTCTTACCCCAACCTTCTCAGATGGGATAAGCTAATTTTACTGTGCTGTAAAGTGTATGTGACTAATGTTGGACTGCTAAATGAAAGATCAGGCCCAAGCACCACCAAGCTGCTGCTGCTGGGCTCCTGTGCCAGGCCCTAATCTCCGAATGGAAAAAAAACAAAACAGCCCAGCTGTCCCCAACAACCGTGGCAAAGATAAAAAGATACTTAAGATCATATTTTTCTTCATTTGGATGGTGATTGTCAACATGTACCTGCAATACTGTGTGCACTGTGCTGCTGCCACATGATTGGCTGATTGGAGAACTACCAAAATGCACAGGTACAGAGGTGGACCTACTACAGCGGATGCAGACTGTATGATACGATGAATGATCGACTCTTTGTGTTATTACTTTAGTGAGGTTTCACATGGATTTAACATATACCTGGGTTTGTTTGATCAGTTGATGGAGCTCAGTCAGAAGCTCAGCAATCTTGGTATCTGCAGACACTAAAGCCATTGAATCTGCAACAAGCAAGTGTAGATACAGTTTTATTATTAAATTAGGATCTACACAAACTATTTCGTTTTATTATTGAAAAAAAAAAGAGATCTACACAAAGGACTCATGAAAAAGTAAGTGTAGATGTGAGACAGCTGGCAGTGGATCTATCAGTTAAGTCATCCTTATTTCTTTTAACGTCAAATTTACATAAATGCATTGATAAACATCTCACTTTAGCTTTACTTTTACTTCAGCTCCAATTTTATATCTGGATTTATTGATGTAATGCACCATTTATCGTACAGAACATAGTCACTATCAACAGATCTTTCTTACAGTCACTAAATGAAAATGAACGTTAACGCGCAGCCTCACTGATGCGACTGAACACTGCTTCGCGTTAGCTTTAGCATTATCCGTAGTGGTGCAGTTTAATTGTTATTTAAAGCGCTCCAAAATCCTTTGCCTACCCTAATAACTCAATGTTTACATTTCTATGCATTATCAGTGAGACAAAAACGGTATAAATATGAACGCGTACCTTTTAAGAAGCGTTATTTTTGGTTTTCAATCAGGTTAGTTAGCCAATGGAGCAGGCCTTGTACGGGAACCTGTCAGGGACAAGTACAGCACGGCTTATTTTGAAAACGCGTACCACGACTCACAGTAAACAAGTCTCCTGACTGTGCAAAGTTATTCTTTTACAGTCATACATATGATATACGATTTACTGAACTAAATATTCGCCGTGATTAAAAATAAGTGTTTATGAAATGTTTGCGAATGGCATGCCAAACTAACTTTTGATACTATCATTTAAAAAAGGCCACACTGTTTTTTTCTATGTAATATATTCTAATTTTCTTATATAATAGTGGTCAAATCTACAACAATAAAAAAATCAATAACATTGGCTAAAATAGTTAAGTTCAGGAATAAAAAAAAAATGTATGCTTGTCATCAACATTTTTCATTGTCATCGAGGTGTAATTACATTACAATATTCCTTCAATGGAACTAAAAGACCCAATTATTGTTGCAGTGTTGCACATTGACAAATCCCCTGTGCACAAAACCTGTGTTATTTTTGGAGTGAAAGAACTCGAGTGTCCTACACAGAGCTTTGGCCTTAACACCACTGAATTCCTTTGGATTGAACTATAAAGCTGACTGAACCCAGAATGCCTCATCTGACATTAAAAAAAGCCAAAAGCCATTCTGCACAATCTAATCTAAAAAAGGAATGTTTAAAAAACAACTATGGAGGCAATGGTTTGTCTGCCTGTCTATTCATCCATCCATCCATTCATCCATCCATCCATCCATCCATTCATCCATTAACTATCCATCCATCCATCCATCCATTTAACTATCCATCCATCCATCCATCCAAACATCTATCTTCTTATACTAGATGGTATTCTATTCTTAATATCGATTTTACACGAATGTATATAATGTTTGCTGATGTACATGCACATACAATACAAACACCCCCAAAATATTAAAACTATTAATAAATCTGTTATGCAACAAGAAGAAAATGATGCTTTTGTAAAGTTGGGGTCTCATGTTACTTGTTTCATATTTACTCTTCATGCTTTGTTCATGTTTCCTGTTTTGGTTTCATGTTTTGTAGTCATAGTTCATGTTCTTGTTTTCTTCTCGTCTTGTCATGTAATAATTTTCCCCCATGTGTTTCCTATCATATAATTTCTTTTCGCTATTTTAAATTGGTTTTCTGATTTTTGATTGGTTGGTTCCTGTCATTGTCCACTTTTGGTAATTATATATAGCCATAATGTTTCCCTGTTCCTTGTTTTGGATTGTTCATGTAACCGCTGTTGGTGAATCTGTGTTGTCCTCGAGTCGAGTCAAGTCAAATTGAATAGTATCGAGTCAAGTCTACTTAGTTTTGTTTATGTTTGTGTAATTTGTTTCGTTACATTTGGATTTTTTAATAAAGCTGAGTTTATCAAATACTCACTTGTCAGTGGATTCCTTATGGAACTAAACTTCCTAAAGCCATTCACTCTAATCTAATCTCAAAAAAAAAAAAAAATCTTACATTATCAGAGTCCAAAGTATGATACCATAGCAGTGCGAAGTTAATTTTAAACAGGGTTGATTCAAAACAGGGTGAATCTGACCTCATTCTTACGCAGAAAACATAGGAAAAGAATGTTTTCATAGCATAAAGCTGCTAGCTGGTGAAGAATTCACTAAACTAATAATGCAAATATTTACTACCAAGTCTCTCACATGACATTAGGTAGATTTAGTATCAAATCACGGACCAGTTTGAAAGAAAAAAACAGAAAATTATCCAAATGAAATAAAGAAATATAATATACAAAAATCATTAACACAATGATAGTTTTTTATAACATATATAAGAGAAACAATAAGCTAAAAAATAATAAGAGTCAGCACTAACTGGTAATGTGTATGTGAGCTGGACAGCCTGAGGCAGACATTTAACAGAAGTTGTTTATCAGAAGAACTAGTGACAGTTTGTCCTTCTAACATTAAGCCGTTCTTTCTAAATGAAGCAGGAAATGTGCAGAGGAGGACATGCAGTGTACACACTCACTGACTGTACTCATAAACACATGGTGCAGCTTGTGCTGTGGAATTTTCTAGACTTGCTATTTCGTACCGTCACTGTGGTCAGACCCAGTACACAGGGGAGTTACAGGAAGTCACATCATTCCTTTAAAAATATACAACAAAGCATCGTGCACCGAATGTTAATCACAGAGTCTTTCGAAAAACCACCGAGAGAATGTGTAATATATTGTCACGTTTCCAGAGAGTCAGGTTTTCCATGTGCTGCATGTATTCAGTGTAACCACCCAGAACTGTTGAAGGGCAGAGTGACTTGTGGTGTTATAGACATAACTTTGAAAACAAAGTAGGTTTTTTTTAAATTCAAGGTTAAACAATGAAAACAGAGCATATTTACTTTAGTTAGTTATTAAACTAGGATAATAAAATGTCTACAAAATCTTAAAATGTTTTTGACAATTATAATTATAATTATAATACATTAAACTATTTTATTACACGTTTACACCCAAAATAAATTAAAGTGTTAGACCACCATATGGAATATCATTTTGAAACATTTTGTTCCAAATAAAGTCCTAATTTTAATAAAGCAACCTCCACACTTCTAAAAAGGCTTTTTACCAGATTGTGGAGCGTGTATGTAGGGATTTCCTCGATCGGATCAATAATGTTAGTGAGATCAGTTTGTACTCCAGTTTATTCCAAGGGTGTTTAGTGGGGTTAGGGTTGTCTGTACTTCACACCAGCCAAAACATACCTTAATCGATCTTAGGAGCTTTGTGCACAGGGACATTGTCCTGCTGGAACAGTGTTTGGTTCTCTTAGTTCCAGTGAAGTAAAATTTTGCTACAGCATACAGAGACATTTTAGACAACTTTGTGCTTCTAGCTTTACGGCAACAGTTATAAGTGTGCCATAAGATAAAGTGTCCACAAACTTTTGGCTAAACAGTTTAACAGTTAAGCTGACTGTTGCACTGCATCCGTTTCATCCCGGTGATGCAGTAGACACTTTAAGACTGCACTTTTTTAGACTTCTGACTGTAACACAATGTGACTATATTTCTATACTATTATAACATAATTGTAGCATAGTTATGCACTCTGTAGTTTATAACACTGCTTTAATTCTAAACACACTTACCAAAGTAATGCACTTATTCAACTGCCATCACCTAACAACTAAATATAATCTGGACTATGGAACTGTAAATTTATTTATACAGTCAAGTGGAGATGTGTGTTTATACCTATGCAATGTTTACTCTATGGATGATGTAGGTTTGTATGTGGTGTTATAATGCTGAGTAAGAATGAAGCAGAATACACAGGCCAAAATGAATTAAATATTTTATTGTGCACATGACGATAAAAAAACTGATGATTAAGTTTTGCATAAGTAGATTTGACTCGGTCTTTGAAATGTATTCTGTGTAAAAACAAAAACAACACAAGCCAAACCATCAGTGTGTCAATAGAGCGATCATGTGGGAAATGGCTGAATACACACAGGTGTGGTCAAGAGAGGCAAATACTGTAATAAAAAAACAAAAAAAGTTATCATGGATATAGGACAGAAAAGGAAAATAAACTTTTCCTCCCTTTATTTCCCAAAAGAAATGGAAACCATTTTGTTTATAGTCTTTTTAAGAAAATTGTTCTTTAAATAAATTGCTATTTATAAAGTCATTATTTATAGGGGCAGTGGTGGCTCAAATGGTTGAGGTGCTGAGTTGCTGATCTGGAGATCAGGAAGACCTGGATTCAAACCCCACCACCGCTAGCTGTTGATCTGAAGACCAGAAACACCTGGGTTTAATCCCTACCACCTGCAAGCCAACCACTGTTGGGTCCCTGAGCAAAACCTATAACCCTTCCTTCTCCAGCGCTGTATAATAGCTGACCCTGCGCTCTGACCCCCAACTTACTAAGATAGGATATGCGAAAAGTATATGTGACAAAATAAAGGCCAAACTTATCATGGATATGGGACAGAAAAGGAAAACCCTTTTTAAGAAAATTGTTCTTTAAATAAATTGTTATTCATAGCTTTACTGCACTGTAAAAAAGTATATGTGGCAAATAAAGGCAGACATTTACATTTATATAGAACATTAAAGTGCATCGAACTAAACCAAACAAGGTGATCTGATCATGGTATGTTTTTGAATGTAGGGAAGGGCTCTTTAATGAAACATTAACTCCGATCTGATGCAACTCTGTGACTCAGGAGGACTGAAGAAGAGGAGGACTGAAGAAGAGGAGGAGCTGCTTCTCTTTATATAAAGCCTCCAACAAATCCCAACAGAAACAAAACAAGCCTGAGGCAAACACAGCCTGAAGGAGACACATTCGACTTGAAAATACTTTAATAAACTCTTAGAAATCTTAGCAAGATGAGTTACGTCGACGTTAAGAACCTGAAACCCACCTCTTTTGAGGATCGCTACTTCGACGAATATGACTATTACAATCTGACAGACAGATACACGGGTAAGTTACAATTTACTTTTGAAAACTTATTGAAACTATATGTATATTTCATCCTGATAGCGTGTCTTTAAATGTCTACCCAGATTTCGACTTATTTTAAGCTCTTTAAAACACACATACGTTTAACACAGCAGAGTTCAAGTGCAGTACAAAAGACTGTAAAAAATGTCCCCCGCCTGAAACCTAAACATCTGTTTAAGTCCTGAAGGAACTACTTAGAAACCTCGGATAGTAATTATACAGATGTGTACAGTTTTAGTTTTTAACGCAGTTAGTTATCTTTATTTACCGTTACAAATACTTTGTGATTTTGACCATGTTATTTGTAACAAAACACTTTATTAATTATATACGATAAACCATAAACTATAGATTACAGGGCGCTTTAAAGTAAACTAAACTATATCAAAAACAACGTAACAGTGAAGTTAAACTACTGACTACTAACTCTTTTCAACTACTGAAACCGAAAAACAAAATTCAAGGAGCACTTGAAGGTAGCATAAATCTAGGGTTTTATAATACACGCAGGGGTTACACTGCGAAAAAGCGCGTGCCTTTCATACTTTATAATATATCCGAAATATACTCCAGTCATCCGTAACGCATACCTAACGCAATGTGGCGGGACATTAGAATTCCAGACTAATATACAACCTCTGTTTTTGAACTTGTTTTTCTATGTATTCTCCTTGTGACCGCTAGAGTGCGCAAGCCGCAAAGGCAGGACAAAGAAGGAGGCAAGTTGCAACACCAACCGCAACAACCCCGCAGGGCACGAGCGCAAAATCGTCGAGAAGCTCCAGAACGCCGAGAAGAAAACCAAAGAGTGAAGAGACATGTAGGTTTATAAAGTCTTTTAATTTTACAAATAAGCCAAATTGGACGCGCTTACATTTTCTGATTTCAGGTTTGATCGGACGGCTTGATCTGGAAACCGACCTTTGGCGCCTTGGCGTCGGATTTCAAAAGGCAGAAGATGATGGAAATGAAGGGCGGCTGTTCTGGAAACGATCCTCAGCTGCCCGGTTTTGGTGTCTACGGGAGTTTGGACATGCGCGTGTGCTGCACACCTGAGCAGGTGGACGCAGACCGCACTGCCGAGCGCGTGCTCGATGATCAATGACGCTTTTTGTCTTGGTGTTTTTTTAATATACAAATCGATACCAAATAAAGAAACTTTGCAATACCATTTTTTGTCTTTTGTTTTATAAGCAAAGATGTTTTATCTTTAAATAGATTTTGATAGAAATATCAGGCTGGTATTATTTCTTAATGCATTTACATAAAATTACATTCAGATAAAACTGGTTATTAAATTGTGTTTAAAATATTTAACACTACTAACCCCAGGGTTATATAATAATTCATTTACACTATTTTTACACTGACTATAAATGATCTCAGATCACTAGTTGTTACATTTCTGCTATTTGTACTTATCCTTCTTAATAAACTCAGAAGTTGAGGATTAAGGGCCTTGTTTAGGGACCCAGCAGTTTGGTGGTAGCTCGGTGGTACTGAAAAATGAACCCATGATCTTTAGATTACAAGTTCATTAACTTACCAACTGAGCTACCACTTAAACTGTAACACTAGTGTCAGTAAAACTGCTGGTCAGAACTTTGACAAACACATAAAGCTGAAGAGAAATTTCATATCAGAAGCTCTTAAATGCTAAATCATAAATGCTGATTTTATTGGTTAGATAGATGTATACAGAATACATGCATGTACATCCTGTACCCCTATCATATTATACAGGGTTATTATATATATCTATAAATTCTTATTCTATCTATCTATCTATCTATCTATCTATCTATCTATCTATCTATCTATCTATCTATCTATCTATCTATCTATCTATCTATCTCTCTCTCTCTCTCTCTCTCTCTCTCTCTCTCTCTCTCTCTATATATCTATATATATATATATATAGTATATATTATATATATATATATATATATATATATATATATATATATATATATATATATATATATATATATAGTATATATATATATTATTATATAGTATATATATATATAGTATATTATTACTGCATTACCTGAGCTTGCTGGTACCAGATCGGCCCTATTAGCATATCTGTCTTGTTGACCTGATTGTGGGGATGTATGTTTTGTAGGTTTATCCCCACAGAAGGTCATTAGATGACAGAAATCTTTAACAGGGTGAGTTCGTTTTGTTGTGCTAGCACCTGCATCACGAGTCATCGATCCGAAAGACCCTTCGGAACACTGAGAAGGATGAGGTGTCAAAACACCTTTTAAAACCCTTAATAAAACAGCTTTATGCTTTCTGTAAAAGGTTCACGCAGTTGTGCTCTTTATTCACCAGGTGCCAGTGACCTGTAGGCTGCTGTGGGCTGATTTGAGTGAAGCAGCAAAAACATGTCAAAGCGGTAAGCCACAATATGGAAATGAGCATCTCTGAGGATTATCTAAAGTGCTGCTGAATTACATTTAGACACCTTTCTTTTTTCGTATATCCCATCTCAGTAAGTTGGGGTCAAAGCGCAGGGTCAGCTATTTGTAGGGAAAATTTAGGGAAACGTATCAGTTCAAACATTTTTAAAGACACAATAGGGCATCTTAGAAAACGCTAACTGTAGCTTAATAGCACTGAAAATGTACGAATAGAGGTATGCAAATAAATATGTTGACAGGCATGTAGGAAAACTTATTATAAATATAAAATAAAATAAATATTCAACTTCATTGTCATTGTGCAAGGTACGTGTACAGAGCCAATGAAATGCATTTGTTGCATATCCCATCTTAGTAAGTTGGGGTCAGAGCGCAGGCTCAGCTATGATACAGTGCCCCTGGAGCAGGAAGGGTTAAGGGTCTTTGTTCGGACCGTTTTATCTCTCTGTTCTATCAATAAAGAAAAATGCCCAAGAATTTCTTAAAAAAAAAGAACTTAAATGTTCTGCACAGATCCCTGAAAACCCCACCATGGAATACCGACATCTTCTCACTCGACATTATTACCTAAATGGAGAAAGTCTAAATGCCATTCTCCAAAATCTAGTGGAAAGAAGGATTGAGGTAAATATGAAAGTAAGCATGAGGCTAAATCTAGAATAGAATGGGGAAAAAAAAGACACATGGACGTGTTGTTCAGGTGTCCCATTACATTTACATAATTTAGCAAGTGCTCTTATCCAGAGCGACGTAAAAAAGTGCTTAATACCGGTACGATAGATCCCAGATCAAAGTATAACAACCCACAAAAACTGTTGAAAAAATTAGCATAGAATTTTTTAATGTCAAGAGAATTTAAGAAAGAGGTGGGTGTTCAATCGTCTCTTGAAGACAGACAGGAACACTGCTGTTCTGACATTGATGAAAGGATTATTCTACCATTTTGGTGCCAATACATTTATCTATACGGTGTAGCTAAATAAAGATCAGTACACTATACAGTTTGCTATTTCCTACCCATCTTCCAGCTTTGCCCAATCATTCAACCCCCCACCACTTATAAGGTTAAAGGCTAGCTTGTTTGTTTTCTATGACATGTAAAACTATTCTGTTGCTTTATACTGTTCATGCTGTATCATTATTGCAAACATCATGACAAACGGTATATTAAAAAAAATCCAGACATCTGTGATTATCTAGAGTCATAATAGAACCCTGTCTAATGAGACTGCATGCAAGTTTTACTTCTTAGGCTTCCAGCCAATAGTCGTTATGGCAGGTTATATGTTAGAGCCAATTTTTATCTGTTGCAGAACCTGTCATTCGTAAGAATTTAAGATTTAATCTGTATCATCCAGTAAAAATGTCTGTACTAATTAAAATTGTATCTTTAACAAGAGCTTATATTTTGGACACTCCAAACAAATGAAATTATTTATAAAATCCAACAGAGGAGGTTATCGGAGCCATAAGCCATTGGGAACACGGGATAATTAAAACAATCTGGAGAATCTGTTGTCACTGCATTATTTGTTTTGTGTGTGTGTGTAAAGGACTAAAGCAAATCCAGGAAGAAAAAATGACTTTCTTCATTAACGTAAGTACTAAAGTAATTGCTTTATTAAGCAGAAACACAATTTGAAAGTGTCAGAGGGCCTATATATATATCTATATATCTATATCTATGTGTATGTGTGTGTGTGTGTGTATATATATATATATATATATATATATATATATATATATAGATATATATATGTATATATGTGTGTGTGTGTATGTGTGTGTGTGTGTTTTTTCAGAAACATGTCCTTCATAGAATAAAGCTTCTCATTGATGTAATATTAATTTAAAGAAAGAGCATCTGTAGCTAAAACGTGACTGGGGTTTCAATAAAATCATAGTTAAAAACAAGGCAAAGTTCACAGTATATGTGTTTGTATGTTATCTTTTTTTTGTTGTGCTCTCATAGTTTTAAATAATTAGCTTTGGCTTTAAGCACTTTACTAAGAACACAGTACTATTAATGCAGGTTTATTCTTGTAATAAAAGCCAATTTATATGTGATAAATGAATATATTAAATTTTATTTTATTATATAAATGGTGGACGTTAATTTTAGCAAGTAGGATGTGATCCTGAATTTACATCCTTTGCTGATCTTGAATCAACATTTCTATCAACTAATCATGACCATCTGATGTCATCAATGTGTGCCAAACCAACCCGCCTCAATCTATTTTTGAATCTTTCCCTTTTTTTGTTCACAAAAAAACTGAAAAACATCAACTGGGTAAATGCTGGAAATATCTTATCGCCTGAGACTCTAAAATTTGTTGATTCTGGAACAATGACGATTTCCTGGATTAACATCGGATCACAACAAATTAGACAAATTAGAGTTAGTGAATTTAGACTGTATTAATTAAAATGACCAAAAAAATTACTAAATTTAGACTGTGAATCATAAACTAATCATCACTAATGAAAAACTGAACAATTGAAATGCTATGGAATGGTAAACCCGTAAAACAGCGATAGAGTAACATTCTATCTATAAAACACAGCTTTACATTTATTAAATTAAATTTAACAACCATAAATTTGAAAAAAAAAATCTATAAATTTACTTTTCTTTTTCATTCATGCATGCACACCTAAGTACATTTTACACACACATTTTACACACACATCTATTTTTGGTCACGAATGTGAGGGAAAACATTAGCTAACCTGCACATACATATTGTACGCATTTGTTCAGAACGGCTTGTCGTGTATTACAAATGTCATTTAAGTATTTCTTTTTTTTTTTTTCAGTAAATACATTTAATGATTAACAAAAAGCGAAAGATTTATAAGTGACGAGTTTGGTCGACACACACTAATGACATCAGATGGTTATGATTGATTGATTGATTGAAATGATCCAGGACCACCCAACAGCTAAAGTGAGGTTACAGTACAGTATGAGGAACTACTGAAATATTAAAGTGATCTGCCACCAGTTACAAACTACCCAGATGTGTTTTTTTTTTACAATTCTTTTTTATCAAAGATTTTTATTAACAATGTGAATCAGCTAGGAAACTAATAGCTAATTTTGGTATTATAATAATAGTAAACTAAAACGCTATAATAGACTAAAAGATTATTGAAACTATCCATAATAATACAGAAACGATGAAAACTATGAAACTATAAAACTATGAACTTTAAAACATGATACTATCTATAATAATACAACAGAGTTTCAATAGAATAAATGGCAATTGTTATACAGGGAATAACAATAATAGATTACTTACCAGAAAAAGGGTTCCGTTAGAATTTACATTCATATAATTTGGCAGATGCCCTTTTCCAAGGCAAACTCATTTAATACACCTGAGCAGTTGAGGGTTAAAGGTCTTGTAGAAGAGCTCAGCAGACATAAAATTGGCTGTGCGGGGATTTGAACCCACAACCCTTTAATCAAAAGTTGAAAATTTGACATGGCAAACTCATTCCAGACATGTTGGCAAAACAAGTTTCACCTTATTTGTATTGAGAAACAGCATCAGTAGCTTAGCAAGTGTATCTTTAAAACAACGAGATAAATATTTAAACATTCAACGTCTTTTATTTATCAGCCTGAAGCTTTTTAGTGTTTTTAGTATTTTACTAAAAATGTGATAGTTTGAACCACATCCATCTTCATCTCAGACTTTCGATCTGACTCTGGTTTCTCTTTTAAGCTTGAATGATGCTGGTGTCTGGTACAAAATGTCAGAAGCAAAAAGTCCCGAAGCACATAAATAATAACAAGAACCGACGGTTTATTTGGTTATAAACCACTGGTCGATGAAAGAAAAATGTGAAATTAACTAGCAGCAATTTATTAGCATGCAAACACATTTAATCGGATGCATCTTATTAGCATGTAGTATAGTTTTACACTCCATAATTTACAACATGGAAATACTGCCGGGTTCCCAGCATGTGTTACGTTAAACCATGCAGGAGTGAGAAATTTTTTTATTATAAAAATTCCTAAACATAACAGATAAATGGATGAATCAGCTGAAAAAATACACAAACGTTTAAAGAAAACATTCAACCCAACAAGCAACACTGAGGGAACAATCAAGCAATGACAAGACAGGAAGACTCACAAGACAAGACATAGACAACATAAACAAACACAGAGCACGTGGTCTACACATGGGAGCAGAAAGTCACAGTTGCCCTTGAGGGGCCTGGCAGGGCAACACATACAGCAAGCCTGACTGAGTCCTGACATACACATTAAGCACTATTTTTTTCTGCCCATCTGCAACTGAAAAAGCATACACATTTAACCATGAGTTCTCAAACATATACATATATATTACAGACATGTTCTTGTCTACTGATGACTGATTACGTTGTGCTTTAGATGATGCCTGAGATCCCATTTGGAGGAATAATAAATATATACCTGGTATTGCACTGTATGACATTACTGGACTCTCCAAAGTGCTAGTGTTCCAATTTCTCACAGTATATGAAACTGGCGATATATGAAAGGGCTCTTAAGGGTCAATCTGAGATTTAAGTTAATGCACTGACTAAATGGATAACTACAGGAACTTAAGTTTAGTCCATAGACAGCTTGACAAAGTGCAGAATGACACCAAAAGCAGGTGCACCCTGGTTCTTCACGGTTCCCCACGTTCTTGCCCCCTCCCTCCATTGCCCATCTCTCTTTCCTCTCCTCTGTCTACTGGTGGTTCGAAAAACACCGTCTGTTGCCTAGCAACTGGTCTTTGGAAATTCCAAAAGAGCTCATGGAGAGAACACAGACTATTCTTTGAGACATGCATTTGGCCAAGGTGATTCTAGGAAATGTTTTGAGCCTGCTTCCTCTGCCCTAGTTGTGCAGATCTGCAGGTGTCTATGTGAAAGAGAGCAGAGGATATGATGTTCTTGTGAAATGTGAATGGTAATCATTTCAATTGGGGGAAACATCTGCTAAAGACACCTCATAGCAGGTAGTAAACAAAGCAATAAACAGCTGCCATGTGTGTGTGTGTGTGTGGGTGAGTGTAAGAGAGGGAGATTTCATACATCATGCATCCGATAATTAGTTTGACAAAAAAAATTAAAATCCAAAACAAATGGGATGCTGCAAACGTGGGCCTCGCCCAAAATACATGCTATAAAGTAGGCAACAGTATGTGAGGCGAGTAGTATATCCAAATCCTTAGTATGTGAAGTACAGTACATGAAAAGTTTTCAGGTGATCTACTAATCCTGCCCAGATTTTGAAGCATGCATACGATGTACACTTTACTATCCCACAAGGCCGCTGCGGCGGCGACTCGGCATATGCAGAATTGGCTGAAAGTGTAGAAACAGCACTTTAAATAGCTTTAAGTAGCTTTAAGTGCTAAAAAAATAGTTCCTTGTAGTTAAATTACACTCAGTTAACATCATACAAGTTAAACATGATCCATTGTTTAAGTCACACCTGTGACGTTGTAGCTCAGGTCAAAATGGCGGTTGCAAGACATTCAAATTCCGTTTATACTACCCGTAACCATATTATAATGTTTTTTTTTTAACTGTCAAAAGTATGTACTTACAGAATTATAATACACACTTTACTAGTATTTGGTTTTGAATCGAGACTTGCACTTCTCAAGCTTTAAGTAAAACATGAAACCAAACAGAACTTAATGATTAATTCTATTAATACAGTTAAACCCCGCCAATTCTGGGTTTAGCTATTGCAGCCTTGGTTATTTGTGGATTTCTTTTTTGAAACCCAACTATTTATTCATGAAAATCTATTGCTTATTCACGGAAACTGAAAATACTATCCGCAAATATCCTTTGCTTTGCTGAGCAGTCATTACTGTATGTTCATTACATACACAGCTGCACAGCTAATTCATCATCATCATCATCATCTTCAATCAATATCATTCATTATAGGTGAGTACCTATAATATATTACAGTATATTTTATCCAAACAGTAAAAATTGATGCATCCTTTAGATGTGATTTAAAAAGATTCCTTAAAAAAATCTGGTTAAATATCAGAGATGATAAAGAATTAGTAAAGAAAGTTGGGTCTCAGTGTGGGAACCCACACAGCAAATTTCACTCTCAGGGTGTAAAAAATAACAGTTAGTCAGAGTTTATATATGTCCACACTAAATAGAGTTACATTTACACTTGCATAGTGTTGAAAAAAACCTTGTTAGTGTTAACGTTTAACACCATTAAGGTCCAGTCCAAGTACATGTGTTAAAACAAGACAGGGTGTGTCAATAACGTAACACTAAGAGAGTTAATTTTAACACTTAGTGTTTATACAGATCCAGATTTAGGTCCTTAAACGTGATCAGCTCCTAATGTTGGAAAGTATATTCAAGAAGTGTGGGCATTAATAAGTTACAGCTTAGACAACACGCTGTATCAGTTTAAGCGTTTATTTTCAACACCACATCTTAACAGTTAAACCAGGAAGGTAAAGATGTTAATGAAGGCTTCCTTGTATGCCAAGTTAGACACAGTGAACATTGAAGAATTTGTCGACATCATCTTAAGAAGCTGGTGTCTGTGCAAGGAATGAGATGTTTGTCCACAACCATACAGAATTTGTCAATCCTGCCCTTAATCCTTCCAAATCCCAGAAGGTACAGCTGGTGGTTCTCCCTGCCACTGAGATGGCCTTCAATACTGGTGCAGGGGGAAAAAAAGAATCAGGTCAGGAACCATGATAAATAACTTATTTAGACTTTAATGAAAACAGAAATTTAACCATATAATACACATCTAGTATCCTTAAAACCAATACAAGCGTATAAACTCTGTAATTACAACGTAGCATAGTACAAAGTAAATGCATTCTAACAGGCTTCATCACGGATTGGAGGCCTGTAGACTCTCAGGACCCCCCAAAAATGTGCGTTTATACATCGTTAAAACAAAAAATACAATATTATAGCAGTGATTATCACAACAATTGGTCTTGGTCTATGGATTTGTACCCACACTATTAAACGCTTCCCGGTTCACAAGTTTAGATTAGCGTGCAAGGTCCTATAACTGATAATAATAATCCGTTTTAATTTTATCCAAATTGACAAGAATAAACAATTCCAGAATTAAGTTTCGATTCTCAGCCCTAAATAAGTGCTGTTCACCTAACGTTAAATGGCTAGAAATTATTTGTGAGAATATACTGCCAGGGCTGCTAGATTAAGATACATAAAAATGCCTTTTGTTGCCAGAATTTCAAGTGCAAATAACTTAAGCCACATGCAGCGGATAAATGGATGCTGTGTTAATATTTGTGTTAACTTATTTAACAGCTAACTCACATAAATCACAAAATTTTCCCTCAGCATACCTCAATATCTCAATTTGCCCTTGAATTGTTCTTGTGGCCCCTGTCGGTCGTCTGCCTTGCTGTCTGAAAGGAAATAATGTTTTCACGCGAGAGAAACTAGCCTATATTATTGTAAGTGTTGAAAAAAAGGTAAATGTAACATGAACATTTATCTAAATAAGGAAAGTTTACTAAAAAACTCATGGTCGTCCGACATAAATCAAAAAAGGACCGGAAATTGGATCAACTCATTATTAGTGTCAATTATGTCAATAACACTTACTCTGACCACCAGGTTATACTGCAAATGTTGATGTCATTCAAATAAACACTGAAATCAACAACTCTGATAATTAGACACTGGAAATTTGGCTGTTCATACAATTTGAATTCCGTAGCCGCAGAGCTATTAATAAAGACTATGTGTAGTCAGTGTGCTTTACTGAGCAGAACCTAGTTAGAGGGATTAAAACATGTCAACACCTCACACTGGACTGCAGGATTGCAGGATGCACAACCCCCCCGGTGTAGCAGTGCCTTCAGTACTAATAGTTCCTGTCTCTCTTTTTGTCTCTACTCCGCTTCTTTTTCTGATTCATTACCCTTACCATATCATGCTATTCACTTCCGAACGCTCTCACCTGCTCACCTGCTGTTTCGTTCCCCCTTTCTATTTATCTCTTTTTTCCTTTTCGCTACCTCCTGCCTGTCACTGTTTTCATCCACACGCCGTAAATCTTTTTCCTTATTGACAACTATCAGGCTTCCCGTGACTATCAGTGTTGTAATGATGAGGATCTGCCTTATTGAACCTAATGATGCTTAATTAATTGAGATGATAACAATCCAATTTAATTTAAATTACATTGTTCACATCTCTCGTTCTACATGTATGCTTGTGTTCATGCTTTGCTTAGTCCTTTTTTTCCCTGTTTCTTTATCTCTTGCTTTCTCTCTGACGTACATAGACATGCTGTAGTGTTATTTTTCACAGAATTTTAGACACTTACTTTTTGTTTACTTTATATTTTCTTGAGGATGTCAAAACAATTATATCACAACCCGATCACCTAAACTTGATGCCGCCATATTAGAGTTACTCTTTGACAAAAGTGTCACTGTCACTCAAATAATGTCCTCAGCTGCTATTTCTCTACACATCTTTCCTTGAATCGGGGCTCTATTTGTCGCAATTTGTATTCTCTGATGTCCAGATGTGGTACAGAGAAACCAGTGCAATGTGTGTAGTGCCTTTACACCATCTAATACTGTCCTACCTGCCTGTCAACATATAACTCTGTGCACCTTGTTCGCACAGACAGGATACGTCAACAGCGCAATTACTTACTGTGGAAAAAAAACAAAGGATTAAAACAAAGTGAAACTGTGAATTAACAGCGGTGTTGCGTTTCTCTGCAAGCGACTACAGGAGTCAAAGCTTCTGAAAGATGACATCATGGTTGCAGTATTTCTTTTGAAGTGATAGAAATGTGTGTTTTAAAAGTAACAAATAGCTTATGCATTTTGAGTACCTTTACGAATTAGCTCAACTCCGTATCATACTTATAGATACCATATATACCATATATACTTGAACTTGAACTTGATATACACACTACTGCACCTTCTGTACATTATTTACCCACCTCTGTAATTATCAACCTCATTCCCTATTTATTACACTGCTATTCATTGTAAATAAGCCATTTATGCACTTCTGGTTAGATGCTAACTAAATTTCATTGGCTCTGTACATGTACCTTGCACAATGACAATAAAGTTAAATCTAAACTAATCTAATCTAATCTAATCTAATCTAATCTAATCTAATCTAATCTAAAACTCCAGCAGCAGTGTGTAATTGCGTTCTATTTTAATGTTTTGTATTTTAGTTCTGTTAAGAACTGTACTATAAAGTTTTCTTACCGGTAAATGACACATGATGTATTGTAGTAATATTGTCTCTGCTCGTCTAGTCTGTGCATGTTCATGGAGACGTGAAATTGGATGAGGGTAGGATAAACATTTTTTGTGTTATCAAGCTACAGTTAGCATTTTCCAAAATGTATATTCAACTTTTTTTCTGGATTATTTCGAATGAGTTGAAGCACTTAGACTCAATAGTATCGATCAAAACAGGTGTGCTTGATTGATCCCAGTGCTTCTGGCAGGAATGTTAAAGTCTGGCGAATGGGAATTGCGCAATGCTGGCTGTAATAATAAAACTCCAACAGCATCTGCTGTACCGGGATTTACGCAGACGCAGCATAGATGCGCTAGTTTGGCTCCTTTAAACCGTTCAGGCTTAACAATAATTTTCTGAACAGGTGCGCTGGGATGGAAGTTTGGATGCTGTGTATGTTTGGAGACTGTTCATAAAAATCTGGCTCCAATAAGAGAAGTAACATAGTCAGACAGGTGGAAAGTTTTACAATCGGTACAAGCTTACAATCGAGCGTATTTAAAACTGATTAAAAAAAATTATTGTCTTTGTGGAGTCTTAAAAACGTATTATTATTGTATTATTATCTTATTATTAGCATTAGTATTGTCTTATTGTTATTGTGCTTTTATGATTCTGATGTAGGGTTACCTTGAGTGATTTGAAAGGCATCTTAAATAAAATGGATCATTATAATAATAATAATAATAATAATATAAGTAATAATTATTATTATTATTATTATTACCCTTAATAGCAAAGATTTTTGGCTTGATCTATAATTTGAGGGGTTTTTTTTTTTTCCTTTGAAAAGGTTCAAGGCCGCAATGAAAGCTCAATTCAGCCTGGTCAACATCAAACCTCATCTTCATCACCTCTTTAATCAACAGTTTCAGCATCTCAAGAGTCTGAAGATGCATGTGACCTTTCTAACATGCACCCAGAGTTAATGAACACATGTTAATTAATGTGATGCAGTTAACACACTAACTGATTGCTAGCAAAGCTCTGATCCGTATATCATGCTGCTGCTTGATTTGCCCAAACATCTCTGCACTCAGCACTGGATATGACACCCCCGAGATGGGGGTGGCTCAGTCTTCACGAATAGGGGTGGGGGTGGGGGTGGGGGGGGGGGGTGGGGGGGGGGGGGGGTGGGGGATATTATTGTTTCTTTTTATTACATCTGTTTAGTGAGCCGGTATATCATGAAAAGTTGGTCTGTGACTTTTAATAAATAGCCAATATATTTCACTCGGGGGTCTGGGTCTCAGCATGAGAAGCAAGATAACAAGGAGATGAAGGGGAAAAGGAAGTGTTGGACAAGCAGATCTGTCCACATGACACAAAAAATAAGAGATAATATACTATCAGGAAAAAAAAAATGGTAGAGAGGACAGAGACAGATAAATGACACGTGTTGCATCAGAGTTACTACAGGCAGAGAGCTTATGGGGGGGAGTTCGCTCACCAACATGTCACTGACCACATAAAGAAAAAAAATATACATATGAAGAAAAAAAAAGAGAGTGAAAGAGCACAAACGGAAGAGAGGTTGCGAAAACGGATCGTCCTGAATTCGTGTCTTCAACCGTGTATCATTAGGCATCATTAGAGCAAATTATATAGAGACAAGGACAGATGTTGCTGCTGGCACATGCTTATGTGGCACAGCGTTAAGTCGCCGCTTTCGTGCTATCTTGCTGCTGCACGTTTTCTGGATCAGGTCTAAATCACAAACACACTCACACACACACTCAAACGCACTCACACACACACTTAAACACACTTACACACAAGCATGCAGCTATAAAGCAGTCATAAGCAGAGATGGGAAAGCTGTAAAGAATCCTAATCAGCACACAGATATGCACTGAGGTTGACACAAAAGATAAATGCATGCACTCCAAAAGCATGTTGGAAGATTGCCAGTAAATAAAACGATCGTGAAGGAAAAACTGTGTGTATGAGGGGGAGGGAAAAATTCATAAGGCGGAAAGCAGAAGTTGAGTGTGCAAGGCTTAGAAATTGATAGCAAAAGCACAGAAATGAAATTCTTCCTCCCGTACGATGTTCTCACTTAGCCTTTGATCACAATGGAACTTCTTAATTCTTAATCTCTCTTTCTCCTTCTCTCCTCCTCATCCTCTACTTATACACCCACTCTCCTTACTTCCTGTTCTACCTTTTCTGACAGTTATACAGATCATTCACCATCTGACCAACAATCACCCTTCTCTATCACTGCCTCTTCTGCGTTCGCTTCGGCACTCTCCGCTCCCCTCCTCCTCCTCCTCCTCCTCCTCCTTCTTTTCTCTCTCTCTCTTCCTCTGTCTCTCAGGCTCTCTTTCTCATTCTCTCACACCACCTGTTAGTGCAGAGACCTGTTAGCTTTGGAATCCACTTGTTTATGAGGGACTCATTTATACACACGCAATCAGAGGTAAGTGAAGGAATTTCTATTAATTAGTCCTTCTGCTGTAAAACTTCCTCTCCTTTTATCTCCTCTCTTTATTATTTGCCTTTGTATTTACCAGTAATTAAGGATGTCTTAAATATTAATGTCTAGTTAGCTGGATGGTTAGGATTTGTTTTAATAGACTTTCTGTATAGATGCTGTATATATATATATATATATATATATATATATATATATATATATATATATATATATATATATATATAATATATATATATATGTTTTATAGTCATAGTACACTGTATAAGTATTTATATTTTATTTGATTATACAGTTTTTTTTTTAATTACCCATTTATTTGCCAGAATGATTTATAACTACCATGCAACTAAATGTACAATAAAGAATGCTCTTCATCCTGTGTGTTTAATCCGCCTTTAAGGTTCTGTGCTGCAATCTGTAGCTTCCACCAGGATGAGTTTCTGTTACACTTTAGTGATTTCTTTTCCCTCTTGCTTAGAATTTTTATCCTTGTTCATGGCTTTCTGCATCTCATCACAGGCAGGTGAGCCTTGTACAATAGATAAGGGGGAAGTTATGGTGAGTGGGTGAAGGGTGATGAGTTTCACTAATGGATCGGACATAAATCAAACAGTTTGAAAAGGATAGAAAAGAGAAGTAATATTGTTTCTAAGCAACATGTTGTGTTTAAACATTATGTTATAGCAGGCCAGGCAGACTGGAGAAAAGGTCTAAAAGTCTGGTTCCAGCACAGGAACGGATGCTGTACTCACAGAATCACTCGTCCATCTGGATGAGCTGATATTTCAGTAGAGATGATTATTGCACAAGTGTCTGTAGCACTGACACGACTGAATCACGACAGATTTCAACAGGTTCTTGAATAAGATACGAATGTTTTAGTGAGAAGAACTGACTAAAGGCAGCTGGAGTCAGGCTTAAGGGGGGAAAAAACTCTAAACAATGCAGATATAATTATTCAGGCTGAAACAGAATCATTAGATGAAATTAAAATGGATGATCCTACATTTAGTTTCATTGCATTGTCAGTGTATTCCATCATGATGTATTTGTGGGGAATCAACGCTAACATGGATGTGATACTCATATTTGGCAAACACAGACGTGCTGCTCAGACCACACAGGCACTCGGAGTGCTTCCTAATACAGAGCTAGATTTCCCTTCTCTGCCAACAAATATAATGAACACTGCTGACCACCTACTGTCACACACAGACACACACACATCTTTTTTCATTCTCTTTTACTCTAATGCCCAGCAAAACCCCTCCAACCTTCTATTTCACCACTTGCTGTGATCCACTCTCAGCTACACTGACACTCATTTAATCAGCACTACACACACACACACACACTAATTTGACAGAGCTAGCAGCTAGAGAGCAGTGGTACTGACATCTCTAACCCAAAACAGCAGAAGGGTTCCTGTAGTCAACACACACACACACACATACACCGACACACTAGCACACTTGGCCACTGTGTTTTAGTCAGTAAAAGATTTTAGCACCCCTAAAGTAGGGTAGTGGTGGCTCAAATGGTTAAATGGTGTTGATGATCTAAAGACCAGAAGGACCTGGGTTTAAGCCCCACCACCGGCAGTCTGAGTTGTTGGTGGGAAGACCTGGGATCAAGCCCCACCACTGCCAGCCTAGGCTGTTGATCTAAAGACCAGGAAGATCCCACCATCGCCAGCCAGACACTGTTGGGTCCTTAAGCAAGACCCTTAACCCTTTTTGCTCCAGGGGCGCTGCATTGTAGCCGACCATTCGCTCTGACCCCAAGATGGCATAGGCAAAGAAACAAATTTCACTGTGCTGTAAAAGTATATGTGACAAAAGTAAAGGAATTTACAAATACAGTTAAAGGAACCCTCAGCAGACAACCAATTTTTTTTTTACTTTGACTAAAGCACAACAGGGCTTTATTTTAAAGATAATCCTTGGCAGGCGTGTATACCATTAACACTTCATATTTGAGGTATTTCTCTTCAACAACAAGCAATTTACAACAAATTAGTGATTGATAATTATAATCGATGGCACCACTAAAAAAGGGGCAGGTAGGACAATTAAAAGGGCTTACATACTTTGGGGGGCCCCCCAGAAATCGGTTTTATTAGTAGTATTCCAACCTCATATTCTTTCAATGGGCGAAAAAATGCTAGCGGCGCCGCTGATTATAAGCATAGTTATATATTCATTTCTGTTATTGGTTCAATTACAGAAATAATACATAGTTGTGTTATTTTTAGTTAAAAATAAAACACACACTAACAAACTGGAAAATGTAAAAATAATCCTCTGAATTCAACCCCACCACAATCCCATGAAAACGTATTTGAATCTGCAGTTTGCAAAGTTAAAATTTGGATCATATTTTTTTTTAAATGATACTTTAGAAAAAAATCTAATTCCTAATATTTCCATACAATCGATCTGGCAATTATTTCAATTAAAAAAATCTTGCTTCTTGATATGATGCAATTTATATATTTATATAATATATATATTTATGTATATTTATTTGGGCTGATTTGGGGATGATTTCTTCCCTTCAGATAACCCTAGGTAATGTTCTGGCTATCTTAGTGGTTCTAAAGGTTATCTTATCAGATTTTCCTGTGGCGTGAGGTGTGTTACAAGTGACTGAATCGACTCAAAGGAACGTTGGAGATGCCCTAAACGTGAATCAATTAGAAATCCTGATGTGTGGAGGGAAACCCGAAGACAAACACCTGTACGATCTTAACACGTTTAACAAAACTATCCAATCAGAAATAAGGCATAACAAATGCAGTCATAGTGCAGCACAAAGTTCAATGGACTTCATTCAAACCTTTTTCTTTTTTTTTTTTTCAGTAAATTTTCTGTCAAAATCGTTTCAAAGACTATCATTGCAACTTCTTCTCCACCTGTCGCCTGCCATGTTTATTCTCAAGTCTGTAGAGATCTTTCAAGATTTTGCGTAATTTTCCCGTATTCTGGTTGAAAATCTGTTGGTGTGTGTTGTGCTTTTTTTTGTCACATCGCGACACCCCCCCACTATATGAGCGAAATGGTCAAATCTAGGATTTTTTGTCCTCATGTTTGTGGTCTCTTACATTTTGAAAATTAAAAATCTTAAAGTGTGGACCCAGTATACGCCCCCACAGCCAGAAGATTGCTGAGCAGATTTGCAATTTTCCTTAAAATCTTGTACTTGAGGTTAAAATAATTTTAATAAGGTCTAGGGGATAAAAACAAAAAGAAAAAACAGAAGGCATGTAAACATATTCATTGCAGTGGCTGATTGTCTCGGAGGCAGAAACATGCTGTGGAGATTACAAACAGCTCCCTTTAAATGAAAATTGCAGTTTTACAAATCCTCATTTGCCATGTATGAGAAATCATCACACTGTCAATCACGATCAACACAGCAGCACCGAACAGCATTAAAACATAATTATCCAAAAAATGCAATAAAACTTTTTAAAGCATTTTGGTTTCATTCTATAACAGCCAGTTATCGTGAAAAAAATTGTGTTGTAAAAAATTACATAGATTTTCATAGTGCTGATTGATTGATACTGGACACAGAATAGCACCAAAATCCTGAGCTAATTGCTAATTTTGTTAGCAGGCACGTGTCATGATCTCATTCACTGCGCTGGGGCAGAGCCTTTGTACAAACTCTACTTGCTATAACGATAAGCCTCACGTCATGGCCACAAGATGTGACACCTGCCAAGTTAACTGACAGGATGGATTGACAGTATGTATGTCTGTGTGTGTGTGTGGGTGTGTACCTAGGGCTAGTTAGATCTAATCTGGCTCACAATGACTCAAATGCATGTATAGTTCTTGGGGAGCATTGTGTCATAACCAATCTTCATTTCTTTTATTTATATTTCTTTTCACCTGCCATCGTTTACACTAGAAACCAGAATACCACTTTCTTGTTAGAAAGCGGTATTTGTTATGCTAGTCATGCTGGTGTTATTCTGGTGATCCTTCTACCTGTAAATCAAACCTTTCCATTAGGACTGTGACGGTGACAGTTATTAAAATAAAGGCTTCGGTACTCTGCTGCATCTTCTTCTCCTATTTAAAGATTTTAATCCCTCAGCAAGCCTCGGTTTCTTTGCTAGAAACAAGATATGCTAATAGTATAATAAAGTCTAACTCTCCTATCTTTTCTCTTCCTAGAAATACTTTATATCCACTTGATATCCCTGCTTTAGTCTTTCTTTTTTTGGCTTCTGCAATAAGCAATAGCTCACGATATGTTCAGTGTTGATCCATTTTCTCTGGTTCAGCTGAAAGTACAGGACAAAAAAAGATTAGCCCAAGTAGGCAAACCTTAATTACTGAGATATTGGACGCTTCCTGCTTCGGTGTGCAGCTCACGTCCGAGTTTGTAGCACAGGTTGAATTATAGCAATAAAGTGCTGGCTGAAGGTAGAATTTTGAACAGAGCAGGTCAAACATCTAATTATTTGGTAATTTCTCATGTCGTGAAGGTGGCTCATAATAAATACACAACTAGCCTTAAGAAAAACACAATGACAAAATCTGTT
This sequence comes from Bagarius yarrelli, assembly GCA_005784505.1. Taxonomy (NCBI): domain Eukaryota; kingdom Metazoa; phylum Chordata; class Actinopteri; order Siluriformes; family Sisoridae; genus Bagarius; species Bagarius yarrelli. The sequence goes on from VCAZ01000020.1 coordinate 2,742,311, forward strand.
AATAAAGCAAAAGTGATTTTTGGACAAGTAAATGGATTTTGCACAAACTATAAATAACGATTTGTGACGTGTCTTAAATGTGAAAAAAAAATGTTTTATATAAAATGCTATTTTCATTGATAGTTGTTGTAGTTTATTAGCAGTATTATAAATATTAGTTTTTTTTAGAGGTGGTAATAGTAGTATTCGTAGAATCTATAGTAGCAGGAGTAGTAGTTGAAGTAGTATTGGGGTTAGTAGTAGACAATGATAGGAACAGAGATTTTGTTAGCAACAGTAATAGTGGCAGTAGTTGCAATAGTGGCAGTAGTAGTAGTATTAGCAGTAATATCGCTAATAATAGTAGTAATAGTAATAATAGTGGTAGCAGTAATCCTAGTAGTAGTAGTAGTAGTAAATGTAGTAGTAGTAGTAGCCGTAGTAGCAGTAGTAGTAAATGTAACAGTAGTCGATGTAATATTAGTATTAGTAGCAGTAGTAGTAGTATTAGCAATAGTAAATGTAGATGTAGTATTAGTAGTAGCCGTAGCAAATGTAACAGTAGTAGATGTAGTAGTAGTAGAAAAATTAATGAATGTAGTAGATTAAGTAGTAGTAATAGTAGTAGCAGTAGTAGATAAAGCAGTAGTAAATGTAACAGTATAAGTAGTGGATGTAGTAGAAGCAGTGGTAGATGTAGCAGTAGTAGATGTAGTATTAGACGAAGATGGTAGGTCTAATTGTAGCAGTAGTAGATGTACTAGCAGTAGATGTAGATGTAGCAAAGTATATGTAGCAGTAGTGTACGTAGATGTAGCAGTAGTAGATATAATAGTATCATTAGCAAATATATCAGTAGTAGGTGTATCAGTAGTAGTAAATGAAGCAGTAATAGATGTAGTAGTAGCAGTAGAAGATATATCAATAGTAGGTGTATCGGTAGTAGTAAATGTAGCAGTAGTAGATGTAGTAGTAGCAGTAGTAATAGCAGAAAAAATATTAAGAGTAATAGGCGCATTAAAAGCAACAATAGTTGGTGATAGTAGCAGTTCTATTAGTCATGAATTAATTACAGCTGAATTTTGGAGGTCAGACTTATTGCCTCTTCTTCTCTGTCTGTCCTTTCCAGCTCTATGACGGTGCGTAAAGGAAAAAAACTCACCATCTCCATCCAGGAACACATGGCCATAGACGTCTGCCCAGGCCCGATCCGACCAATCAGACAGATTTCCGCCTACTTTCCCCGTCTGTCCCCGACCGGCGAGCCGGTCTCCCCTCACCCTGCTGCCTCTCCAGTGGCCCTTAGCCCTGGGCTCGGGGCTTCTGGAGTGGGGAGCAAAACATTTCTTTCTCCACTGCAGGCAGGGGCCCGGGGAGGAGGTGGAACCTTGTCATTGTCCAGTAGTGTGGACACATCAGTGGACATCAATAGCTCTGACAGTGACGAGTGCAGTAAGTTCTTGTGTTATAGGTTACTTCTAGTCCTGGTAATTTTGTACATGATAACGATAATATACAACATTCTAGAATGAACAAAGTGGGAAGCTTAAATAAAAATATGGTGGAAATAAATATATTTTTAAAAATAAAGATAAGAAGAAGCTATAAGGCTTAAAAAAATAATTAATGTCACCATAAATTGTATTTTTCTCTCAAGGTTAGACTTTTAACCTAATTTAGCATCATAAAAGGATGTGTGAGGTGTTCTAGCTGTTAGGTTTTATGGGTGTTTGTGAATTAGGGGTCATGATCATAGAAAGCAGATACATACTGTACTGTACATCACTGGACTGTATGTTTCCTTCATATTTGTTCTACACGTCCAGCAAGGTCCAGTATAATCACCTTACATAAACACAGTGTGTAATGGTGCACATTATTTGACACTTTAATTCCATGAATATTGCATACATGCCAATTTCACTACATGTGCATTAATATAATAAGCATGAAATGTATTTTAAAACCCCAGATGTATTGTTTCCTATTAACATCCTTCTCTTTATATTATTAATATACTACAGAATACACTTTTTAAAAACAAACCTGTATCTGTTGTGGCCTCAGTATGTGTTATTATAAGAGTGTATGACTGATGCTTATTTTTATCGCAGAGGTGCTAAAAGCTGATCGTTGTAGCTTGAGAAATTGCACTGTGAAAAGTTTAATTTATCTGGGTTTATGCTAATCTAATCATTTTTCCATTATGGTATAGCGGCTCTAGGGACATTAGAGTTCGAACTGCGGTATGAGAGAGCATCCAGCTCGCTTCACTGCACCATTCTCAGAGCCAAGGTTTGTCCTTTTTTCTGCTGTTATTATTCAAGAGGTGCTACTAAAATTATAATCATGCAGAAACTGGTTTTACGGCAGTACGAGAGGATTTTATATTGTATGAATTTTAGATATGTCTTTTTCAGATATCCTTTTTATTAGTTTTTAGTGGGTTTCGCTAAAAGTCAAGTCAAGCTTTATTTAAATAAATAAATATTCAACTTTATTGTCATTGTGCAAGGTATGTGTACAAAGCCAATGAAATGCAGTGTTTTTCGCACATCCCATATTGGTAGGTTGGGGTCAGGGCGCAGGGTCGGCTATGATGCAGCGCCCCTGGGGCGGGGGGGGGGGGGGGGGGGGGTAAAGGGTCTTGCTCAAGGACCCAACGGTGGTTGGCTTGCCGGTGGTGGGGCTTGAGCCCAGGTGTTTCTGGTCTTCAGATCAGAAGCTCAGCACCTTAACCATTTGAGCCACCACTGCCCCAATTTATTAATTTATGTGTGGACATGAAATGTTGTGCCTCGCAGAACCACGGTGCTACATATTACTTAACCATAAATATAAACATACAACAATAGACGTTCGAGAAAAACAATAAAGATACTGTAAATGATATTGTTTATACAGAGCTCAGTGCAGGATGATAAATAATGCAATGCACAGCTAAACATCTATTATCAGATTGAGTATTTGTGTGAGCGAGTGTTTAGAAAAAGTGTGTGTGTTACTACAGGTGGTTTGTATAGCCCAGTCACGTGTATGTAGCACAGTCAGAAACGTGCCTGTGGAAAACTATAACTCTCAGCCTCTCTTCGTTTAGGGTTTGAAGCCTATGGATTTTAACGGTCTAGCAGATCCATATGTTAAACTACATCTTCTGCCTGGAGCGAGTAAGGTTGGTCAATGTAAAGAAAAAAGCAGACACTGACTCATTTCACATCTATTATTCATAAGTCTATTTTTCCTCATACACACTAGAGAATTACGTACAAAACCTGGTGTACCTTTTACATAACAATAAGGAAGTCCCCCCCCCCCACAACACTACCAACACTTCCACAGCCATTGTATTAATTTATTAATTAGTCTTTTCTCTGTTTCTCCACAGGCTAATAAGCTAAAAACCAAAACCGTACGGAATTCTCTAAACCCAGTCTGGAATGAGACTCTAACTTACGTTGGAATCACTGAAGAAGACATGCACAGAAAGACCCTAAGGTAGTGTGTGTATGTGTGTGTGAAGGGAAGGTGGGTGTGTGTGGGTTTGTAAATTGAGCAGCTTATAGAAGTCAATTCTAAAAATCCTTTAGAGACTGTCTGTTCTGCCCTGAGTATGTGCATGCCACTCGCCCACACAACCCTCCCTGGGTAGATCTCTGTGGCAGCAATATTTCATCCTTTTTCTCGTAGAATGTTGTGCACTTCTTTGTGTTTAGGGTAGGTGTGTGTGTTTATGCCTAAGTCTGACACTTAAATCTCAGTAGGAAGTGATTTTGTTTTGTTATAACTAATTTTATTTGACTTTATTACTCTATACCGGCAAAAATTATCATGAGATACCTGACTATCACATCCATATAGTGTTTTCATTTATCTCATTGGTGTTCAGTGGGGTTGAAGCAGAAACAGGGCTCTGTGCTGGACACCCCAGTTCAGTTCCAACCAGAACACAGTTCAGGAGCTTTGTGCACAGGCTCATTGTCGTGCAGGAACAATGTTTGGGTCTTTTAGTTTTAACTAAAGGAAATTGCAATGCTAAGCAAATAGAGACATGCTGGATAACGGGATACAGTATCGGGTGTGCTGGTATGGTGTCTATAAGCTTTTGCCCATATATAGCTAAACTTTTACTTTATTACTAATCTTTGCAATGAATCCACAAATTTTATGTGGTGAAGTTGAGTACTATTGACACTACACATCCTGAAATGTGACTTTTGTGACACATTGTGATGTCGACGCAAAATCCATATATTTTGCTAAATGCTAAATGCTTCAAATGTAAATGTATATTGTGCAGCTGTAGTTTAAACCTATTAAATATTACAACTTATTATTTAAGAGCAATGTTAAATAATAAAATGTCTTCTCGAAAAAATAAAGCAGTCTAAAAAATGCATAAACCCTTAGTACATTTATTTTAAATATTAATATTTAAGAAGCATTTCATTGCTACAAATTACCTGTCTGACTCTATCGGAGTCTTTTTACACATTCACACAGGGTTGGGCAATAAGTGTTCTATTACTGCCCTGCTGTATTCCTGTTGTGCTGCAGCTTCGTCTCTATTCCCTGTAATATCAACTTATATTCGTTTTTGCTCCTATATAAATCTTGGTTTTGCTGAAATGCAGGTTGTTATGGCTTTTGGTTTATATATGTATCTTTACTTTTGGTGCTTTACGTTTATATTGTTATTTTTCTCAATAATAGTATAATATGTCCTGCTTTTTCTGATTGTAGTTCCTGTTTTTGGAACCGTTTGATGTGAGTTTCTTTTCTGTGTAGGTCCAAATAAATAAATGATAAATTCAAAATTTAACCGAATAATATTATCCATCAGTTTTATCTGTAATAATATATATTAGCTTTCTGTCGTGAAAAAGAAATACAGCATTAAAGGTTTGTATGGTAACCAAATTGAGGAGTAAAAACAGTAAAAGAACCAGAAGTATGCAGGTTTGCACAAAACCACTATGTAGGTTCAGGTCTGGGTGAACCCTGTTCCGTAAGTTTATTTGTTCCACTTGTTTTCTAACTACCCCTGCCCCACCCACTATTGAGTACCTGGTTCAGGTATGTTCGGTCAATCAGAAGCTGGAAGCAGGGGTGCCACTAGCAATTTTGGGTTGTATAAAACAATACGAGTTTGGGCCCCCTACCACACCCATTCCGCACCAAACATACTATTACATTACTACTACTGTATTGTTATTACTAATAAAACACATTTCTGCCCGCCCCTAAAGTGCATGGGCCCTTATAATCGTCCTAAGCCACCAAGAGGCGCTCTGGCTGGAAGATACAATGTCAGATTAGGGTGGAGTAAGGAAAGACCTGAAGATTTGGTATCTCCAACCCTCGGACTGACTGAACACACCCGAACCAGGAAAGGAACTAAAGAAACATGGGTTACTCAACCATGTGTAGGTTTAAGCCTTTAATACCATTATCTTTCGAGCTGCCACTTCACACTGCCAGCAGTAATACCCCTCCTCCCCTTTATGTAAGATTCACACTCGCCCCTCGCCACTCATTATAGCGTTTTCTCAGCTGAATGGAAAGAAGCCGGCTCATCTTTGTTTTATATGCCATCTGCTGAAGTGCACTCAGAGTAACATTGGTGCTTAATCTATAAATAACAAAAATTGATTCATATAAAATAACATTTTATTACAAGTTCTCACTGTCTCGTTCGTATGTGTGTGTGAAATTTTATCTTAACATCAATTTTACAAGCATCTCACACATCTCTTGCTATAAGTGTAGAGTGGCCACAGTTTTCGCCCACCCTTTGAGACAGTCCTGTCTCTCACTGATAGGACAGAAATCCCAATGAAATCAGATACTAGCTGGAATTAATTTATAGACTAATAAACAAGATTGCTCAAAGCTGTAAATCTTTTTAATGCACTGATATGCAGCAGTGGCACCATTCCTACTATTCCAAAAATAAAGCCATTAAAAGTATTGTTGAACTTCGCAAAGAGACTTAAAGATGCCATATTCGCTGAATTATCTGCTATGATTAAATTCTTGTATGGTAATTAATGTTTTATGTATTCTAAGCGGCTTTTCTGCTCACCGTGGTTGTAAAGAGCGATTATATGAATTACTATAGATCTTCTGTCAGCTGGAACCAGTCTGGTGATTCTCCATATTCAACGAGGTGTTTTCACAGATCTGCTACTCTCTACATTTTTTTTGTTTATCGAGTTGTTCTGAATAATAATGCATGTTGTTGTCTTTTTCCCCCCTGAAGATAAGCTAAGATGCAAATTTAAAAAAAAAGATAGCAATTATATTTAGTCGCCCATAGCTCGACCGTCAAACTGACAGGAGAAATGACCAGAATTGAAATAAAAATCAACCAATCACAGTTTATTACTTTCTAAATTGTGCTCAGCCATAAAATTGTAATATCCCGTCACCACTGCACAACCAAACATGGTGACAATGTCTACAATGTGAACTTAAGATAACTTTCTTTAGCTAAATCCTGCCTTTTGCCAACTAATTGCTTTTCCACTTCTATGTAAACTATTAGTGTCACAATGACTTATCGTTGTGTCGACTGTTAAAAAAACACTTCTGGAAATCCAATAAATAAGAACCAATCAGAGACCTCTCTTTGCCATATGCATTAGACGTTTAGCCAGCTTTTCGTTAGCGTGGCATCTAAGACTGAGTCTACTACTATACTATTAGACTCTTGAAGGTTACCATTAGAAAACTATCAAACCAATTGCAAGTAACCTATTTACCAACTTAATGGTTTTACATCTGACCTATAATTGGTTTTAAATGTGTTTTGGTTGTTTTCTTATAGTATTCTTCAGTTCTTAACATTGCAAACCCCAAAAAACAAAAAGAGCAAAAAGCTTTACAATTATTCATCATTATTCATTTTTTTATCAATATTTTTTGGCCATTTTTGTCTTAATTTATTGGACAGAGAGATAAAATGGAGAAGATAGGGGAAGGGAGGGGGGGCTGGAATCGAACCTGGGTCGCTGAAGCGCAACTGCACATATGGGTGCCAAAATTTTACATCATTATTTTAGCAGGAAGACCAGAACTTCTCTTTATCATTAAAAGTAAAGAGGATATTTCTATAATCACTCCAAGTACTAAGATAAGAACTAAAAAAAACCCATCTGTAATTAAAAATGAGACTAAAACTTTGCTGAAAAAATAGACCCAGGGTTACTTTGTAAAAATTTAAATTGAAATAACCAAATTTGACATCTTTGACCACGGATGGAGAAAGCTTTCTCACTAAGCCATTTTCTATGTTTTTCTTTGGTGCGATGGTAAAAGAGAGCAGAAAGGAAAGCCGTTTAGCTGTTTATCTCTGAGACTAAAAAGCCGAACCCACTCATACTCACACTCTTTTGAACGTGTGATAGGAGTGCAGGGGTGCAAGTCTTTCGGTGCTAAAAACTGATATTAATACCATCAGGTAAACAAGTATACATTTCTGTCAGGCGCAATTATATTCGGCCGTATTTTTGACTCTCTTTCTTCTGTTAATCTCTTATTTCTGCACCGGCTGCCAAAGGTTTTTCCATGAAAATAAGCTCTTCACACATCTTTTTTTTCTTTAACACACTATTTTGCTTCCCCTCTTAATCTCTATGGTTCTTTGTCTCCCCTGTAATTCTGCTCAGGTTATCAGTGTGTGATGAGGACAAACTGACTCATAATGAATTTATTGGGGAGTCGCGGGTGGCTCTGAGGCGTGTGAAACCAGACCAAACTAAACGCTTTTACACCTGTTTGGAGCATCCACCCCCTGTAAGTGCACACACACACACACACACACACACACACACACACACACACACACACACACACTCATTTGACACTTTTTAAAGGTAGTTTTAACCCTTTTCCACTTTTCCTTTTAGCTTCCTTCTCCGACAGCAATGGGAGCGGCGCTGCGAGGGATTTCCTGTTATCTCAGAGAGGTATCTTCCCACTTACTCTTCCTCTCCTTCCTGTTATTTCCTGTTCTTTTTTCTATTCTGTTTTCCCCCTTTTTTTTCTGGTTTGTTCTATTCTTTTTTCTTTTCTTCCCTTTATTCAGTTTGTTTGTTTGTTTGTTGTTTGTTTGTTTGTTTGTTTGTTTCTTTCTTTCTTTCAAATCTTTTTTTGATCTTTTTTCTTTACTTTCCTTTATTTTCTTCTTTCTCTAGTTTCTTTTTCTTCAGTTTTCTTTCTTCTTTTTTTCATTCAGTTTCTTTCTTTTCTTTGTCTTTCAGTGTCTTTCTTTCTTTCTTTTTTTCTTTTTTTCTTTTTTTTCTCTTTCTTTTTTCTTTTCTGTTCTTTTTTTCTTATTTGTTCTCTTCTCTCTCTTCTCTTCTCTTCTCTTCTCTCTCTCTCCTCTTCTCTTCTCTCTCTCCTCCTCTCCTTCCTCTTCTCTTCTCTTCTCTTCTCTTCTCTTCTCTTTCTGTCTTTCTGTCTGTCTGTCTGTCTGTCTGTCTGTCTGTCTGTCCGTGTCTCTCCGAATCATTAAATCCATCTTTTTTTCCAGCCTTGACATTTCAGAGCTTGAATACATATCAGGCTTAAATAAACCAATTAGTGGCTGCAAATGTAAAGCATTTATCCTCACTCTTCAGTATTGCCACACAGGGGATCTATGTGAATGAGCACTTAGAATAAGAACGCTGTGTACACTGTAATATGAGAGCAGATGAATAAAATCCATTTTCACCATCTTATTTCTTGAAGTACTGTGGAAGTCAAACATGTCGCCTAAAGAAAAAGGCATTTGTAGACAATTCAATGAACCGAATGATTAAAAAACTTAATTTACATAATACTAGAAATGAAATATTAAGGGATGTAACTCTCCCTTTTTTAGACCAAACAAAATACTAGATTCATAATCTCTGTAAAATATGATGTAGTATATATTGTGTGACACAAACCGTAAAATACAACAAGCAGCTGCTAGTTTAATTTTTCAGTAGCATGATGGTAGTGTTGTTGTTTTTTTAGCACTGATTTAATTCAATTTACTATTTATTTATTTATTCATCTTCCATACTCACTTACTCCCTAATTCGGGGACACAGGGGTCTGCTGGAGTCCATCCCAGTCGACTTTGAAGGGGTGAAAGTCCATCACAGGGCCACAAACTCACCCTCACTCACCATGGGCAATTTAGAATAATTAATTACCTAAGGAAGGGAGGAAACTGGAGTAAACTCCACACAGAAAGGCCCTTGCCCGGGAATCAAACCCAGGCCAGTGCTAACCATTAAGCCACCGTGCTGCCTCAATTCAACACGTTACTCTTAATTACTGAAACAACTAAATCTTCATGAAGGACAAGATTTCACTACATAAATTCTCATTAACATAGCAAATGTGGAGAAGTGGTAGTACAGTGCTTAAGGTGTTAGACTGCTAATTGAAAGATCAGGGTTTGATTAGACTAATACTACAAATGTAAATGTAAACTGCGCTTATCAGGCATTAACAAATAATATAACTGTGCTATAAAATTAATCAGGACACTGTTAGCTTTTAGCACGACTTTTTAAACTTCGTTTTGACAACCTTACAGGCAATTTTAGTGTTCGAACATATAAAGAAATAAGCACTTAGGACATCTTAGAGTAATATCTATATATATATATATATATATATATATATATATATATATATATATATATAGATATATATATTTCTTTCTATAGGTATATGAATGATCTTATTCTACCTTAATTATACACACTAGATGTGTGGTTTGAATGAATGTATGTTTACGTGGGATTAAATGCATCTCATTGTTATTTATGTATTTATTATATATATATATATATATATATATATATATATATATAAATATATATATATATATATATATATATATATATTATATTAATATTTGAGTCCGTATTCTGAAAGTGCACCTAAAATTTTGTTAACAATAAAGTAAAAAAAATTAAGCATGAAATTCGATGCTAATCATGGCAACCTAAAACAGACAAACTTCATTCTCTCAGTTAACTTCTCTAGAGATAAACACAGGAGTTGGTGAAAATATTTCTAGCTGCTACAATGATAACTTGTCAGATGGTTACACAATGATGTGTCATTCTTTCATCCCACCACCCTGTCTCCATAGGAAACATGAGAACTTATGAAACAACTTTCAGGGTTTGTCTATTACCTTCCAGCTATCAAGGCAAAATCGAGATCTCTCTCGCTGTTTTACACAGGGTCCAGTGGGAACCGGGGAAAGTTAATTAATTTCCCAAACCAAATGAGTTTTTATTTGGTTTTTAAATTAACAAGGACTTATTGAAGACTGCCGAATAAAAGAGATGTAACGTGCAAGAGATGATGACGATGATGATGATGATAAAACCCCAGTGTTGTAGAACATGAGGACGAAGTAGCACATGAGGATGAAGAACAGGTCAATATGAGAATGAGAGAGGTAGTAGCATCTAACACAATTTCCTCTTTTCTGTGCTTCTAATGTGATAAAAAAACACTGTTGATAAGAGAAAACCCTTATGACCTGTCTCGAAGGTTTAAAATTACAGTGCAGATAGACAGAATGACAGCAACATCAAAGACCAAAGAAAAATCAGAGGGCAAAATTAGGGAAAGGAATAGAGGGATGGAAGGTCTCACAGACTGGGAGGCAGAAAAAGGACTTTTGCTATCACAATAATAGCAGTTGTTAAGTGAATTTTTTTTTTTAACATATATATTTTTTTACAAATGTTAAAGAAATTGATATTTATGTAATTACTTTTTAGAAATTATTTAATTATTTAATTTTATTAATATTTAAACAATATAATAAGGAAATTTCTAGTCACTGTCCAGCAGTCATAGATAGCCTGGAATATGCTTTTGCTACCCACTGTTTCTTTCTTGCCCAGGAGTGAACACCAGACTTCATTTTGCAGTGTTCGAAATTTAATGTTAACATTTGTGCTTGTGTCATCAAATGCAGCAATTTAACAGCTGGATGGGAATTGAAAGGTGAACTGAGACAGGCAAACAGACAGAAAGAGAGAGAGAGAGAGAGAGAGAGAGAGAGAGAGAGAGAGAGAGAGAGAGAGAGAGAGAGAGAGAGAGAGAGAGAGAGAGAGAGAGAGAGAGAGAGAGAGAGAGAGAGAGAGAGAGAGACAGACAGAGAGACAGACAGACAGACAGATAGACAGACAGACAGACAAAGAAAAATAGAGACTGGCGACTTACAGACAGGAGTGAGAGGGTTAGAAAGAAGAAAGAAGAAAGAAAGAAAGAAATAGGATGATAAAGAATACAAGTGATAGTGACAGTGAGGTAAAAGGAATTTGTAAATAGCAGCCAGAAAATGGCAGAGAAATCCGGCAGAGTTACAGTAATAAGTTAGAGACAGCAAACTTGTCAATAGAGAAAAGAAAAAGAGGAAGAGAGCAGACTTGGAGGCGAGGCAACAGTAGGAGGATATTTCACCGTGCCACGGGAGAAGATTAGAACTGAGCTGTGTTGGAATTTATTTAAAAAATCCTAAATTAGCTCCTGGTACACACTCTGATCAGGACTGATGACTGATCCTGTGCCATCTGTGTGCTAATCACATACTTCTGAATATGAAAGATCTCACTCTTTTCCTCTTCCTCGCCCTCTCTCCCTTCTTCTCTCTCTCTCTCTCTCTATCTCTCTTTGTGCGTGCATGTGTGTGTGTATTCTCACACCTGTTTACCAGATCATTGCACCTCCTCATTATCATTAGCGAATATAAGGTCATTAATCTTGTGCAAAAAGTCATAATAAATATACTAACACACCTAATAAGACAGCTAATAAATGTGAGGTTATAATAATGTTGTGAAGTTTAAGAAAAGCTAATGTTATATTTATAAAGGTATATGATAATACAGTCAAAGTTTACCTGATTATTTAACCTATTTGCAGTTCTTCCCCAAAATGTGGCCACAGAGATGAAAACACATGTAGACACCTGCAATCACAAACAGAAACATTTTATTCCAGAGCTGTTAGATGAAGCTGCTGTCTCCACATTGCCCCTTCATTGGATTATTACTGCATGGATAATTCTGTTTTAGCCTTCAACAACTTATTTACCCCGAGCTGATGCAGTGAGTAGCTACTTATTTTTTAGAACAACCATGACCAAACACTTCCTATGGTTATAGAAAAGCATGTATCAAGCAAAAAAAACCCAGAAGATTGCTGAAACTACTTGAATTAGAAATGTCCAATGCATTATTAAAAACTGGAAGGACAGTGTGGAACCAGCATCTTCAAGGAAGAAATGTGATCGGAAAAAATTTTGAATGGTCGTGATCAACGATCACTTAAACATTTGGTAAACTGTAGAACCCACGGCTATGTTTATTAGTGAAAGTAAAAGCATTTCCACCAAGACGATGTGATTTAGACTAAACTGCTGTGTAGCCTTCAGAAAGCCACTTTCCATTATGGATAATCTGTAAAAAAAAGGCTTCCATTTGCTAGGGAACATAAAGATTGGACTTTGGAGCAATGGAAGAAGGTTATGTAGTCCGAGTCCAGATTTACCCTGTTCCAGAGTGATGGGCTAAGAAGAGAAGTGGATAAAGTGATTCACCCATCATGTCTAGTGCCGACCGTACAAGCCTGTTTCGACATCCCAGACTGTTATGACATCCAAGAAGCATTTCGATGCTACAGGAAATGCGTTCTGTAATCAGAGCCAAAGGTGGTCCACTAAAACTTTAAAATGTGTGACTTTTTTTTTTAAACAGGCAGTATATGTGTTCATTCAGCTATAACAGTATTAGTGAGATCAGACACTACCAATTGGTAAGGAAGTCTGTAGTAGAGTCAGCGTTACAGTTCATCTCAAACATATTCAGTAGCATTAATGTCAGGGCTTTGTGCAGTTTTTTTCCACTCCAGTTATAACACACCATATCTTTATAGGGTTTACAGAGTTTGTGCAAAGAAGCATTGTCTTGCTGAAACAGTCTTTGGGTCTCTGAGTTCCAGTAAAGAAATAATGTAATAATAATAATAATGCTATAATAACATTATAATAATGCAAACAAAGACTCTCTAGACAACAATGTACTTTTCAAAATTGTATTAACAGTTTGGAGAGGAAACACATATTATTTGATGGTTGGGTGTCCACAAACTTATATAATGTATAAAGGCAAAGCAGGAAATGGCAAGTTTATTTATATAGCATATTTCATACACAGTGGTAACTCAAAGTGCTTTATATAAGAAAACAAAAAAATAAAATAAAAATAAATGAAAACATTTAAGAATATAAAATGATTATAGCCAGTTGGGACGTAGCACAGTGCTCATTCAGTAATTCCAGAACTAAATAAATGAGTTTTGAGCCTGGATTTGAAGATATTAACTGATTTAGCTCATCTGATCTTTTCTGGTAGCTGGTTCCAACTGCGGGCTGCAAAATAGCTAAACACAGATTAGCTGTTGCAGATACGAAAATTACCAGATAAAATAAGGACAATTTGTCCCTGAATTCCTGAATAAACAAGTAAACTATTACAGACCAGCTCCAGAATCTAGTTAAAAGCCTTTCCAGAACACTGGATTATAACAACAATGAGAAAAAGCTGCAATAGATTAAAGTAATAAAGTTTATCAGCAGGTGGAATTTCAAATCAGGTTTTGTGCCACAGATCATGGCGCCCTACCAGTGATGGAAATAAAAGCATTATAGATATACAGTCTTATAAATATTTATTTCTGAATAAATAAACAGTGTTTGTTTTAATCTAATAAAACACCTCACATCGTTACACGCTTAAAAATAGTGCAGATTAGTGTACAATGTTTTATAATAATCATTTACATTGTTTAGTGTCCATCTATTTTATTTTATTGATTTTACCTATTTAATGTTTGGGTATCCAAGTTATTTGACATATTTGCACACAAAATACTTACTTTCCCTGGTACTTAGTTACTTTTATAACAATTTAACTCATTTGATATTTGTAAGAAGTAACCATAGTACTGTAGTACTTTGTCCCAACTGTAGCATGCCCAACACTTTGCCTTACTGTATTCATTAACATTTACAGCATTTGGCAGACGTCCTTATCCAGAGCGACTTCCATTTATCTTCCAAGTTTATACAACTAAGCAATCAGGGGTTGCTCAGGGTGGTAACTTCTTCTGGTTAGGAGTCCAACACCTTAACCTTTAACAGCTATCAATTCCTCCCTATTGACACACATTGTTAGTCATTCCAGACTTGACATGACCAAGTCACCCCAAATTTTCATAAACTTTATTCAGCCTCCTAGCATAGCTAGATACACACACATCTTTAGGGGGACCTCTAGAGATCTGTATTATTAGTAGTAACATTATGGAATGGGTGTGGTAGGTGGCCCAACCTCATATTCTTTCATAGGGCAACAACATCATTCAATAAAGATAAATTCATTTTAATTCTATAGCTTACTCCCTGAAGAACCTATCAGAAACATATGCGAGGCGACTAGTTACATTTGTGAAGAATTGTGTACATTTGACGCTTCTGCAATACCTGTGTGCAAAAGCCTGTGAAATCTAGTATCCATTTCCTCTCATTCGGCAAAAAGTCTAGACTTCTTTGTCCTTATGCTCATAAATCTATTCAGTACAGTTAAATCTTTATTTCTCCAGCTAATTAGTCTTGTCTGATTAAAATGAGAATAATGGCTGTATTGCAAAATTGTATTACATATTATATTTGTGTGTGTGTGTGTGTGTGTGTGTGTGTGTGTGATATTTGTTTGTTATTTCTATAAAGGTGCACATAATAGGGTGACTCGGTCTCTTATTGTTTGTCTGGCTATTTGTGTCAGCCTGCAGTCTGTAACATTAATGGAGCTTCTAGACAGGTCTGGCAGAGAGCAGCCCCCCCCCCACACACACACACAAACACACACACACACACACACACACACGGACATATATAGATCTAACAGGAATGTTGAACTGCAGTAGATGTTATGAGTGACAGATGGGTGAAGCCAACAACAACTATGTCATCTGCTAAGACCTGTTATCTATAATTAAACAAATTATTGTCTGACAAAATGACTAAAAAGGGAGAAATAATGAGATTCGGCAATAGCTAGTGTGTGTTGATGGATGTTCGAATTATTCATTCTCCAGCTTTCTCTCTCTCTCTCTCTTTCTCTCTCTCTCTTGCTGGACCTCATGCGCACAGAGGCAATGACAGATTTGTAAAGCGATGCCAAAATAACAAGACAGAAGCAGGGCAAAAAAGACAGCCTTAAGATAAAACCTTGCCAAGCCGCGTCTTTGACGCCATTTTTTTTTATTGACAGCTGAGCCACTGACTTCCTTTTGAAAACCCTCTAGTTCGGAAAATTACTGCAAAGGAAAAGGAAAACCCCCTACCATGTAGGATCAGTCTAATGCCTCTACTCGCTCGACTCTCCTCACTTCGTTTGTTAAATCAGTCCCTCTCAGACTCAGAGCTCATTAAGGAGAACACTGAGGTTATAGACACTGTGTACAAATTGGCTTCTAAATAGAGCTCGGCCAAGCTTTAATGATGTACGCGTGAATGTGTATGTGCGTTTTTGTGCTTGCATCTTAATATAGCAGCATTATAGTTGTGTTAATTTACAGTAATTTGCAACCAATGGACATGCACATTTACCCCAACAACCCATTCAGGCCAGTTTAACTGCTGTGTAAATGGTAGGTGGTAAATAAAATAAAATTAATAATAGCAAAAAAAAAAAAAAAAAGGAAAAACTGAATGCTCTTGAATTCCACCTTAAGTGCCAATATTCCAGGCACAGCCATATTAGGATCAACAGGTCAGACGCTATTCAAATAACACCACTTTCTGCCAATTTGTTAGATCTATTAAAAATTAAAATTCCCTTGGGGAGAGTTATGCAACATTAATGGCAAACTGCTATTCAATTATTTGTACGGCAGCATGCACAGACATTTCTGTCATCGTCAGAACACATACAGAATGCTAATCTAATGCTATTCATAATCTCCTAATCTGAGCAATTTTCAAATCTTTAGATCTTTACCAGTCATCATATTTACATCCATGATGTTACCATTCTTAGGACATTGCTGAAAAAGGGGTTAGGGTTGGGGTTAGGGTTGGGGTTAGGGTTGGGGTTAGGGTTAGCCTGGATAGTAAAAACTGGGTAGTAAAAATTGGTTAGGGAGTTAATTGTTCATGTACATTACATCAGATTGACAGTGTTTGACAGATGCCTTTATCCAGAGTGACTTTAAAACCTCTCAGTTGAGGGCCTTGCTGTGGGGCAAAAGTGTAGCAGCATGGAAGTAATAGGATTTATATACATGGCTTTCAGAAATGACGTCTGACTAAACTAAACTACCCCTCATAGATTCAGTGTTTGCACTACTGAAGGTCAAAGCATGTGCAACAGTGAGAAATGTCCGGAAAAAGTAATTTTTTTAAAAAATTACTTTTTCCGGACATTTCTCGCTGTGTGAAAAGGACATTCCTAGCTTTCAGGGTATTAGATAGCATTTATATTTGAGCATTAGCTGCGTTTATTCGGCAGGGTTCCTTATGATTTTTGCAGCTAGAGAGAAAACAACATGAAAGGTTGGCTGTATAAAACGTGTCGTTTCGGATTGTATTTTTGTTGTTTTTATAAAAATAATTTTTTAACTATATTACAGACTAAAACATACTAAAATACAGTTGCAGAGAATTTATCCAGAATGACATTCTGGGGTTTTTGTTGTTAATATCCTTCAGTCTTAGATGGTCCCGATAAATACTGATTTTAATCTATAGTGGCCCACAGTGGGCTGGTGGGCTGTAGATTTTGCGTTGTTAAGAATATTAATGCCGTGAAGCCATTTTCTTAGCCTTGTTGTAGTGCTAAGCTGGATATACATGTCAGTTCTAATACATTTGTTGCTGCTGGTCAGTTTTATGAAGATAATGCCTTTAATTTCCTTTTTCTCCCACTTGCTGCTTTTAGTAATATCGATTACCTAGAGTTGGATGTGTGTAGCTCGAGTTTAGACTCAGCTAAATTTCCTCTTCTATGTACACAGAATCAGTATTAATCAGACTTATTAAATACATAAGTTATCAACTCTAGTTCTTTATACACCACATTTAGTCATGGCGACCTGAAACACACATTACACATTTTTCTACCTTCTTTCTTTCTTTGCTATCATTACTTTCTGTTCCAAAAACAAGCCTGTTAAACGGACAAGCATCTGCTGCTATCTCAAGGCTGAGTGCTGTGTTTATTCTTTATTAATGCTGTTTACACACATTCTTCCCCTATGGTATGCCAAGGGAAATAAGAGTTTGTATAGCACTGTTCCAAAACTAAAACTTACACAGTATTAGATAAATTCAAGGTTGTCTGGAGAAACACTGTTCTCTTATTATATTCGAACATAAAAGGTTTAGAGACAGAACTTACAGCTTCCGGGGGAAGTGGTAGTGCAGTGAATAGTGTAAGACTGCTAATTGGAGGATCGGGGTTTGCTTCCCAGCGCCACCAAATTGCCACTGCTGGGCCCCTGAGCAAGGTCCTTAACCCCCAATTGTTCAGGTGTATAAAAGAAATGAATGTAAGTCGCTTTGGATAAAAGCGCCTGCTGAATGCTGTAAATGTAAATTAAAAATAATGAGTTAAATGATTCAATTATGATTCAAATGAATTCATCATGTAATTGCTAAATCAAGGACCGCAGTATCTGATGCAAATGTAAGTGACTGATGAAATAAGCTTCAGTATCAACTATTATTGCATTGATTGATTTGACAGTATAAAACAGCTCACACCTCGCTAATGCGATGAGTTTGCGATGGACATTTTTTATCTGCCTTGTTGGTAAAAACCGGCATCTGGTGTCCGAAATGAATTTTATATCATTTCATTTAAATTTCTGATAGTTTAATTCGCACATGGTTTTGCTGTTGAGATCTCACAGTCGTGTCTTTCCTAGTCTTTATTCAAGCTTGTCCACACAAGTCTTTTGTCCTAAACTTTAATCACGTTAATATTTATTCCCAAAGCTAGCAACATTAGCATTATTCATGAGAAAAGAAAATCACTGTGTCTGTATCTCTAGTTAGACCTTTTTTTACTGGTAAACAAAACATTATCATAATTAATCTTAATTAAACATTGAAGTCAATTTTCTATTCACTTCTTCAAGTGTTATTTAGGGGTATTTATATTTTATTGTTATTAAAAACGGTGCTTTTTCTTAACTATATTTTTAAGAAAATAATTACATATTTTTATTAAAACACATGATAAATCTGTAATTTATTAATTCTCCTCATATCCAGCCACCGGTTCTACACTATACAGAATAACATTTGAATAAGTCCTTGAGCGTTACATTTACATTTCAGCGAATTAAAACATAGTATGCGACCTTGGCAATACAGCGGTATGCTTGAATTTCCTGGAAAACGCAAACACACACGAAAAATCCATCGATGCTTTTCTAGCAGACTCAGAGCAGAAGATACACACTACATGGACGTGTCCCCCGCATTTTTTTATCAATTGTTAATTCGTCCTCTGCATTTTTTTTTTCTCTGGCTAATTTGTGTATCTTTTATTTAAAGTTTAAATAAAATTCTAAATAAAAATAAAATTCTTATGTTTCCATGATGACATCCAAACACTCGCATGTGTCACATTTATGCTCACAACTGCGTCAAAAACCCTTCACTTCTCGAGCAGTGTAGGTTCTTGTGGTACACAATTTGTGATATATTTTTATGTAAATGCTGCCTTTTCTACTTGATGCACTCTTTAGAATATGCTAACAGCCCTATGACTAAGTGGAAGCACTTGTGAGGTTACTATTGTCCCCGTTTCCACAGCTAAAGGAAGCTTTAACAGTCTTCGGAGATTAAAAACATGGTTTCGAAGGACAGGGATAACTTACACTGTCGCCTAAACAATAATGCTGTGTAATAATGTTACATCCACAGTGTCAAACTAGACAGTGTGGACAAAGAGATAACTGCTCAAGAATTCATAGACGGGAGGGAGAATCGCAGGAATCCTTTGTTTAAATAGCTGAAAATATTAAGTTATCCTAAGTCTTGTGTAAATACAGTATAATGTTGCTATAAAGATTATTTAATAATTGTTTAAAAAATTGGGATTAAGATTTTTAATAAAACGTAATGCAGTCCTTACAGTAATATGTTTGTTAAATTAGATTAGTTATAGTGTCTTTATAAACAGTGTGGTTGATCGTCTTATTTTTTTTTCCTAAAATGTGGAATGTTTGAATAGATAGAAAAAGATTACAATAAAAACTGTATAGTGTGTGTGTGTGTGTGTGTGTGTGTGTGTGTGTGTGTGTGTATACAGGTATATACTACCGTGTGAGAAGTATATATATAAGTATACAATACAAAGTACACTAAACACAATTTGCGATGTTTAGAGCAAAAAAAGATAGACAAAGCTCAGGAAAAATGAGATTCTGCCCCTCCCCCACTTCTCAACTGATGGCTTCACCCCTGCACACTGGGTGGGTTGCCAACGAGGGATCAATTGCGCACGTGCACAATTCAGAATGTTACATTTTGCCAAGCTACCAAACATTGTGCAAACAGGTGAAAATTGATCTTCCAACCCAAATTTGCTTACCAATAAGCCTCCATGTTCCCCCAGGACTATTCTTATTCTTTACCTTTCAGCTGTTCCCTTTTAGGGGTCGCCACAGAGAATCACCTGTCTCCAACTAACCCTATTCTCTACATCCTCTTCACTCACACCCACTAACTTCATGTCCTCGTTTATCGTATTCAGATACCTTCTCTTTGGTCTTCCTCTTTGCCTTCTGCCTGGTAGCTTCATTTCTAACATCCTCCTACCAAAATGTTCACTATCCCTCCTCTGTACATGTCCAAACCACATCAATCTGGCTTCCCTGACTTTCTCCCCAAAACATCTAACATAAGCTGTCTCCCTAATGAACTCGTTCCTAAACCTGTCCAACCTCATCAATCACAAAAAAAACTCAACATCTTCAGCACTGCCACTCTCTTCCTCAGGGCCACCGTCTCTAAACCATACATCACTGTCTTGTACACCTTCCCCTTGATTCTAGCTAAAATTCTGGTGTCACACATCACTTCTGACACCTTTCTCCATCCATTCCAACCTGCCGCTACTCGCTTCTTTACATCTTTTACACACTCTCCCTTGCTCTGGACTGTCGCCCCCAAGTACTTAAACTCTTGTACCTTCTTCATCTCTTCACCCTGTAATCTCACTGTTCCACTTCCCTCCCTTTTATTCAAACACATGTAATCTGTCTTACTACAACTGACTTTCATTCCTCTTCTCTCCAGAGCAAACCTCCACCTTTCCAGGTTTTCCTCCACCAGCTCAATTACACCAAATAAATTATTTAATTGCTAAAAGAGTTTATTATCAGTCATTCTTGGGTTTTTTAAAGCTTCTTTTATAGAATTCCCCAACTGTCTTGTGGCAAGAAAAGTTGCAGAAAGTCTGACAATAATTTTAACTTGATTTAATTTAATTTGATACATTCATTTTTTCCATGGTTGCCCTTGCTGGGCCAGGATTTAATTTAATAGCTAATCATTCTACTGACACTAGTGATTACCTGGTGCCCTTTTCTGCCTCGCCGTCTTTCATCACAGCTCCTCTTTACTTTCTGTCTCCTTTTTCTCTCTCTGCAGTGGGAGCAGGAACAACTGCACAGTCTGGAGGAGAGGGGCCGCCTGTTACTATCGCTCCAGTTCCTACCACCGTCTGTAGAGGGCGATGCTGAGACTCGGAAAGGAGGTCTGTACGTTGGCGTCCGGCGCTGTGCTCACCTTGCTGCCATGGATGTCAACGGTTTCTCTGATCCCTACGTCAAAACGTAAGAGGACAGTGAGTTGGTGTGAAAAAAGGTCTGGTGTGGGTAGATTATATAATAATGTATGCTATTTTACTAAGCCGCAGGATACGAATGACAGGAATATTTAAAGTCTCTGGAGGAAAAACTGTCTTTATCTGCTTGTTTATGTAGATATGCGTTATTTTATGTACATTTTTTCAACAGAACTGTTTTTGTCTTAGATTCTGTTTTAAAATAAATCTACTCTCCTCAGGCAAACTGGCGTAGAAAATCAACAAACCTCCCACCCACACATGTTCATGTCATTTTATCTCTGTCTTACTTCCAACACACACACACACACACACACACACACACAGGAATCTTTCATTTGTTTGTGACAGGGGTTGTGGGAATATGTGTTTATGGTTAAATTGTTTAGAAAGTAAAAGTTTACAGCAGTACACAAGGCAAAATAAATTTTTATGAAAGCCAGTGGGACATGGTGTGAATTCGTATTTGTTTGCAGATGTGTGTGTGTGTTAGTGAGGTGCAGCTGTTCTATTTCCCTTTGTCTTCATCTTTCTCCTGATTTTTCACTGCAGGTATCTGAAGCCGGATGTGCAAAAGAAATCGAAACATAAAACGGCGGTAATTAAAAAGACCCTTAACCCGGAATTTAATGAGGTATGTAACTTAAAATATGCGGTGAAGATGATTTATTCGACTGTATATGCATCTGGGCGTGTCTTACTATTGTAACCGCTAAAATGAATCTAAATAACTACGGTGTGTGTGGGGCGCTAAGGATCATCATGACAAACTGAGGAGCACTTTTATATTATTGCAATGTTTAGCTAGTACTTTCATCATCCAAGTGCGATCTTGTCAAGTAAACAAAAAGTCTCAGAGCGCGCAGTGATATCCAAATCGGTAAAACCCTCAGTCCTCAACATGCTGCTATTAATTTTTTTTCCCTCCTGCTTTTATTCCCTACAGGAATTCTTTTATGAGATCTCTCTCACAGAACTGGTCAGTAAGACGCTGGAGGTCACTGTATGGGACTACGACCTGGGGCGATCCAATGATTTTATAGGTAAGAACTAAGATGGTCTGGTCTATAGTATTGATCTGCTAAAACACATCATTCTGTTTCGGTGATTCAGATGTTAATCCTAAATCCACACTGTTCCCACCTGTGTTTTTTTTTCTCTACCAAGTGATTAAAACAATTTCATTATTGCAAATAAGAACATGCGAAATTGTTCAGATATCTGTCATGGCAGGTGGAGTGTGCCTGAGCTGTCAATCACAGGGAGATGCTCTACGCCACTGGATGGACTGTCTGAGGAACGCCGGACAGAGGGTGGAACGATGGCATGTCCTGACCAATGAGCTCCCTCAGAGCTCCTGCCAGGAGTGAGAACCACCCACAGGGGACATCAGTGCTAACTTAATGCTGCATGAAGTTCCAGATGAACTCCTGAGCACTTCAGACATTGTGCACTATATGCTGTATGTGCTCATCATATACATAGTCAATGCATGATTGATATTCATGACCTGACACCGATACTGTATTACTTGAACACACCTTGCTCGTTGCCAGGAGAGTTTGAGGGATGGACTGTCAGTCAGTTGCCTTTTGATTCCATGTTACCTGCTGGAACTTTTCTGTCAGTCTCTCTCTCTCTCCATCATTGCTGCACGTTTTATACACATTTTGTAACGACAAAGTGACTCACTATTCCTCTCACAACCCCATGTAGCATATCCTTCTGTTACAGTTTAAAATGTATTTTACTCTCAATGCCCAGGGGAGACCTGCACTACAAGGTCTACAGGCTGTTGGGAAGCAAGCAAAGGTGCCTGTAGAACATTTAATATCTTCTTAGTTTCACAGGAAGCTTCTCAATGGGGGATGCTTTTGGACACTGAATGTATCAATTGGATATGAGGACTGTTACTCATAGACCACCTTAGAACCGATAAAGAAAGAAACAATTCCGGCTTTCAAATCCCTTGTAAATACCGGCACTTTCATCTAAACACAACCAACCTTCTGTTTTGTAGCATGATAAAATGTTTACAGTATTATTATTATTATTATTATTATAGCATGCCCCAAAAATGTTTTTTTCCAGGGCTGTACTTCTTATAATATTAAAAGCCCATTTGCTAATGTTATTTATATGGATTTTTTCCCAGACATGCTTGGATATTCACATCGAATCATTCCTACAGATTTGGATTGATTCGTTTGTCTGTGGTGTGCTTTGGTCTGGTTTGCATGCCCAAATGTGTGAGTGTGAAGTTTATATTACTGTGTAATTTGGGTATTTATTGAATGTTGTATTTTGAAGGATTTGTGATGATTGCATTTGTAAGAAGTGTTTTATGTACCAATTTGGAAATACAAATGAATGCATTGCTGTAAGGCTGCGCTTTATTTCTCCGCATCTCGGAAGAGTGCAAAGTTTTATCATTCTATTTACAGAATTCTATTTAATTCAATTTTATTTGTATAAAGTTTTTTAACTGTGGGTATTGTTTCAAAGCAGCTTCACACAGAATGTAGTAACAGAGAAAAAGTCTAAGTTTGTCCCTGATGAGCAAGCCGGTGGGGACTGTGACAAGAAAAAAACTCTCTGAAATAAAGTAGGAAAAAACCTCAAAAGGGACCAGACATTTTGTAGTGAAAATAAAGTGAAGCGATCACTTAGTTTTAAAATTCCTGTCACAAAATTGGCTGTTCTAACAATAATAATCCGTATAAAAATGATAGATCGATGGTGCAATTTTGGGCCCCCTACCACACCCATTCCGCACCAAACACACAATTATATTACTGCTAGTACTGTTACTACTAATAAAACAGATCTCTGGGGGCTTCCAAAGTGCGTTTGCCTATGGAATTGTCCTAACTCCTCCCCACCCCCTATAGCGGTAGCCCTGGGATAGATCCTTGTGTTTTCTTCTGCATGCCTCCTTTTACAAATAGACACATAAATCTAGTTACAGGGTATAAACTGGGTCATAATATTCAGCACTGGAAAAATGTTTAATTACACACATCCCAGTTTGGTCATTTTCATATTTTAATCACCTCCTAAACTTGTTAATGAACTTGTTAATTAAAAAAATGCAAAAAAAACCCCTCATCAAACCAGACTGTTCACTATTACAGTGCCAAAGAATATCATACACATTTTCTGGCTTAATCTGACTCAGTGAAGAAAAGAGAAGAAAAGCTTTACTTCACACAACTAGTCTGTGTTTACATGACTGTAAAAAGCTGTGCTAGGAGTACCTTCTTATTTATCTTAGAATTTATTCTTCAGCACTGCCCCCTGGTGTATGTAAGTATTCAAAATAATATTAAAAAATACACAAAGTACTAAAAAATACCAGCGATAGAGTCGGTCCTTAAATAGTTCTACTTGGAAAATTTCTTGAGCCCAGTTACCCAATCTAAACGTGGAACCCTTTGGGAGCTTTCTTCCAGCCAATTTCGTACGAAAAAAACAAAGCATGTTTGCAAATTAGTATTGTGAAATCTGTCATGCTGAAACACACCATGCAAACCTGACATTACCCATGGGAGGGGTTGTGAATTTGGTTGCACTGGAACTGTGCCACAATTGCCATAAATGTGATTACAGCTTGTTCTAAGGTCCACACAGGCCATTAGTTTCCATTAGTTCGTTCCTGTAAATATTGTGAGTCATGTTGCGTTCTTCATGGACACAAATGCACCAGGGATCCAAAAAATCAGAAGAGTCCAAAACCGGTTTTTACACCAGCTTATAATGTCTGATCTCAAGAAAAATAAACTTAGCTGAAAATATTAATGCTAAACTCTTTATTAGTCACACCGTATAAGTACAGATAAGCAGTACTTGTTTCTAGGACAGTGAAAGAAGCTTGGAAAAACCAGACTGACCAGTTACTCCATATCACTGAAGACATGGGGTTCCAGATGGTGCCAAATCTGGAGGTCTGTAAATAGTTCCAGTGGGCTCAATTAGATATTAGTTATCATTCACATCAGATCAACCATCTGTATTGGTGTACTGGAGAAGCAAAAAACACCAGAAGGTCCAAACAGACTTTCCAAACTAGACAAAAAGTGCTAAAAGAAGTCTACATGGTGTTTTTTATAGCACAACTTTAGAGTTGGTAGCTTAGGTATAATTTTGTTGGATTCGGCCCTGTGGAACTCACAGTTTATGATTTAAAACTCTTTTAGTCATTTATCTTTGAGGACGTGCGTCCCTTCTAGTTTGTTTAATTTCAGTCGTGCCCTTTCTTTCTTCCCTCCAGCCCATGTTATGCATACGAACATAAATATCACCAGCTTACCTAATTCATTGTAATGAGAGAGTCTGTTTCTAAAGGCACAACATGCCAATCCGTGGTTCTTGCTAATCCATATTTTATTTTATTTTATTTAGTTTTTTGCTTATCTTTGGTTCCTCGAGAACCTCTGAATTAACAGGTTGTTTAGCAGGTGTCCCACAGGTTAAAAAACCTTTGTTTTAGTGTGTAATTATATAAAGCATTCCCTGAACACACTCTCAATCAATATTATAATGCATTAAAATCATGTAGGCGAGAAAAACTAAGAATTTGTACATACACAATTATTGGCGTAACTTTTTTTGTGCTAGTGTATCCAATGTAGAGCATTCCAAAGCATTTGCTCCCTAGTCTTAGTCTGAAAAGCACAGAATCGATTATCAATTAGGGTACTTTATTCTGTCATTGCTGCAATTTTCCTATTTAAAAAAAATCCATTTCTTATTCATATGTTTAAAAAAAATCTGCCCAAAATCTATTTTAAATATATGTTAGATATATGTTGGATATCTGATGCTCGATGAAATACAATTTTGACATCGACAGTATTTCATGTCAACCAAAATATATTTCAGGGTCCAGAAAATACATTTCTTACCTTACAGACTCAATCAGGATATACAGGTTTAATTCAAGCATAAACTTTGATGAGTGAAAATAGACAGACTCTTAACTATTAGCTCGCTTACATACATATGTATAATATATATATATATATATACACACATGTAGACATATATACACACATATATTTATATATTTATATATATGGGCTTACAGCAAAACAAAGGCATCAGCACTGAGAAAAAAACTATCTATATGTATATATTTATATGTATATATTTATCTCGCTCTCTCTCTCTCTCTCTCTCTCTCATCTCTCTCTCTCTCTCTCTCTATATATATTATATATATATATATATATATATAGCTATATATAAGATATATACACCATATCTATATATATATATATATATCTATATATATATATAGGATATATACATCATATATATATCTATATATATCTATATATATATATATATATGATATATAGATATATATAGATATATATATATCAGCACTGAGAAAAAAACTATGTATATATCTATATATGTGTATGTATATATATATATAAAATGTATATATATGTATATTAGTTTCTTCTTTGTGTTCTTGTTCAAGTTTTTTTTCTCAGTGCTGATGCCTTTGTTTGGCTGTAAGCCTTTGCAGCAGTTCTTTTTTCTCTCTTAAAGGTAATAAACGATGGCTACTTGCTGCGAAAGATCCTCTCTTCTGGCCGGATTCACTTTCTCTTATGTTGTAGGAGAGTGAAACTAGACATTTAATGAAGCCACATTGACAGACTTTAGTGCCTGTTGTAGGGATAAAGAATGTGGAGCTGCGGCTTAAGTACCCCCTTTGCCGAAGCTGTTATACACAGAGTAGTGCAGCGTTGCTGTCTGTGAACTAAAAAAATGTTTCCAAGATTTAGCGACGACTATTTCTCCTCTGAAGTCAACTTGTTAGATTAGTCTTTCTCCAGGAATAAGTATGGGTTCCCCTGCTGTACATCATTTAAAGTATGTTACAGTTGAAGTATGTTACAGTATGTCAATTTCCCATGTTGGATGAATAAAGTAAGTCAGTACTTATTGATTGATCAATCGAACTATCCATCCATCCATTTATTTATACATCCTTCTATCCTTCCATCCATCGATCCATATTTCTGTCTTTCTATCCATTTATCCATTCATCTATTTATACGTCCTTCAATCCTTCCATCCATCGATCCATATTTCTGTCTTTCTATCCATTTATCTATTTTATACGTCCTTCAATCCTTCCATCCATCGATCCATATTTCTGTCTTTCTATCCATTTATCCATTCATCTATTTATACGTCCTTCAATCCTTCCATCCATCGATCCATATTTCTGTCTTTCTATCCATTTATTCATTCATCTATGTATACATTCTTCTGAATCGAACCATCCATCCATCCATCCATATAAAAAAATAAATAAACCAGCCCCCTGTTTTTCATGTTTACTTTTAATGTCACTGATGTTTTAACCCAGAAGCATTTAAAGCATTTTCCATGTTTACATCTAGTACTAAAGCGAGGATATTTATACAGTTTAGCTGTATCAGGGATCGCAAAATTTGTTGTTATTTCCTGGATCCTGGTAGCCCTTTTCAATGGTACTGTTCAGTTTTGGTAGTCATAAAAGAATAAAAGTACCCCGAATTAAAAAAAAAAAGAAGACATATAATAATCCAAGATAATCCAATTACAATCCTCAATACAAATATCTAGTTTTGACTGAACATCCTAATCCTGATCTCAGCCATGATTTTAATTCTCTCTCCACTGCACATGCGAGCTCTACTGCATGTTTGAACTTGCTGAATGAGACTTTACTTGTCTGTTGTGGATAGTTATGACTCCAGAGCGTCACTGACAAATATGGTGTAAAATCAGTGCGGCTGCGAGATGAATGTCAAAGTAAAAATGGAGCATGCATTCAAACACGTTTTTAATTCCCTAATTGTTCCCAAAAAATCCTTCCTATAGGATAGCCTGACAGGTAGGGTAAGGATATATTTTGGTAGCCTGACTAGGGACGTCGGGCTAGCGATTTTTGCGAGCTCTGTGTAAACCTTAGTGAGTAATTGATCCAGCTCAGATCTTTCATTTGCTACATTATGTACCGATGCCATTCGCACATGTGAAAATTATAATAATAATGATGATGCTCTTAATTTTTTTCTCTGTAATCGTAATCCTAACTACTGATTCCACAGTAAAAAAAAAAAAAAAAAAGTACAAAATAAAATAGATCAACATTTGCCGTGTTTCATTCGGAGGTGTTTTAACAGTGCTGACGTTGTGTATTCTTTAACTCCGCGAGATATTACCGCCCTGCACATTAAACACACCGCTTTACTACAATCGCCCTCTTTCAGAGAGAAATACTGCCACACAGGGCTTGACTTAGACGTGGTTCTTTTCTGAAGTTCACAGTATCTGCTGGTACAGTGCAGCCTGTTATTGCAAATGGTCCGGTTTGTGTAGCTGAACGCTGCTTGGAACTCCACCGGCTGGTTCTGAATTGTGTTTTCGACAGAACGAGTCCCTTCGTTGTTGTACGGATGCAGAACGGCTCCTTGTTGCGCTCGGTTTTGGTAATTTCTGTCGGAAAACAAATCCCAGTTCTGTGGAGACCAGCTGTGGTTGCTCGCATCCATGATGTCTGGGGCATCTTCTGTATGCGACTCTATATTCATCGACTCGACTTTGACTTTCACGGGAAAATCAAAATCTATCACGTCCTGATCGACGGTGTACGAGTTTGATATTGAGGGGTGCTGGGAAGGTTCTGCGATGTCATCGGTGGCTCTGGTTTCAGACTCGGTGTCCGAATGGGCAGGGTAAGGAGGAGTGGGGTGCTCTGATTTTATCCGTGCATTGTCTTTCTTCGCTGTTCGCTGCTGGCTCAGACCTTCCTGGGGCTCTGCTTCTGGCTGTAAGCTTGAGGTGCCATCTTGTTTTGCAAAAGACACAGAGGGGGCGCCACCTGTGAATGAAAGAAAAGCTGAAAAAAAGAACTAACAAACTTGTTCTTAGCCGTCGACTTGCTTTATCACTACTTGACGCTTATTTTAGATTCAATTTATAATGCGATTAAGCACACAGTTGTACAGATAAGACACTCTTATCCAGAGCCACTTACATTTATCTCTATTATACTAATGAACAATTGGGGGTTAAGGGCCTTGCTCAGGGGTCCAGCAGTGGTAATTGGTGGTGCTGGGACTCGAACGCCGATCTTCAGGTCTGTCAGAATTATTAAATAACCGTATGATCGCAATTATTTGACCTAACTACGATCCTTGTATTCCAACATGCGCAATCTGCACACGTAACGCTAAGCAAATATGTGTGTTCGATTCAAATGACACTGTTATGGTGAGTTTCACACGATCAAATCAGAGCATTTGTACAGAAATATTTACTTCGGAAAGATGGAGTTATTAATATATATTTTTCACTGAATGAATAACTTTGCAACCAATTTAATCGTTAAAAAAACAGCCAATAAATCGTCATAATAGCAGTTATCTATTTGACAATTAACTGTCACCCGAATTCGATCATCATGGCAGCCCTAAGAGGCACAACAGCTAAAACTGATCCTGGCCATCAGGGTAACATCAGCTTTTTGGACTAAATTGCATACAGTACTTTTAATCTTAATTCACAAATGATGGCCAAGGCTCAAGCATGTGGAAGAACCCGATAATGGCGTATCTCCCTGAAAAACTCGTTTTGCATGTCTCACACTTCATTTTAAACGTTTCCAACCAGACTATAGAGTGAAAACACAGAAAATCATGTTTAATTCGTTTTTTTTCCAAGTTGAATTTCCAAGACATTCGTGACATTGTACTGAAACCGAAAGAATATATCCTTATTCATTTAACATCCTAGATCTTTAGGTTTTTAACTAAATAGTTCTTTTAGAAGTTTAAGACTGATGAACACTTCGGTCCTAAACTGAAACACACACATCTGTAGATGACTGAACAAACACTCTTGTGGCTAAATGACTTAGCCGAACCTTTAGACTGACAGCACAATGTCTGGAACCGACAGCAGCTTTTAAAGCCAAAAAGGAGGTTCTATTATAAAACCCCCTTAACAAGGTCCTTCAACTTCAAACCTCGGCTTGGATCAAAAATTTGAGATATCGCTCGGTAAAGGGAAAATACAGGCCGGCGTGCAACCATAGATTGTTAATTCAGTGTTAAGTCATGACAGTATATGACATCATTTGGAAAATCCAAAGTTTGTTAAAAAAAAAAAAAAAAAGGAAATCTGGTAGAATCCAGCCAGTCGGATGGAGTTTTAAAATTCCTGAAGAAGTTTTCAGTTTGGTATGTCATATTCATCGGTTCGTCGGTGTGACACCTGAGGCTGAGATTCAATCTCAAAGCAAGTCGAACGCTTTCCCAGGAAAATAGAAGCTTTAGCAGATAAATAATTGTTCAAATAGATATTAGTTGATCAAATTTGTTTATGCCTTTGTTCCTGAGGCATTTGACCCATTTGACTGATGCAATGCAAATTTCATATTCAAGTACAGGACAGAATAAGGAAACACTTATTTTCCTACTGTTATGTCACTGGCAGAGGAACTTTAACATCATGTTTATACAACTAAAAGAGGTTTTTTATGTATGTTTTATAGGGTTTACAAGAAGAATTAATCCCTGACTACGTCTTTTATTTACTCCAATAAAAAACAGACAAGAAATTGGTCCCTTCAAATGTCTTTTTTAGACGTTAAATTGGTACTGGATTTTTAGACACACACGGACTATAAGGGTAAAAACACTCAAATCTGCCCCCCCCCCAGGATAATTAAATCAGCACTGATTTATGATCACTTTGCATTAGATTTGATCTCCAGTTGATTTTTTTATTTTCTAATTACAGTTACTTTATAAACTAACTACATTAGTTTGATCATCGCCTCTTATTCTCCTCCAGCATTTTAATTCCGATAAAATCCCTTAGATTATAATTCTTCCTACCCGGATTAGTTTCTGTCCCAGCGCATTCTGTAACCTTTAACATTTCCTTCAGATACTCGTTCTCTTTGCGTATTCGAGCCGTTTCCTCCTCGTACTCCTGCATCATCCTGCTCACCGTGTCCAGAATCTCATTCACCGCCGCCGACAGTCTTTCGTTCAGAAACACGTTTAACTGATCCAGTTTAGTCATTTTTAACGTTTTCGACAAACGTTTCCCTTCTTTTTTCCCCTACTGAAATATCCGCAAATGTTTATATATCTTGTCCACCGCACTCTTGCTAAGACGTTAAGCCACACCGAGGCTGTGTCCCAAAACCGTTTGCTAATAGACTTTAAAGGCACTACATATAGACTATAGAGTAATGCTGTGTGTACATATAAAGATCACCTACATAGGGATAAGAAGTCGTTTGGAATTTCTCCTAGATAAAAGACGAAATAAAGCAACAAAAGAGATATAGTCGACTGCCCCCTACCGGATAGGAGAGCAGTCATTTCGGGTTTCGTCGCCACAGACGCTCGAGCCAAAATTTTTATATGCAAATTAGGAATGGCGCAATAACGGACAAATTCAAATGACTGAATCGAATGATTGCTCAACCAATCAGATAACGCGTTCTTTGAACGTTGGGTGCATATACGGAACTGGACTTTCCAGGAAACGTTTGTGCTTAAATCAGCTAAAAACTGAACTTACAGAAAATTCAGTCTTAATGATTTAATAGACTTTCTTAATATGTTGTGTATGGTTGCACAACAGGCTGTTTTTGTAATGACATGATTTTTTTTTTTGTTGCTTTACATGTCGTTCAGTTGCCAATACAAGATGCATTTACATCATTTTGCAGATGTTCTTATCCAGAGCGACTTACATGCATCTGTTTTAGACAACTGACCAAAAGGCAGTTAGGGGCTTTGTTCAGGGGCCCACCAGTAAGAACTTCACAATGCTGGGAATCAAACCCCCGATCTTCCAATTAGCAGTCCAACACCTTAACCACTGCGCTACCACTTACCTAAGATACTTTGTCCATACTTTCTGATGTCAGTGTGATAGTCTGGCTATACGAGACAAGGTATTTCCAAACACCCCAAACATGTGGGCCTAAATGGTAGCTGACAGTCTTGTGGGATGTGTTGTGTTGCTCTACATATATAACCCTCACCAGAGTGGTAGGATACAACCCAATACAAAGCAAATTCACCACACACAAACACACATCTTAATATAACACCAATATTCTTTTTATAAACATTCCTTTAACATCGATTTGGTTCCATCTTTGCTTCCATAACAGCATTTACCATTTTGAAATAAAACGAATTTGTGCTTAATTATCCACAATAACGTTTGTGGTGTTGCGTTAGGAGACCTGACATTCAGTCAGTGATCCAGTTCATCCTGAATGTTCAGCGGGGTCGAGGTCAGAGTGCACCCAAACACAGAAAATACAATAAACAATTGTTTCGGTTCTGCTTGAAATATCAGAAATAATTTATTTTGTACAGTAATACACATTCAGGTTAACGTTAAAAAGCAAGTGTGCTGTTAGTGTTAATGCTTTTAAAATATTACATTAAACAAGATAGAAAATATTATACAAAATACACAAGCAGCAAAAGGTTAATATGAATTAGTTCCTTTCAGACATCATTCTCTGGAGTCTTTCTTCTTTGCAGTCAATTATTCTTTTATTGTAAAATGTCCTTAACCTGAATTTAAAAAAAGATACTTTAAAAGACCCGAAAATTGGAAAATATAAAAGTTATTAAAAATCCTGATTTTAAATACTACTTTAAAATAAATGTAGAGCAGCATATTCTAAAGATTAATATACAACAACAATAGTAATAATAATAATAAAAATCTACAATACAAAATGTCAGTGCCAGGTTTATAGCATGTTATGTATAGTGACAGTGACAGACACCACCTGCTTTCCTTATTACACATCAACCTTAATCTGTAAAACATTTTTTTAATTGTATTGCTCACAAATTGATGAACACTTTAAATAATTTGTTTATTTAACCGAATAGTGTCATACACAGCGAGTTTCTTGCAATAAAATTACACAGTGAACATAAATGGAAGGTGCCATCAAAGACAGTCAGAGCAAACTGAGCTGACATAGTGAGAGAGCCATGAAAATGCATGACTAGGTATATGGATACATCTGATGCATATTAAAAAATCAAGCAGAAACAATCCTGCCTGTACTTACGCCACGGACCACTGGTTGAGAAGCACCACAATCACACACTGAAGCACGATTGTACGACATTTGGTAGTAGAACTAGTGTGAGGAGTGTGTTCACACTGAAAATTTCAATATAAAGAGGTACGCTTCAGGTACCTGGATGTTGCACTGCTTTTTAAAATGATGACGACATTGTTAAAAATGTATTTTACATAAATCTGCGTTGTGTTATTTATCTTTCACTGTATTCTACTACAGCTACCAGCTTCTCATTACCTGAAGTCAGGAAACTAACTTCTAACTTTTCCTCAATAAAACTTTGAGACGAAAGGACGCTTCCAAAAATACATTCAAGTGCATAGTGTTTAGTATGTCACTGGGATGTAGCACCTGATTACCTAAATCTTCTCTATATCCTTACACGTTAGTGGATAATCAAATCTTATTAGCTACAGAACACTAGTGCTGTTTCTTTACCTGTATCTGTTGTATCATACTTTTTCCTCGGAAGTCACTGGAAGCTTCGGTGCTCTTAGTCAACTGCTGCACACCAAATAAATAAAACAGTTTATATCCCCAGGTACCTTATGACATCACATTACTATGACATTAAAATAAAGTGGATTTTAGGGCAACCTGCTGATGGAGCTTATTCTTTGCCGGCCTTCCTTCACTGCAAGATCGCTTTTTACGCCTTCCTGATTGGTCCTTGTAAAGGCTTATATGTCTCTCTAATAAAGAAAACCATACAATGTAAAACACTTTACATCTACTGTGTAAGCATAACAGGAAGAGGACACACATGGACTCACCGTGATGGATCATTTGGTGGTTTCGATAGCGATATTTCTGAATGAATCCTATGTTACACTCACTACACCAGAAAGGCCTTTCACCTACAACAGCAAAAAGAAAAATTAAACTCATGAAAGCGACTAGAAATTGTACAGAATCATGTTTGTTTTTTGCTCACGCTGACCTGTATGAGTGTACTCGTGTCTGCGTAGGTGGTAGGAACTGCAGAAGGTGGCGCTGCAGTGCTGACAGATGTGCAGCTGTGCGTTTTGTGCTGCACTCTGATCCATCTCCTCTGATATGTAGTCAAGCAATTTCAACTTTGTAAGAAAACAGACACAAACTATAGTTATATTGTAGAAAACATATTCATTTGTTGATTAGATACTTTTTATTGTTTCCAAATATTATAAAATATAAATTTAATGGAAGTGGCAGCCTATTGAATAAGGTGTTGGGACTACTGATCAGAAGTAGGGTTGCAAAATTCTTGAACTATTTAATGCTGGAAACTTTCTATGAATATATGTGAAGTATGAATGAAAATTGAATCCCTCTTGTTTCCATATAAGGATTAATTAACAATTATAACAAATACATATTTCATTAAAGAAAAATATCTTTATACTCATGAACACCTGAGGTTTGGTTGGTTTTTAATCACACAATTGTATTTATTATTATTTTTACCTTTAACAGTCTAAAGGTGAAAATCCCTTGTTTTGGTAAAGAATAACGATATTACTTATGATCTAACCTGAGTCTCAACCTGAAAGCTTCTCCTCCTGCTCTGTACCGTAGGTCCGTCCTGGCTGCTTTCCTGAGCATCAGTTTTGTTGTCTCCGCTTCTGTTTGTTTCAGTCTGAACGCGCAAAGGAGAGCTGGACTTAGAATCCAGAGGAGTTTCAAGTAGCTGCTCACTAACTGATTTAAAGTCTTTGCAGGGGGTGTCTGTGTAAAGCTGTGCTACGTTGTGACTGCTGTCTGCAACATGGCAGCTAAAAGGGTCAGGATTAGGATTTTTCTGTTTTCCATTGCATGACTCTGCATTTGAGTTCGACAAATTGACTTGATTCATTTCTGGCGTCGGTTTACACGAAGAGGCACCTTGCTGAGAGGAAACACTACCAGACACGACACTAGCGATGGCAGTTTCGGCTTTATATGGATATTTACGCTTGCATTTCTTTACATGATTAGCAATAACGTTCCTACTGTAGAATCTAAAACAATAAACACATTGCGCTTCGTCCTTATTCGACCCAGCTTTGGCATGCTGTTTAGTTGGCACTTTGGTTTTACTCATTCCCACATCTTTGTGCAAGAGGCTTCCTTTGCTTTGCAATAGATTGAGCAGCTGTTTCCTTTCCTTTGATTTCTTGTCATAACTAAGGGCAGTGGCCACCTCTGGTTCTTTAGCGTGCGCTGATAGGAGATGCTGTGCCATTCGATTGGAAGGTTTCTTACAATATAAACAGTAGTGTTTTTTCTTCAGCTTTAATTGAGCTTTTCCTTTGCGGTTTTCCGAACTGTCCCAGACATTAGATTTTGGTGAACGGGTCTCGGAGACTGGGGTTGGCTGAAGGGAAGAGGAAACTAGTTAAACTAGCTAGAAAAAAAAAATTTGAATTGGTCTGTTGTATACTGCATGTGTACACAAAGTTGCTCTTTAACTTGCTCTAAATAGGTGCTCTAACTCGCTCTAAATAAGCTAGATGCTATAAATGGAAATAAAGAACAATAAATTATTTAAATATCTTAGAGAAGAAAGAAATATTCTTTAACCTTTTTGTGCTATCTATTAGCATTTTTCATGAGGTTTAGCCACATTTGAAGGCACAGAAACCGTTATCTCCACATAGTATTTATGTATAAAAAAAGCTTCACTACATACACATCTCTCCGGAAGCTCGAATTCAGGAAGTGCACGAGACGATGGGTCAGCTTGCTCTATTTTAATGCTTGCGCTTTCCTCCTTAAGCGCTTGGTTTTGACACCAGCCTTCCCAGGTCTCTGATTCGTTCTGTGGGTTTGCCAAACCATCCTGTCCTCCGAGCGACACACCTGTAAGCGATAAAAAAAAAAAAACCCTAAATCACTGAACTCCACTAAAGACATGAAGCACCAGAGCAGAGCACAACAGTTGATTTCCCTCCTGAAACAAAAAAACTCATCAACCCCAGTCTTTTTTTTGATACATGACTATCTTATTATTAATCTTTAGGGTGGATTATGTGTACCTGGAGCCCAGAGCTCAGACCTTCAAACTGAACCCACCTATCAAATCAGCTGATGGGTTGGGACAGGTTTGTTAGAGTAGGGAAATCATCAACATGTGCTTGATCTCAAACATACAGGCCTCAGATACGCACACCTAAATTAACGAGAAAGCAAGCAAGTCAATAATCATCTTACAGCAACAAAAGTTCTCTTTACAGTTAGTCCAGATTCATGAACAAACGGGCGAGCAATTTAACTGATACCCAGATATGATAATGATCAATAATGATCAGCCTTAAAATTCTTTAAAAACGGTAAAACTATTTAAAGATTTATATGTCTAGTACCTCCCATGTCACTCTTACGTTTACCTTTAAGGCATCTGGCAGACGCCCTTATTAAGAGCGACTTACCATTATTTATTTTTATACCACTGAGCAATCAAGGGGGTTAGGGCCTTGCTCGGGGGCCCAGCATTGGTAACTTGGTGGTGCTGGGAATCGAACGCTGATCTACGCTACCACATTCCCTTATACGCAACCCTTTATTTGCTTTCTGTGCGCTCAACAGTTTCAATACATTTACACTTCTCACATTAGAAGGACGCCCTTATCCAGAGTGACTTAGATTTACCTACATTTTATCCAACTGTGCAGTTAAGGATTAACAGCCTTGCTCAAGGGCCCAGCAGTGGCAGTTTGGTGGTGCTGAAAATTGAACCCATGATCTTCCACTTTATATATTCCTTAATTTTTACCTTGTGCTTTTTTACCAAATAATTGGTTAGCTTCTTGCTGCTATTATACAGTAAGTGCATTTTAGTTACCAGAAAAGATATATTATTTCAGCGTTTATTAATTATAAAATATTTTTTTCTTCTAGTGCAAATCATTTCTAATAAAAACAAAAAGCGACCCTTTTTTCTGCAAACAAGCTCTTTTTAAAATAAGGTAGGTGGTGTAGCTGTCGGCACAGTCGTCCGGTTTAATCACAGGTCTGTTGTTATGGTGTAATAATTACGACTCAACTTCATGCCTATATTCAGTGTAAAGATGTTAAAATGCGGTTGTATTATGTGCAAGAGAGAAAACCCTCAGATGAGGATTTTCAACCCCTCTTTCGTCACTGCAATAAAAGGCACTGTGTCCTTAGCGAGGTAGCCGGTTATGGTGTTGCCGATCTCCAGATGTTTTTGTAAAGTATTTTTTTTGCTGTGCTGTAATTCTGAAATTGTACTTTGTTGCTTACTACTAGACGGAGCGTCGGCAGTACTGTAAGACGACTTTTTAGCAACACACTCTCAAACAGCCGTCTGTTGCCTTTTTCCTCTCTTGCAAATTACCTTTTTGTTTTTTGTTCGGCGTCGGTCATTTCAAAGCCGAAATAATCCCATATTGCAGACATGCTTTTTTTGGTATTAAATGGCCAAATGATCCCTTTGACTCGGAAGAATGACCACCATGCTGATTAGCCGCACGAAGCTGTGCGCTCTCAATTGGGTGTTATGACTGTCACTTGAAAAAGAGCAGTCACGCATTTGCTCTGGGACTTTTGTATCGCATTTACATCGCAGCCTTTTGCAATTAGCTTATTACAGCGTTTTAAATCACAATTGCGATTTCCATCAATCGTTCAGCCCTACTGAACACAACTTTGTTAATAAAAGAAAATTTATAACACCAAATCATCTTTTTTTTATTGTCATACAAAAATTCTAACTATAAAAAAAAGTGTAGAAACTCCAAATCTGGTTAAAACGTAAAGATGTAAAAAGTGGTGGCTGATGGTTACGATTTTGGACTACCAACCTGAAGACTGTGGGTTCGATTTCCAGCTCCACCAAGCTACCATTGTTGGGCCCCTGAGCTCAGTTTGTATTAAGCATAAGGGAGTCTGCCAAATGCTACAAATGTACATGTGAATTAGAAAAAAAAAATGTAGATTAAGAATCGATTCTTGAATCGGATCGTGACTCTCAGAATCGGATCGTAAAGAACCCAAAGATTCCCACTCCTAGTTATTAATAGTTTATATACGTTCTTGTGATGTTGACAGAAAAGGTTTTTAGACCAATGACTTTGTCGTAGTTTTTCTATTAAAAGTAAAACTATTTAATACTATTAAAAAAACGTTTTAAGAACAATGCTACACAGCACCCCTAAGCTGATGCTAACGTTACTCTATTAAACACATACCGGGACTCCTATAGCAGATTTGATTCACTATCATCGTAAACTTATCTATTAAAGACTTAACTAACACCACTGGGGTGTTTAGCTCAAATTGTATTATATTGTATTGCTTTATTGGTCATTTTAACAGCAGACAGCTTTGTTTTAAAATATTAAACTTGAGAACCGCAAAGCTAAATGGCGGACTTCGCCTCTTGCATGTTTCTCTGTGCTATTTTAGTAGTTTTTTTTTTTGACATTTTGCTAGATTTTGTCCTAAAAAATGAAAAAAAGAATAAAAAGATGATGTTTTAAACGCCTACCCGGGTTTATTTCTGTAAAACTCCACCCTGTGAGCGTTAACATTTCCTTCAGATACTCGTTCTCTTTGCGTATTCGAGCCGTTTCCTCCTCGTACTCCTGCATCATCCTGCTCACCGTGTCCAGAATCTCATTCACCGCCGCCGACAGTCTTTCGTTCAGAAACACGTTTAACTGATCCAGTTTAGTCATTTTTACTGCTTTACCCTTTTGAGGGAAAATTGCAGCGACACTGTATATCTTGTTTGTTGTGACGTTATCCTACTTTAGTTTAGGGCTGAACCCGAAACCGCTCGGTGGAAGATTAATAGGGCACTACATAGGGTGCACAAAACGTTAAATCATGTCCTTGGTAGTGCGTCTATGTAGAAACTAGGAAACGAATCTGTATTTATTCTAGGCTCTCTACTGCCATCTTTTGGGCAGGAAAAAAAATCTCAACCACAAATAAATCTGAGGCGCAGATTTTTGACGCTGCTGTATACAGTGTACATTAAACAAGATTATTAAATATATTAAATTAGTCTATAATATGTAATTGTCTATAAAAGTAGTCTTTGATTTGGTATGTGAAGCACAAATAAATTTTTCTAGGCCATAAAAAAACCACCAGTTTACTAGTGGTGGTATTGTGGTGGCTTGGTGTGACCATGACAAGCTTTTATTTCTATAAGATAGAGCAGATGTACCTGCTGGTGGCTAAGCTAATTTGTCTTATAAATGAGAACTAAATTTACAACATATCCTGCAAGGATTTTGAGGCATCCAGAGGTTGCGGGCTCCAGTGCCTTGTGAAGATCTTGGGTATCTAAAGCAAAGATGGCAACCTCTGGCCTTTGAGGATGTCGCAGGATGTACTTTCCTCATAAAAATCCCACTGACTGTATACGATCAAAGAAAGGATACTGCTTATAATCACACTACCCGGTGTTTAAAAATAAACTAACTTCGGTAAAGTGTCACCCAAACAAAGGATGGGTGCTCTTTTAAGTCTGGTTCCTCTCAAGGTTTATTCCTCTGAATTTCCCTTGCCACAGTTGCCCCAGGCTTGCTCACTAGGGATGTTTTTGATAACATTTTTTAATTTTCGCAGCCTCTAATTGGAGTCATGTTGGCTATTTACTGTCTGGGCTGAGAAGTTTTGCTACATGTTACTACATTGTGTTAAATCATATAATCTCTGCTAAAATATTTTAATGCTTTGTTTCTCCATGTTTCAGGTCTTCCTGTTATGAGCAGACTTACTTACAAAAATAAGCGACACTCCAAACTAGAATCCGTTCATATTTACAGTGGATAGACTGTGCACAGTTCATTAAAATGCTGTAAATTAAATATATATTGCTCTAGTTTTGGAGTAAAATTAAAGTAGAAAGTAATAGTGCAAACAAAATATGTTAACAAAACCAAAATTAATAGATAGAAAGCAGTAAAGACGCTAATTTATCAGTAAACACTCAGAAAACTAATAAGCAGTTTTTAAAAAGAGAAAAAAACTATCATTCTCTCATCTGTCAACTATTTTTGACTCTTACTTTATGCTATAAAACTTTAAAACTTACAGGATTACAGGAAAAGACCAACTTGTTGGTTTCATTAATTTAGATCTTTTGTTTAAACATTTATTTCCGTGTCCTCATCAAATGTACATAAACACACAAACTAAATCAGATGATTCTGCTGATACAAAACTTAATCACTCCTGACATGCCCTCCTTTTTTAATTTATGGTCTGCAGTAGAGTAATACTGTTGTAATACACTTGTTATTACAATGAACATACTTTTTCCTTAGTGTTTTGTACTGTGTCTGATTCAAACATCAGATAAAACAACATCAATTTCAATGCAAACAAAAAAAAAATACAAATGTTTTCATTCATAAAAAAATACTTTCACCATATTAACCTGAAAAACCTTTGTTTCTTACATCATACAATTGCGAAGATGGAAATGCTTCTTGTTGCATTGTTTTCCAGATAAACTGTCTGATTCCTGTGTGCAGTCAGGTGCTTATTTAACATGAAACTTCCTTAAATCTTCTGGATCTGAAACAGAATGAAACATTTCATCATGCACATTGGCAAACCTGATTATAAATATTATGTACCAGTGATTTAAATTTCCTATAGAGATCTTTATCCAAACACTCCAAATTCTTTAGAAGCCCCTGTTACTACCACACATTGTTTATAGCGCATACTCCATCCTAGTTTGGGATGAAAGCACAGGGTCACGATTTTATCATATTACTTGTATTATAATTACATATTTTTGTATCGGTTGATATTTGTACAGAACGATGTTTGCAGTCATTATTAATTTTGAAATATTTACACACCACTAGGGCGGTAACATTCTGTTGCTTCTTTGTGCACTGAAAAATCTGACGAGTCAATGTTTTTTCAAGTGTACTCTTATAAGTCTGCAGTTATTACTTATAAGTTCTTTGTCATTCCAAGCTCACTGTCGCCGGCATCACTTGGAGACAATAAGGCAGTTTCTAAG
Source organism: Bagarius yarrelli (assembly GCA_005784505.1). Lineage (NCBI taxonomy): Eukaryota > Metazoa > Chordata > Actinopteri > Siluriformes > Sisoridae > Bagarius > Bagarius yarrelli. The sequence goes on from VCAZ01000020.1 coordinate 2,783,343, forward strand.
TGATATCTTGTCTTCTAAACAGCCATCCGGACAAGACCACGGAAACTTTACTGCAGTGTGGGTAACCTACTGGTTTAACCGGTCAGAGGAGAACTGACCCCCCGACTGAGCCTGGTTTCCACCGAGGTTTTATTTTCCATTCTGTCAACAATGGAATTTTGGTTCCTTGCCACTGTCGTCTCTGGCTTGCTTAGTTGGAGACTCTTAATTTATAGATATCAATCAAATTGAGTATTTTAGTGAGTGTTTAATACTGTTTTTTTGGATGTGATTCTATAAAGCTGCTTTGAAAGAATCTTGATTTATAAAAGCGCTGTGTAAATAAAGGTGACTTAACTTGACTTATAAGGACATTGTCTTAGTATCAGTGCATCTCCTATTGTAGGTTAACCCTACAGCAGAGAGGTCTAGAGGCCTGACTTAAAAGCCAAACAATGGCAGTCACATATATGATTGTATCTATATGATTTTACTTCTAGACTACTATATATATATATATATATATATATATATATATATATATATATATATATATATATATATATATATATATAGATATATAGATAGATAGATAGATAGATAGATAGATAGATAGATAGATAGATAGATAGATAAATATAACCTAAAATAGAATGATTTTATGATCACATACAACAGCTCTTTTTGTTTTTTGTGATTGTTGCAACCAAAAAATTCTATACTTTTGTGGTTTGTTTCAAAATTTGTGATGCAATTGTTTGTCGTTATTGCATTTAAATTGGCACAGGATGTTTCTTTCAAACTCCTGCTGCTATACTAATGTTTGATATGTTTGATACTTAGTTACGACTTCCTCTTCCGCTCCTGTAGTTGTCGCTGACACATACTGCATTTCATAGGCTCTGTACATGTACCTTGCACAATGATAATAAAGTTAAATCTACTCTAATCGAATCGAATCTAATCATAAGAAAGCATGGCGGGAAAAAATAAGGGGGCCTCTGACTTTGTATTTGTATCATTATTTTGAAGTATAGCAATATATCGTGATATATTTTATCGTGACTTATGTATCGTATCGTGAGGCCCTTTTTGACATACATGAATCTTAATAGGCTGAAAGTTTGTTTTAATAATGTTACATGACACGTTTCGGCCCAAACCCCTTGGAAAGTACTAAATCCTCTTGTAAGCCTACATGTGTTTCAAAGCATATAAGCCAAAGATACATAGAAATTTGCTTACCTCTATCTGTTATTTCAGGGTTTTTTTTAGTCCTGCTAGAAGGCTCACATGTAGCTACAGTGCTGTCAGCCAACTCCTGCATGCAAAATTTTACAGGAAAAATAAATAAATGTCTTTTCCAATAAGGACACGACCAGATTGCATTAACGTAAACATTATAAAATAATAATAGGAATTACGAGGTGGCATCTACTCCACCTGCAGATTTGGCTTATTCTCCACAAGCTTCTGTTCACTGTGAGATCGTTTTTTGTCTCTTCTTGATGGTTCCTTGTAATTGCATGACGGTCTCTCTCCTAACGCACAAAACAAACACTATAAAACCCTGTAAAATAACTGCTTGAAAATCAAAAGTTTGTGTACACCTTACCAACACATGCCCCTAAATGTATCTTCTCAAACTGTTGCTACAAATGTCTGTATGTTGTAGCATCGTATTATATTGAAACTAAACGCTTTTTTTAGCATGACAATGCCACTGTGCACAAAGCCCCTGAACTTTATAAAAACATGATGTGTTATGGTTGGGGAGTAAACAAAAAATGTCCTGCACAGAGCCCTGACACGCTGAACACCTTTGTACCCTCGACCCGATCTAAGAGCCTGAATTCACCAACAATATTGTTGTTACATAATAAATAATAATAGGCGCCGCAATGTTGATTGAAAGACCATAAAGACCCGGGTTCGAGCCCCACCAACGCCAGTCAGGCACTGTTGGCTCTTCGAGCAAGACCCTTAACCCTTTCTGCTCCAGGAACGCTGTATCATAGCTGGCCCTGTGACGACCAGGTGTTACAATACTTTTGTTTATACCTTGGACTTACCGTGATGGATCATTCTGTGGTTTCGATAGCGATATTTCTGAATGAAGCCAACGTCACACTCACTACACCAAAAAGGCCTTTCACCTACAACAGAGGAAAAAATGGACACATATAGAATTGCCAACAGTGTTTTAGAGGCAAAAATAATGAAGTTCTTTTTACTGACTTGTGTGAATGTATAGATGTCTGCGAAGGGTGTAGGGTCTGCAGAAGCTGGCGCTGCAGAGAAGACAAACGTGCGGTTTCGAGACCGGTAATGTGCTCGTTGCTTCGTCTAAAGGGTTGCACTTTAATCCTATTGACTTGGTATGAAAACAAACACAAATTACAGGTCCGTTCAATGTAGCCTTTACTTTCAGTCAGCCATCTATTAAAGGTCATAACTTGTCATTAAAAAGCAGTATTCGAACTTTATTTTGGACAAAAATTACAGAACCTAAAGCACCGCTAGTCTAAAAAAAACCAAAGAAGGGCAAACAACTTAATAGAAGGAAAACAGCCAGTATGTATGTATGTACAAATAGTTTATACTGTTATGTACTAATTAATTTATTACTAAACGAATGTATAAGGTGAATAAATAGGTTGAGTGAGTCATAACTGTAAATAAATCTCACTGTTTATTTAACCAGCTGTTCAATTTGCTCTTTCACATCCTACTATAATAAACATTTAATAACTAATCCAACTCAATTTTATCTGTATAGCAAAATGATTGATATATTTTTAATAAGCATATACATTTAATTTCTAATGAAAAAAGGGAACAGTGGTAGAAAAACATACTTCCTGAGACTATATGAGTAAGAAACCACGAGAAGAGCCAGATTCAAAGGGGGCGCTATTTTTATTCAGGTGACGCTGATTTCAAAGAATTTACGTGCTATAACTCTGTCCTATATGGTACAAAAATGGCAACTGTTCAACCCTAGAAAATAAAAAGTGATTTTAAGTCTTTCTTGTCGAACTTTCTCATTCATTGAATGCAGAACTAAACAAATGTGTTTCGAGCCTGGATTTAAAGATGGCGACTGATTTAGCAAAATCAGTAAAATCAGTAAATCAGTAAAAGCAGATTCTCCTTGTTTAAAGTGAACCCTTGCTATGTTTAACTGACTTGCTCTTAATGATCCGAATGATCTGATTGGTTTATATACAGTAATGTATTAAGTAATGTACCGTAATGTATTAAGGTCCTATAGGTTATTGAGTGATTTTATAAACGAGTAACAGTACTTTAAAATCAATCCTAAATGTAACTGGCAGCCAGTCCTAGGACCTGAGGACCGGCGTGATGTGATCAGATTTATTTTATTTTAGTCAGAATTGGAATTGACATTTACAGACGTCCTTATCCAGGGCCACCTACATTTCTTTCTTTTTTTTTTTTTTAATACTGAGAAATTGGGGATTAAGGGCTTTGCTCGGGGGCCCTCAATGGTGGCTTGGCGGTGCTGGGAATTCGAACCCTGGTGTTTTTGGTATCAGTCCAACACCTTAACCACTAAACCACCACTTCCCGACGGGGAAGCGTTCTGTATGTACTGCAGCTGTCTAAGGGTCGTTTTTAGGAAAGTGGTACTATCCATATCAAATCAACAACTGTTTATCCTACGAACTGTAGGTTGATTTTTTCAGGCTATTGCAGTAGATATGTGGCATTAAAACACACATATAAAAAATATAGCAATCATGTGTGCAACCATAAAGTAAGACAGTTTTATAACTAGAAGATAATTTACCCGAGCTTGAATACGAGAACTCCACCTCCTCCTACTGTACTCCAATGTGTGTGACTTCTGGCTGTTTGGTTCAGTGTCCCCACTTGTTCCCGTCTCAGACTGAGCGTCAGTTGGAGAGTTGCAGGATGTGTTTTGGTTGGTAGAGTCTTTAATGTCCAAACTGGTAACTGAAGTAGGATTACTTTGTGATTGAAGACTGGATAGTAGTTGTTGACCAACTGAAGCTGCAGATTGTGCATCAGCGTTATTCTGCGCTGAATTGTGACTTGTGTCTGAAACATGGCCACTAACATCCTCAGGATTAGGATTTTCTCGTTTGGCACTACACAACCCATCTGAGTCTGGCAAAGTTGTTTGATTAGCTGCTTCACTTAAAGTTCTTCTTCTACACAGATCTTTGTGCAAAAGGTTTCCTTTAATCTGCAGAAGATCCAGCAATCGCTTTCTTTCTCTGGACTTCTTGTGATAACTAAGGGCTTTCGCCACCTCTGGTTCTCTAGCGTGTGCTAATAGAAGGTGCTGTGCCATTCGGTGGAACGGTTTCTTACAGTATAAGCAACAGTGTTTAGTCTTCAGCTTTTTTTGAGCTGTTTTTTCTTTCCTGTTTTTCAAACTGTACCAGGTATTAGATATTTTTGGTAAACTGCACTTCATCTCAGGAGTTTGGGAAGTGACTGCTGATGCTTTTCTCTCTTCTGCTGATGTCTGTTATAGGGAAAATATATAAGATTAAGCTGAACAGGTAGGAGAGAGCAATATTAGAGCATCAGTTTGAACATTTTGTGTCTCTGTTAACGTGTGCAGAGATTTATATGCACTCAGGACATTTTTTTTTTTTTAAAACGTATAGCAAAAACTGAATTCTGTAAATTTACACAAACGCATTGGTTAGTATTTGTGTCCTAAAAGTTCTTTAGTCATGCTTTTTTTATGACACACTAGGGGTGTAACGATACACGAATGAAACGCAAAGGATTCAAATACAATTGGTTCGATTCAATTTGATTCCTATTGTTATTCTGAACTCTAAATGATATATTCTGTCTGAAAAGTCACATGTTTTCTTATTAATATACTTATTACTACATACTAGGGTTGTAACGATACATTCTGGTCAGGAGTTTTTTTGAATTTAGCCAAATGATTCAATTAATTTTAATTATTTAGTATTCAATTTAATTAGATGTCTACTGTAATATTGTTAAATTTAAAAGACTCCATGTTTTTGTAAAAGATATATTATTTATACTTTTAGAGTATAGAGTATAGAGAGAATTGACATCAGTGCACAAAACATGCACTTTTGTCTGGATATAATAAAGTAAAACAAAAAAAAAAGGTCCAAACAAACATTTACGATTGAATCTAAAATATCCAGAAAGCTACTAAAATTATTTATTGATTCTTTTTTTAAAAAAAGGATTGAATAAACAGTCTTGGAAAATGATTCGTTGAAATTTCTTAGCAGCACCTAAAAGGTCATTTTACCTGGGAAGTCATTTCAAAGTCAGGCATGTGGTCTCTTTTTTAATGATTAGGTTGTGGTGTATATAAACTATAATGCATTATGGTGCAGACTCCTTATAAAAAAAGAATGTGATCATGTGACTATGTATTTAAGCTTTTATGGGTTGCACAGATTGGGGTGTTCAAACTAATTTAGAGAACTAATTAATAGAATGTAGGGATTTAAAACCATGCATTTCTACGATGCAACTTTTATGCTATTTTATTTTTGCATCAAAATGCAATGCGGCTTCCCGTATTAGCAAATGTTATGGAATTTAAGATTTTATTCTATGCACGTGTTTAGCACAATTTCAATGAAAAATATAAATTCTCTTCATTTATTTATTACATAATTATTATAACTGCCCCCCCACCCCCATTTCCCCCCGTCATAGCACCTTTATCCCAATAACCCTGGACCAAAACCCTTAAAATGAAACCACGGAGTGCATGATTAAACCTTATTTATTATAGACACATAATAAACAACTAACACAGTACATGTACCTGTAAGGAGTCACTTTGTCGTCTTCTCTTTGTGTCCCAGCTCCCACTGTCCAAACTCCTCTCTATTGTAACAGTGGAATTTTTTCCAGGAGAGTTCAAATCAATGTCTTTGCCTGTATATATACTACTATCTCCTGTGTCATGTCTGACGTGACCATCGGAATCAAACTCCTTTTGTGAATTGGTGTCATGTTGTTTTTCTGTAGAAAAATGGCTGGGAATTAGCTCATAGTGTGATTCTGCTTCCGGATATTTCTTTCCAAAAAGAGGAATGGAAACGATTGATGCTTCTGGATTAGCAAAATCCTGTGCTTTACTGCTAGAAAGGTTTGCAACCAGACAACGGGTTGATTCTAAATGTGGATTGCTTAGAGCAGACCACTCTGATCTGGGTTCTGTCATCATTACGGTTCTGTTTGGTTCTTTATCAAAACCAAGGTGCTCCAAGTCCATGTGAACAGTTGGTATGGTAGTCCAGTCTGATTTTACATTAATATTAACTTGCGAATCACTGCCGCCAGAATGTATATGTCTCGGCGAGTCTTGGGGCGCAACAGGTTTTCCACTGCAATCTAATGCCTGTGTGTGGGAACAACCCTGATTAGCGTCCTGGTTTAGGTTGATGCTTGCAGCATCTAAGAGGCTGCTTGATAATGAAGTACAGGGTCGTCCACTTTTTTCAGACCGGTGTCCTTTTTTTAAATTACTTTTCACGCCAAGTGTTATTTTTTGATTATTGGTTGTAGCTTTCTGCACAGTGCTGGGACAAGACGAGTCTAAAAGGAGTGGTCCAGAGGATTCTGACTCAAGACTCATCATTGCTGAGCTGTTACCAGTGTATCTAGCAGGCAGGCTCTCTGATCCAGGATCAGAGTTTACCTCAGTATTGCCGGTTTTTGAAACAGTAGAAACTGAATATAAATATTGACTAGTATGGTGCTTAGCTTCAGCTGAAAAAAGCTTTACCGACTCTGGAATGGTCTGTCGTACAGTATTGCAGAAGACGTCTTTGATGACATTCCCAGATTCTAAATAAAAGGATTTATGTGCTAAACTGGACCTTAATTTTAGACTAGTGTTGACAGGCTCTATACTGCTGCCAGGTTCGGTTCCAGTAAACTCTCCTGATTGTTTCTGCTCACATGTTAAAGTATGCTTCCAAAAGTGATTTTGTGGATAATACTCCTGACAAAAGACACAATGAACCAGATCGACATCTTTTTTGTTTCTGGCAGTTTTCAGTTCTTTTTCGCTGCAAAGAAGTCTTAATAACCTTTTTCTTTCTTCTATGGTGTTGCTACAGTGCAAAGCCTCTATTACTTTAGGTTCCTTCGGGTGATCATGCATGAGATGCAGTTCTAGTTTTTTACAAGGTTTCCCACAATAACAACAGCACAGAGTTTCTTTTTTCGATTTCCTATCAACAGTTTTTGAATACGATCTGGAACTTTGACTGGTTGCATCATAACCTGGAAAAATTCCAGAAAACTTAGCTGTACTGGCATTTGTCAGTGTTGGGTCACTGTTTCCTGAGATTTCAGAGTTGTCCTTCGAATCAGCACTACCTACTTTTGATGTCTTCAGAAAAGGGGAAGGTTTAAGAGAATACAAAAACAAAAAAAAATTGTATGGATCAATATTGTTTCTAATTAAATATATACATGGCTTAAGATATATTTATTAAATCAGCTATGAATGACACATTACTCAAGGTCACCGCTACAGATATTGTACAATGACAGCTATTTTAAAATACCGCTAATATTTGTAGCACTCTCTTCTTTGATAGAGGCGCATACCTGAACTTCTTGTTTGGGCTTTGTTACATTGTTCTTGACCTTTTTCTTGAGTGTCTTGAAGGAGTTAGAATTCTGGAAGTTTCCCGCTGACACAGAGTGCACCTTCATGTGCTGTGTCAAAGAGGCCTCAGTGGCAAATGTTAAACCACATGCCAAACAAGAAAACCACCTCTTCTGCTCCGTGGAACTCTGCCCTTTTGTTTTTTGGACAGAACTCGCTGCCAGATCATGTCGTTGATCAGTTTTTTCTAACATATTAGTTACATCTGAGTCACCTGCTTTATGAGGGAAGCTTGGGACGACCATGGCATCAGCTGACCCATCCAGAAGAGGGGTTGAGACTTTTACCTCTTTCTTCTCGTCAGAGTTATCGGACATCTGCACATCTGCATGCTCATCATCATCACTAACATCTGAAAGGATCATGTAACCGGACTCTTGCTGTACAGCACTGGAACTTGATTTATATTCTGGACCGGCTGTCGAAGCTTTATTATTGGAATTTTTATCAGAATTACAAGCTCCATCAATGCTAAATCTTAAATATTCACGTGAAGTATTGTTAGCTTTTCCAACAGCAGGAAATCTTAACTTCTCATGAGTATTGATTTGGCTTTTTGACTGTTGTGATTCTATATCCATTTGCAAAAGTTGTTGTCCTACATGACCCTTTCTTTTACTAATTTCAGATGTATTACCTTCTGAAGAAGATGAGCTCAGCTGTTCCTCTATACTGATAATCAGTTTTTCAGAGCAGGAAGTATTTTCATTAAATGTATCAGCTGAGCCTCCTGTAACACAAACAATATTTGCATCATCTGTTTTTACAACACTGGCTTGGCTAGCAGGAGGGTTTGAGTTTTTGAGTGGAGTTTGACGAAGATGAATTTTCACCTGCTCACCTATAGCAGCATAACTGGTTTCTAAGTCAGAAATTTGGCACAGCTGGATGTCACTAGTTTCCAAACTGACTTGTTTAATGTCATCCCCTTCAGACGGCGAAAAGTGGCTGGCTTCAGCCGTAACTGAATCTAGAACAATCCTAGGCTTCAAACTGAAATTATGGTCTGATTTCGACTCGGATGTTATAAGAGCTGTGCTTTGGATGTTAGCAGCATCAGATGACTGCAGAGGAAGGAGGCTGAATTGTCTGTCAGTGCAAACTGACTGAGGTTGAATGGTTTCCAAGAGCTCTGTAGTGCTTGCACGGTCTTGTGAAGTTTGACTCCTAGTCACATCGTTTCCTTCATCCTTGCTCTTTTCATCAATGCTTTCTATTGCAGGCTGCAGAAAGGAAAGTTGGCAATTAGTAATTCTCAATGAGAGAAGACTATTAGCCACATACCACTTTTAGAGTGTGATTACAGTGGTGGTAAGTCGATAGTGTTTGTATAAAAAGAAAAGAAACAGGAAAAGAACAAAGGGTCATGTCAAGGTACTCAAGTGGCAGGTAAAAACAGATGTTTATTGAGAAATTATATTTGCACACTGTAATATAGTTCACAGTCCAGGAGGGGGTGTGATGTCAATCTCATTCTTAAGCCCATGTAGACCTTTGTCTTTTATGTAGACTAAATTCTAGCAGGCTTTTGTTATTAAAACAAGAAAAAAAAGGAATTTGATAAAAATGGCCTACATGAAAATCTACATTAAAGCTTTTCCGGAGACATTCGGACTCGGTCTCGTGCGTCCTGTTAGTATTCATTGTTTCTCCTAGAAAAAAAAAACGGTTCTACAACTGTCCTTGAAATTAATTTCATTAACACTGCAATAAAATCAACAATCCCCAGGCCATAAGTCTGGGCTTGCAAATCCTCCAACAAGTAAACAATTAATTTATTTACAAAGAAGAAATAATAGAAAGGAAAAAAATACAGTTTTGTAAAGAAGGTCAGTCTGACATGCAGTCTTGTGTTGTCATCATGGGTTTCAGCAGATATTTTCCTACCTCCTGTTTTTCTGTCTCTGGCACTCTGGGTCTTGTTGGCTCAGTGTAAAACTGTTCTTTACGTTGTCGATAGGAGTAGGGTTTCTCGCCCGAGTGGATCTGCATGTGCACCATCAGCCGCATCGCTCGTGGAAAGACTTTTTCGCAGAAGGGACACGGAAATGTAGCTTTACTGCTGTCTTTTCCTTTTTGACTTTTTGACTCCTCGGTGGACGATCCTTCTTGGGTCATCTGGAATAGGGGACATAAGGTTATGCCTGAATGCTTGGAAAATTAAAACAAACCATGTACCTACTGGAGAACCGAATACCTGGCCGTCACTTTTTGGGGTCCCGTCATTTGCTTTTTGAGGCAAGGCCATTAGTGCTTTTCTGTGGCCGAGCATGTGCAAGCTGAGCCAGTTTTTTCTAGCATACACTTTTCCGCAGTCGTTGCAAACGCATTTGCGAGGAGTTGCACCAGATTCTTTGCTTTTGTCTGCACCTGTCTGGACATCAGAAGACTTATCCATAGCCTCCAACAGCTTAAAAGAAAAAAAAAAAAAAAGAGAGAGAAATAAATAAATAAATACACTTACATGAAATACACTGCACACAACAGGGTGTATTAGTGCCATTAGTGTTACTTATTTAAAATCACTGAAGAAAATAACATACCAATGCATTTGTAAGATGGTTCTTTTTTTTCTTTTTGACATCAAGACTTCCCTGAAGTCCCTGACTTTTCTTTTTCTTCTTTTTCTTCTTTTTGTCATCCATTTCCACAAGGCTCTCTGCTGCATCTTTGTCGCTATTTTGCCCAAACTCTTTTATTGTCGTTAGCTGTCTCGCGGTTTCCTCCAAAATGTCCTTTTTCTTATGCATCTTCTTGTGGGTCTTCAGCCAACCGGCCATCAGATAAACTTTGCCACATTCTCGACACGGAAAACGTTTTTTGTATTTTTTGTCTCCTCCTTTTTTACCCGAAGACTCCTCAGGTATCGGGATTGTTTCCTTAGGAACTGGAGATGATTCCTCAGGGATAGGTTTCGATTCCTCTGTTATTTTGTTAATTAGTGTTTGGGTTTCTTTACTGATGCTTTGAGATTCACTCCTGATATCTTCCGACTTATTAGTAATAATTATTTTAGTTTCTGGGTTTGTTCTTATCTCCATGGTGATGTGTTGAGGCACAGCAGTCTCGTTTATGGTGTTTTCGATGAGTACATCTGAATTCACAGTTGCCTGTGCAGTGAGTTTTTTCTGCTTTCCACCTCCTGTTGATGACTAAACAGGTTTAAAGAAAATGGGAAAGAAAAATAGGATTTTATAACAATAACACACATGTTATTGTGTAGTAGATGGGTAATAAGTATTCATTTAAAAAATATGCTTTTGTTGTAAATTAATACACACCCTTTGGAGACATCCAAGTCACATTTACATACACACACACACTATTTTATATATAATAAAATAATATTTAATTCATTGTCATTGTGCAAGGTACATGTACATAGCCAATGAAATGCTTTTTTGGCATATCCCATCTTAGTAAGTTGGGGTCAGAGCGCAGGGTCAGCTATGATACAGCGCCCCTGGAGCAGGAGGGGTTAAGGGTCTTGCTCAAGAACCCAACAATGGCTGACTTGCCGGTGGTGGGGCTTGGGCCCAGGTGTTTCTGGTCTTCAGATCAGCAACTCAGCACCTTAATATATATAGGTTAAAGTGTATAACATTCTATTGTAATTTTTTTTAAGTAAACCTGGCCAAATGTAAGCTTATGAGTCGTTGTGATACCTAGACAACTGCATCAGAGGTTTTCCTGGAATGCAGTGTTAGTAGCACATACCAAGCTGGTACATACACCACTGGGTGAACTTGGGTCCTGATTCGTATGTGGATATTACCTTGACATGTACCACCTACCAACCCATTGCTGCAGTTTTAAATCCCCACCTTTAGGGCAACGATTTTCCTTAGTGACAGTGACCTATAAAGGTCTCTAAAGTCTCCAAATCTAAATCGGATTAAACATCTGTGGGACATGCTGAGCAAACCAAATCCAGCCCATTGAAAGCATTCATTACGCAAGGGATCTGCTGCCAAATACTTCAGTGTCAGATACTACAGCATCTTAATCAGAGCTGTTCTAGTAGCACGGGGGAACTACACAATATTTGGCAGGTGGAGTTAACGTTATAGCTGTTGGTTAATGTCGTCGAATCCAAAGCTAGAAAAGTTATAAATTGGAAAAATGGTGTTGTGATAGTTGGGTGCATTATAATTTGGTCCGTATGGTGTTTGTGTGTATGTACGTATTATAATGTGTGTATTCACTTTTTAGATATTTCTTATACAAATCATTTCAAACTCCAACCTTGGTCATGGCACGCCGAGCCTTTCTCTTAGAAGAATTGGGCAAGATAGCGTCGGAAATAATGTCACTGTTTTGTTTCTTAGTTGTATGACTCCGAATATGTGGTCCGAGCCACCCTTCGCGAGAAAAAACCTTATCACAGTATGGGCAAGCGAAGATTTTCTTTACAACTGGAACTTTACTGTCGTCAGTAGCTACATCTTTCTTCGGCTATGTGGAGCAAAAATAGAAAAAAAGGATAATTAGTCATGACTCATTAACATAATTAGCATAATTAGACATGACTCATTAACATTTTATCATGATGAAAATGATAAACGGCTGGTTAACTAGCCTTAATAAGATGGTGCAATATAAAATGGGGATATTTTGGGATATCCAAAGTACTTATAACCAACATTTTTATTAATTGGAGAAAAAAAAAAACTGGGTTGTTTCAGACCTTCTCTGAAACTTTGGGGACGTCTTTCAGCTTGTTGTTTTGAAGCTGCTTCCTTTTCTGCCGTTTACGTTCACGTTCATGTGACTTCAAGTGAAAGGAGAGCCAACAGGAGCGAGCAAAGATCTTGTTGCACTCGGGGCACTGAAACAATCGCTGACCTATTGCTTTCGCCTTTTCCACCTCTGTGTCATTGTTTCTTATTGCCTGCAAAGAAAGGAAGTCGATCCTTAAATAATGTTTTCAGAATCGGTGTGAAATTGCTTTACTTTGTTTGAATTATGGTAAAGAGCAACATGACACAACTTTACAGTTTATTTGTTTACTCATTTATGTACAATGAAATAGCAGAAATATATCTAAATGTAATGATGGTAAGTATACTTACTTTACTAGTAAAGTAAATGTGTTTTGTACAAAATGTACACAAAAATCTCAGCAAAATGATGAATACAACACTTGCACACCTGTTTCACACCTGAATTCTTGTTTAGGAAGTTGCCCCCTTCTGCACCACTACCGCATTTATTTTTGTGTTTGGCTAATCACAGACACGTTTTCCTTTACCTTTTGTAGATGTTGCGAGTTGCTGTCTGTTCTGTCAGTGTCTCCCTGCGCATTCTGTTCGTCTTGACCGGAAACTGGCTTTGTGTGGGTCTTCATATGAACTGCCAGCCGTGATACATTAGTAAAGGCTTTGTTACACTGCAGGCACTGAGCTGTCTTGGGTTTTTCTCTTCCTTGCTTAGCTTTAAGGCCTACCGGTCTGGCTGAACTGGTCTCTGAGAGCTTGCTGCTGCTGGTAGTGGTGGTGTGTTCACTGGCTTCATCTGATGCTTCACTTGGCTCTAATTCTGGAGCAGAGGGGCCTGCGCTTGTCGAGGTTTGGACGTTAAGCGATCCAGCACTCTGCTCTGTCTGCTCTGAAGTGTCAGACAGGTCCTCTATGAACTCTCGTGATGTCTAGATGGTGAAGAAATGTTGGGATTAAACATTTCGTCTATTTAAAAAATGACATTAACGACAGAACATTTTTTTGAGATTTACCGCAGATCGGTATACCTTGGAAAGGCCACGTAATTTCTTCTTCTGTTTCTTGTCTCCATAAAAGCATGCTTTACGTCTCCGGTATGTATAGGGCCTCTCGGTGGAATGGACACGCATATGGAACATCAGTCTCTGCTCTCTACCAAAGACTTTACCACAGTCTGGGCAGGCAAACGACTTTCTCTGGCTCCTGTTTCTCACCATTGTAGACAAAGTAGGATCAGAGTCAAGCGGCGCCATATAGCTTTGTGCCGAGTCCCATACTACACCGTCAGGGATGCCAGCATCAGCAGAGGCACTGGTACCAGGAAAAACCATTCCCATACTGGCTGTGCATACTGATGCTGTAAAACTTGTTTCAGGTCCATATAACTGGAAATCATGGGAGTCAATGGGCTCTGTTTTGATAATTAGGGACTCTATAGCTAGTGCGTCTGTCAGGCTCGCCTCACCTGGGACTGAGAAATCGGTGGGATCTGTAAGGCAGAAAAGGGCAAAAGATGCGAAAAAACACACTCATATTTAGTTCAGTTTCAATGGTTTCTCTCAATACAAATATCCAGGACATGTACACAAGGACGCAGTGTTTCACTACCTAACCAGAAGTTTACCAGACGACTATAATATTGCTAAATAATAAGAGGAAATGATCGGATTACCTTTGTTTAAAAAGCATCTTGTGTGAAAAACCTTATAAAACGATTTTCCACACAAGTATTTTATTTAAAAGCCTCTTTAGATTATAGTATGATAGGTAACGAGTTGCTTTAGATAAGATGGGTTATGTGTTTTAAATAATTGTTATTTATGTTCATGTTCTTTATTTGTTACCTGTTGGTTTACCTGACATTTTTTCAGCTTAGAAACTTTAATGACCATGCACATTTTTATTTCTTGAGTTTTATGCCCTTCTATTTACATTTACGTAGGAAAAAAACATTATTTATTTTATTTGCAAGATGAGAGAAAAAATACAGTACTGACAGCGTTGTAAAATAAAACAATAAATACAGCTCAGTTCTGCAAGTCTGTCATCGGTCACACACCTGCAAATAATAAATATCAGCTTTTTAAAAAAAAACACTATCAGTACAAGATAATCTATGGACTAATTCATTAAAATGTACAATTTAATATTTAGGGCTGCAACAACACTGATAACAATACAGGCAATAGCTGGAGGGGTAATTGATTGGGCTGTGTTATGAAACAATCTGTAAAGTATTAAACGTCACTAAAACACATTTAAACTGGTGGAACTTGTAAGTACAGGAAAAAAAATCTAAGAAATATTCTGTGTTTTAAAAAATATATATTTTTAGTCAACGGTGGAGGCTTTGGTTTCTAATGAATCATCCTTATTACCCACTGATTATCGTGTTATTATACTACAAGCTTTACTTACCCGAGTCAATTAGCTTGTAGGTAGTTAGTATTAGTATTTAAGTAGTTAGTATTCATTACATTAGTATTACATTAGCTTGAACAAAACGTGTTACTTGTTAAACCCATAATTCGGCATCTTTCCGGGAGTTGAACAGAGTCGATTCAGTGAAATAGATGCTCTGATGCTTCAGAGTCGATTCCTTCGCGCACGCAGAGAGCAAGCAAAACGAATAGTAAGGGGATGTTTTTCTGTGGATATTTCTAGTCTCTGTAATTGCGAGTTTGTCTATTTGGAAAATAACATCTTGGTTTTAAAAAAAATAAATAGAATATATAGTTGCAAAAACAGTCGCACAATATTGTTTTCCGCTGGTGATAAAGGCGCTAAATTATATTGCCGTTTTCTGACATTTTATTTGTTGAATATTAGTAATAATACGGTAATAGAGCTGGTGATGAGTATTTATTAAAAATTCATGTGTTCATTATGTTCGATCTTTTTAAAAGCACTATTACATGTTAATGATAATGTTATATTTCTAGTATTTTAGTGTGAAATTTATTTTTTAATGAAGACTGCTAAAAAAAAATATCTCAAAAATACTTGCGAACCGAGCCTAGGTGATTCGTTGAAAAGAACCGATCCGAATAACTGATTCGATTCGAACACCGTTATTTCGGATCTAAAACGACTCTGACAACGATTCGTTGTTTCCAGACGCTTCATTAAGAAACTGTTAATGCAACCGAGAATATTTGCTATTGTTGAGGTGGAACTGCGCAGGACGTAGATTATAATGCAAAAACCGTACCATAAACACGGGCTAATTATCGGCGCGAATAAGCTAGTTACTGTCAGTATGCTAGCTAAACGTTAAAACAGCCGTTCGGTGTAATATTGAATAGTAAAGGGGTTTTTAAATGTGTCTGTGGTTCATGTCACAAGCTGAGCGCAAACGCAACCTCTGCAGAGGGGAAATAACAAGCCGAGCTGGTCCCCGTTCCGCACCTGGCCAATCGGTCGGGTTTTCGCCCTCCATCCATCGGAGCCTCCGTCTGAGGATCTCGTTCTCTTTGCGCGCTCTCACCGTCTCCTCTTCATACTCCAGCACCGTGCCGCCCACCATCTCCATAATCTGCTCCACCGCCGCCATCAGCCGCTCGTTCAGAGCACGGTGCAGGAGCTGCAGCTTGGTCATTTTGGACGGTTTTGCTCCAGAATTAGCAGTGCTTGATATAAAGCTGGACAGAAAATAAATAAATAAATAAATAAAAAAATCCCAACTAGCTACCGCCGCGTTAGCGCAGCTCTTCTTTCTATGGCGGTGCAGCGTTTCGCTACTGTTTGCGGCGTCAAGCTCTTTACTGCCCTCTAGTGCACGGAGCACAGTCATCTTACGGCACAGTAACATCTGATTTACCCTCACTCCATCTCCAGAGCTCTTTAGATGAGATCTCAAGTGTTTTCTCTATCCACCCTTTGCAGTTCAGATGACTTTAACTTTAAATCTCACCCCGTATCAAATCATTGTTTCTCGTGATCATCAGTCTGATCATGTCTGATTCTTTCATTCATAACCGAGTTTCCACACAGGCAGAGCAAATATCATTGACCATCAATGAAACCATTTTGTAAGAACAATTCGTTATTGTATTAGAACAGCCTGACTAGAACCCGTGCAGTTTAATTATTGCCATGTTAGAACAGTAAGTTAAAGCTTAAGCACGCAAACTAACTTGAAGACTTGAAGGTTCCCTGTATATGAAATAATATCAAGCCCTTTTAGAGAAAAAGACCACAAAAATAAATAAATCAAAGGCAATATTCATTGCCATGACAATATTACTACATTTCAGAATATAACACCAATTTTATTTCTGCTCCTAAGCAGAACTCTTTACAGTTGCTTTACATCAAACCTTAAAATTTCAGATTAAACCTTACAATTCATTTATTCCCAGACTGGACTTAACTAGAAACTTCACGCCGAAACATGTCATTTGATTGCCTGTTTTATTGCATGTGTCTGATTATTAACTTTTTTTAAATTTCTTTTTTAATTTAAAATCTCAACCCTGTGACATACAGAGGCTACATCCTGCTTTAAGGCGCAGGTGTATTTATTACTGTTCCACCATCGTGTTCCTATAAGCTACCTGAATCATTGTACGCCAACTTGGAAAAGCTATTCTAAATTCTTTACAGCTTTAGCTACTTCTTCAAAATGATGTGACATGATAATCAAACCGCTGTTAAAATCCCTGGGCACAACCAGGTCCGATAAATAAAACTGTCTGATAGACATCCGTTATCATTTTTTAACTGTCAAAAATGTAGGGCAGATCTGTTTAATATATTTCTAATTAAATTATGCAGTTTTACATCAGAAAATATTTCCTACTTTACTGTTTGCTTGTTCGAAACAGATAAAATTATAGTATAAATATCAGGCATTACCAAGCTGCTAAAAGAAGGATAGAGTCTATATTTGATCCTGTACGCTTACTTCCTGTTGACTTTGACTATTTTTGTCGATAAGGTGCTGCTTTACCATGTGAAGC
This sequence comes from Bagarius yarrelli, assembly GCA_005784505.1. Lineage (NCBI taxonomy): Eukaryota > Metazoa > Chordata > Actinopteri > Siluriformes > Sisoridae > Bagarius > Bagarius yarrelli. The sequence continues at coordinate 2,800,691 of VCAZ01000020.1, forward strand.
TGCAGTGACCTGGCCACGGTAAAGCTCTGGTCAAAGAGAGAGCAATCGTAGTGCTCATCATGCTTGCTTAGGTGTTTCTTCAGCGTGGTGCTGTCACTGAAGCTGCGTTCGCAGCGAGGGCACTGGTATGGCCTCTCTCCGGTGTGAATGCGCATGTGTCTCCGTAGGTTGCTTCTCTGGCTAAAGCTCCTGGAACACCAGGTGCATAAGTAGGGCCTCTCTCCGGTATGTGTGCGCAAGTGGCGCCGAAGGTCAGCCGACTGGTAGAAGCCCTTGCCGCACCAGTTGCAGCCGTAAGCCCGCTCGTGAGATTGCTGGTGCACCTGGAGTTTTTTCAAGTCTGTGAATGATTTTTGGCAATGTTGACATTCATGCAACACTTCGTTGAGTAGTTCGATACTCATGTTTACCATGTTTATCGTCTGATCGGGCTGAGCTGTGTTGTGAGGCTCTGGTCTGTCCGGTGGGTCTGGGATTAAGGTTTCGGGACCTGTGCTAGGATTGAGCATGCTCTGAGATGGCTCGGGACTGTGTGAATAAGAGTCTGTAAGAAGGTCTGCGTCTGGTGATAATACTGAAATTTGCTTCTCTTCTGTTTCAAGCTTTAAATTGTCCAGTTTTACAACCGGCAACATTTCTTTAGCCGTGTGTCCGTTGTCGTTCTCAGTGTTTGCAGAAGCAGGGTTCTCTGGGCCTGAGTCCACATCTAGGAGTTTCATCTCAGGATCTGGGTCGTTTTTGCAAATCAGTACCATTTCTAGTGTTTGTGGCTTCTGCTGCTCAACTGAACCTTCACTTAGCACTTGGGTCTGGGTCTCTACCTGAGGTTCTGCTTGTTCTTCCAGGCTCGAGCCCCAGTCCTGCTGCTCACATGGAGAGATTTCTTCTGGGGCAGATTTGGAAAACGTGTGGCCTGGGTCTAAAAAGTGGAATAAATTTCATTTTATTTTGTCTTAATAAGGAGTAATTCGTTTATTTAACTTATGAGATATTAAAACAGGTAATATGACACCAAAAATCAAATAGGATATTCTTTATTTTCAAGTTTAATAAATGGGCAGTTTTTTGTGTGCTGGAAACTATCAACTCTATCTGGAAACACATCCCCATAGACATGTTTACGTACTGCAGAAAAAAGGGCTGAATAAAAACAGAGAGAAAACTCAAATTAATATTGGTAAATTTCATGTCATGATGATGATGATGATGTCATGTTTGCGGTATTTCTTTTGGGAATATGATGTGATTGGATTTTGGTGTGTTTTGACAATAACACATAGCTTCAGAAGGCGTGACTTTAAACAGCAAGGATGGAATGAACACCGTCGGTGCTATCAGGCTACAGGTAACATTTATCAAGATGCATCTTTAATTTGATATATAATAACCTAAAACTGTTTTTAACTACGTGGATGTCGGTATTTTTCCACTAGTCCTTGTTATACTTTTTTTTTTTATGAGCATGATTCAAACCACACTCGTTACTGGTGAGGTATCCATTATGGCAAAAAGGAAAGTAACATCCCTGCTGTTTGCACAAGGTGTTCTTCAGGCTTTACGGTTACTGGACTAATGAAAATCAGCACCTCCATATCCACGATTATGGTTCTCTTCTATTAAAAAGTAGGATGCTTTATATAGCTAAGGGGAGCAGCATGTCTCTTATGCCGAGTTCACACTGTGCGATTTCAACTGCCTGTTCACACAAATGATCATACAGCCCTGCCCAGATAACACAGATGTCTAAAGCTACAGCCCGTTTAAATGTTAGATAATGTTGGATATTATAATTGGATTCATGAATAGCGCAGTGGTTAAGGTTATTCAGGGGTTCGATTCCCAGCACCAAGCTGGGCCCCTGAGCAGGGCCCTTAGTTGCTCAGTTGTATAAAAGAGATGAATGTAAGTCACTTTGGTTGCCAGGTCTGTCTAAGTTAACACATTTTTTGTAGAGCTTGAAACACTAAATGTGGGCGTGTCCACACACGTAACAGAAATAAGGAAAGTTGAACCGTGAGCAGATCTTACGACACGAATACGCTGAAAGAAATAAAGTAAAAAATAATAAATAAATAAATCGCACTTTTTTTTATCTAAAATGTTTTCTTTCAACGTTTTATAAGAAAATTGTTTTTATAAAAAGCGGAACTCTAGTTGCGCTACTATGGTGACCGGTAGACGACACGTCCCGTTCCAAACGCACAGAATAGCGAGTCTTAGATGTTTAAACGCATTTAACTTTAATATAGACTCATTTATCACTGTTTAATATTTAATATGGCTCTGTGGTTAATGTAGAAACGCCTCGTTAGTTATTTTGTCAAGGTTTTTCAGCGGTACTTTTGTTTTAAAATATGTTGTCTTAACGGTCACTGTGCAGGTCATGTGACGCAAACAAGCGCTTTGATTGGTTTACTCGACCCCGAATGCACGAGCTGTGCTTCCGCTGAGTCTTCAGGGATTTAAGTCAGATCTGACAGCCTTAGACTACGGAAGCCGTTTATAACGTTATTATCTTTGACCCTTTATAACACATCCTAAGCTCTGCTGTCTGTTTGCAGAGCCTTTACCTTGTACTGTAGTAAGAACCTCTCGTAGTCGTTGTTTGAGGGTTTCGTTTTCGATGCGCGTTTGCGCGGTCTCTGTGCGGTACTCCGTTACTGTGGCTTCCACCGCCTCCAGTATCTCACGAACAGCCGCAGCCAGACGCTCCATCAAATACGCATTTAAAATCTCTAATTTAGACATGTTTTAGTCAAGGGAAGGGTGACTGATACACCGCTGTGGCCGCTGAACCAGTGTGTGTCACAGAAGACGCTTCAGTCACCGATTCACTTCCGGCAGTCAACAGAATGTATTTGTAGCGTGCAGGATTAAACACCAGGGGGCGCCATTGAGAGTAGCGCTAATTATTCATTCATTTTCTATACCCGCTTATTTCCTAATTTGGGGTCACAGGGATCTGCTGGAGTCTATCCCAGCTGTCTCTAAATGGGTGAAAGTCAGGAGGGGGACACCCTGGACATGTCGCCAGTCCATCACAGGGCCACACACACTCACTCCTATAGGCAATTTAGAATCACCAATCAACCTAACATACAGTACATGTTTTTGGACTGTGGGAGGAAACCGGAGAACCCGGAGTAAACCCACGGAAGCATAGGGAGAACATGCAAAGGATCCACACAGAAAGGATCGAACCCAGGCCTTCTTGCTGTAAAGCAACAGTGCTAACCACTAAGCCACCGTGCTGCCCCTTAGCGCTAAGTAAAAGCATCAAAATGAAACGCAATAAAGGATGTAAAGATGTAAATGAACTTACGATTTTATGGTCCTATAGTTTTGGTTTTTTTTTTTACAACATACACTGCTAAATCATACATTTTCATCAAGGCAATTGTATTAAATCGTGGAATCTTTTTGTTTAACAAAATTGGATCTTAATATTTAACTTATCAATGTACTTATTGAATCAAACAGCTTAATATGGGATGTTCTGTATTATTCAATCAGTATTTAATGTAACTTAAAAAATGGATGTGTATGCATACATAAAATAATTAGTGTGTTTTTTTAAAAAAAAAAAAAGATGATTTAAAATTCTTAGAAAAAAGTCTTAAGTTTTTTAACTTTATGTGTAACACAGACAGGTCTATTTGGAGACCGTTGTACCATTGTTATTGCAATTTTTAATGCCTTTTTAAAATAAACGTATGTAAAGTTCCACGCCGGTCTGTTTTAATGCACATGAGCATGTTAGATTAGTTTCTTTCCTGCCAATAAAATGTGTTCTAGCCCAGAGGTTCTGGCAGTAGTGTAAATGCTAAACTACATTATACATTTATGCTTGTCACAGTAATACAATGAAATATTGTAATTAAAATATAATGGTAAACTAAAAAACACAAGCTAAAAAGAGATGGGCTTTTACAACTGGATAATAATTCAAAACAGGCCTTAAATTCTACAATAAATTACAGTGGCCTTTAGAAAGTATTTATACGCCTTAAACGTTTTGTCACCTTACAAACTTAAATATATTTTATTAAGATTTTATATAATAGACCATCCCAAAGTAGATTTTTTCAGATTTTTATTTGCTTGAAATTTTGAAAACCGTATATTATTTTCGTTCCACTTCACAATTATGTGATTCTTTGTGTTGGTTTATTACATAAAATCCTCCCAAAAATGTGAAAAGGGGGTATGAACACTTTTTACAGGAACCTGACCTGAACATCCCTGAACATCTTGCTAAACTTGCTAAAAATTCCTTAAAAAAAACACAGACTCCAAGCTTCCATATCCCACAAAAATGGGTTTACCAGTCACTATTACACAATAACCAATTTCTCTTTTCGTTTCAATTATTATTAAAAAAAAAACCTTAATTATTTGCATGTTACCTTTAAAAAAAATGTTCACGACAGGTGCAAACACCCTAAAAACATTACTCGTACCTCAACTCTATTGTTAACATTTGCATTAAACTAGAACTGTACCGCCAGGCTGCGTCACATGACCTCACTGATGAGCTAAATGAGCTCTTCTTGGGTTTAATTAAGCCTAGACATTATTATCATCATTATCAGGATGCCCATTACATTATCACATCTAATCAAACAGGCTGTGTTGTACAAAGGGTAGGCAGAATTAGACAGGTAGTCTACCAGAAATAAATAGAGATTTTGACCTAATCTACCCCAGTGTTTCCACTTTTACCCAGTCTTAAGTTCCTATTACTGTCAAATCTTAGGCTTGCAGCTTGCCAAACACTAGGACAGGGACACAACCTCTCCCACTTATATCAGATTTATTGATTAGGTGATTTGATTAGACTGTGTAATTAAATCTCTCTAGGTTCATTTATTTATGCCCTCAGGCAGCTTGTGTTTATCTCCTCTGTTCCTCTGTGACATTTTACTAATCATTGGCTCTCTCTCTCTATACGCGCACTTCACTGTGTGATGGAGAGCACAATTAAGGCACCGGAAACCTGATGGTCGCTGTACAGCAATAACACAGATTTAGTGAAGAGACAAAAGAGAAACGTAGAAAACGCAGTGATTAAGGTGTTGGACTGCTAATTGGAGGATCAGGGTTTGATTTCCAGCACCATCAAGTTGCCACTGTTTGGCCCCTGAAAAAGGCCCCTAAAACCCCAATTGCTCAGTTGTATAAAAGGTAAAAGGCGTATGCCAAATGCTGTAAATGTAAATTACTGACTAACAAATAAACCACAGTAAAGATCAAGTATAGAATATTAAAGTATATTCCAGATCATTTTAAAAGGAATTGCAGACTATCCTCCTCTTCGCTAAATATCAGCTGCACTTATTTATAACAATAAATGCCAAATGCTTTATTAATCTATCTCACTTTGGAAGGTATAGGGTTTGAGTAGAAAAAAAATGTACTGAGCTACTATATAATTAAAATGCCATTTATTTGATGGTGAGTAAATTCATCACAATGTCCGTCATATTTCACCGATTATCTGCATTGTTGAAATACAATTTAATGGTTTTATTACTTTCCTAAAATGAGTTATTTAGCAGTTACACACATAACATATTCAAAATAATGGCAACAAAAAACATTAATGTTATTTCCCCTCTCGGCTTTCGACTGTTAGTGACCTCACTCCCACATAGAAACACACCCATGGTATAATCCCAACCCTGATACAGTCATGGTAATTTCCCCGAAATGAAATTGCAAATGGTTTGCAATTGCAATTAACTTGTAATTTGCAGTTCCTTTTGAAAATGATCTGGAATAAACTTCCATATATAGAAGTAAAAGCCCAAGTAATTGATGTGTTTAGCTGAATGGAAACCCTGAAACGCTAATAAGTCACAAGAGCTCCAGTATAAAGGGGTGTAGTGTTGCTGATTATTATACATGTAATTAAACAGCTATTTTGCTTCAACTCAGCAATACAATAATGCGGTTCTGGATTAAACACCTAAAAATGTCTGTAAATACAGCAGTATTTACTTAATACTTTTTTTTTTATACTTTAAACACCCACTATTGCTTTCTCATCTGACAATTTTTCTGGCTCAAAATCTTTATTTTTGTAGGTTCTGAGCTTTATCTGGATTTTAAATTGTTTTTCTTTTATATTTAACTGCACTTTTATTGCCATTTAATCCTTGTAACAGATAATCTATAGCAAGGTTAAGCAATTAATTAGAAACTTATTTTAATTTTGATTGCAATCCTTTCCCCATAAAGCATACTAACTCGGTCATGTGACTCCGTCTGGTCCAGTCAGTGAAGCTGAAGCGACATGATAGAGAGCTCAATATTTAGTCAACTAAGCAAGGAGAAGCTCGTACCAAAGAAAACTTAAATAAAAGGTTAAAATAAAGGAAATCAGAAAAAGATATTATTAACTGTAATCAGGTTAGAGCATAGCAACGATACGATGTAGATCAGGGTTGGATGATCTCGGTTCTGGAGGGCAGGTGTCCTGCAGAGTTTAGCTCCAACTTGCCCTAACACACTTACCTGTATGTTTCAAGTTTACCTAGAAAGATCTTGATTAGTTGGTTCAGGTGTGTTTGATTGTTAAGTGTTGGAGCTAAACGCTGCATGACACTGTCCCTCCAGGACTGACATTTCCCACCCCTGATGTAGATCATATCGTTCAGTTATAATCTATAGGTCAGTGTTATGATATTATTCTTATGTTTTAAGTTTTCTATATGGCGTTATTGGGTTAAAAGGTTTGATTTTGTTGTAGGTGTAATTTCATCATGTTTTTTCTTCAATTTTATAAGTCTTCTTCCTACGTCCACCAACTCTCTATCATGCATTCTCGTTCTCTCCTTTCGAACGTTGCCATTTACAGCACCCAAGCCTGGTCCTGTCCCAAATTTCTTTTCCAGCCACAATGGCAGAATCTTTAAATTATTTATGTGCGTGTAAAATTGAAGGGAAAGAAATATTTAATTGCACCCTAGTGTCAGTGTACACTCCCTTTACAAGTCCAGGTTTTCTCAGTCGCTCACTCCTTTCTCCTCCTTATCAACTGTTACCCTGGCAACTGAAACAACCTGGACGTGCAAAATGTAGTGGGAGCATGAAAAGGAGAGCGAAAGAGCCAGAGAGAAAAACAGGGAAAGAGAGAAAGACAGAGAGAGAGAGAGAGAGAGAGAGAGAGACATATGTTTGCAGCATTTGGCAGACACCCTTATTCAAAGCAACTTACATTTATCTCATTTATACAACTGTTTAAGGGCCTTGCTCAAGGGCCCAGTAAATTTGTCATGCTGGGAATCAAACCCACAATATTTCAGTTAGCAGTCCAACCACTGCACTACCACCTCCTCCAAGAAATAAGCCTGAGGCCAATAGCTCTGATAGCTTGGACATGCTTGTCCTTAATACTTTGGAGACACATTATAAGTCTTTAGCATGTAAATAATGAAACACACGTTTTTTTTTTGATTAACTACATACATGTAACACTATATGCCCGAAAGTATTGAGATAGCAGATCATTACATCTAACACACTTCCAGATTTTATCTCACTCTTACTCCTATAATAACCTCCACACATCTGGAAGGCTTTTAGATTTTAAAGCTTGGGTGTGATGATTTTTCTCTTTGAACCATGTAAGTATTGGTGTGTTTAGAGTATTATTAGGGGTGTGGGGGGAGGTCTGAGGTGCAGGCAGTGTTGCAGGTCATCAGGATTACAATGGGGTTGAGGTCACATCAATTATGATACAGCATGCCTTCAGGGGTTGTGTGTTAGGGGTCATTGTCATGCAGGAACAGTGCTCCGCCTGGTCCAGTCAGTGAAGCTGAAGGGAAATTGTAATGCTAAAGCATATAGAGACACCCTAAATGGCAGTTTGAAGAAGTGGTTAAGATGTTGGACTGCCAACCGGAAGATTATGGATTTAATTCCCAGCACCACCAAGTTACAACTGTTGGGCCCCTGAGCAGGGCCCTTAACCTTTTATTGCTCAGTTGTATGAATGAAATAAATGTAAGTCGCTCTGGATAAGGGTGTCTGCCAAATGCCATAAATGAGAAGACACAGGTAAGGGTGTGCTGGTGAGGTGTCCACCAACTTTCGACCATATCGTGTACAGCAGCTCACTGGATTACAGACAACACAAGTGCCACTAATGAGAAAGTGTTTATTCACAATGCTCACTGAAACATTATTAGTATCAGTCAGGACAGAAATAAGAGCAATACATAGGGCTTGATTAAAAGCCTGGTTCTATATACTGTGTACATCACATATTGTTGGTTAAAAGCAATCTGTTTAAGGCATGCACAGGCAAATCTGCACAAAGGTAGGATTATAGAAGCAGTCGGGTTCATTATAATGCAAGAAACATTCATTTCATCAAGGAAGAAAAATGAACAAACTCTGTCTGGCACTGGTGGCTTACCCAACATAAGGGTAAAATATCACAGCGAAGGAAAATATATTTACCGAAGGAGACGGATAAAGAAAAAAAAATGGTTCTAGAGTGCTTTTTTTATATGGACGTTTAAAAATACATGGTTTAGTCTGCTAGAAATGAAAGACATGAAGACATAAAGAGACTCATACTCTGCTGGTGTTGCTAAAAGATTCGACGATTCCTTCTTCTGAAAAATCACGAAGCAGCATGTAATAAACTGTGTAAACACACGAGGTTCAAATTCACACCTCAAAAATGGACCAGTAAAACCTGACAGCCAAACTGTTTACTGTAAAGCTATGACGAATCGGTACAGCATGTTTGATCGGAAGCAACAATGCTAAAGTACATCGTTGTTAAAAATGGGTTAACCGCTAAATATGTTCGAGAACGTGTAGAATCACTGGAGTGATAACAGTCGAAGAATCACCTTACTAAACATCTTCTCTTCATTAAAGATTAACACATAGGCCCAAAGTAGCAGTACAAATATATATATATATATATAAATATATACAGAAGTATATATACAATAGGAAAGCTAGCAGTGCAGGCAAGAGTAAATATCTTCAGTCAATTCAGCCAGTTAAAAAGCGTTTTAAACGAAACGAAAAAAAAAATCACATTGAATTTCGATTAATGCAAATTTAGAAAAATGTTTTAAAAGGCATGCTACATGTGAAATTTTTTTTATATTCAAAGAAGGAGAAAACAAAAAAGAGAGAGAGAGAGAGAAAGAAAAAAGAGAGAGCGAGAGAAAGAGAAAGAGAGAGCGAGCGAGAGAGAGAGAGAGAGAGAGAGAGAGAACGAGAGAGGAGATAGAGAGAGAGAGAGAAGAGAGAGAGAGAGAGCGAGAGAGAGAGAGAAAGAGAGAGAGAGAGAGAGAAAGAAAAAAGAGAGAGCGAGAGAAAGAGAGAGAGAGACAGAGAGAGAGAGAGAGAGAGAGAGAGAGAGAGAGAGAGAGAGAGAGAGAGAGAGAGAGAGAGAGAGAGAGAAAGAGAGAGAGAGAGAGAGAGACAGAAAGAGAGAGAGAGAGAGAGAGAGACAGAGAGAGAGAGAGCACGGAACAAAACGGTGCACAATTCAACTCATGATAGAAGTTAAGTTCTACTGTTAGAAAAAATGCAGCAAACATTTTAGTTCAACACAATTTGGGCCACCATATTTAAACATGCACCTTTATAGATTTTGTCTAACAAAAATACAGAACAAAAAACCTGTTCCTGAACATTGTGTGCTAATGTAGAAGGTAATTATCAATCCAGTCCAGTCCAGACCCAGTTGATTAGTTCTAAAAGACAATAGAACTAATAGAGTTGCCTTTAACACTTTAAATTCTCCAGGTGCTTTACTCTAGTGCCTGTTTGCCCTCTAGTGGACAAAACTTCATTTTTGTGCAGCTTTAAATTCGACAATATATTAGAGACAAACCGGACCGGACTGGACCGGACCGGAGCCATTAAGTACTTGATGAAGCTGTAAAACTTTTCAGATACCGAGTTTTCATTTTAAATATCAACTATTTACAAAGTGCTACAAAACGACGGACTGGCCTTCTGAAAACATTCACAACAGAGCAAAAGAACCAAAAAAAACCCTTAACCACTTCATCGGTTTTGTTTGGCGTTCGTCAAAAAAAGCAGTCCACCATGTAAAACAATGTCTGTAAGGATTTAAAATAAATTTCCAGAATCTGAGGCGAGAAAAAGTTCACCAGGAAAAACATTCAGACTCTCAAGTGATCCACAAACGTAAGAAGAGGTTTACCAATGATGTGATAAGCGACATTTTGGGGGAACTGTGTTAATATGATAAACTTAATCATAACCTACCTACTCGCCTTAACTACCCCCCCCCCGTTTCTCTCTGTCCCCCTCTCCCTCTCTCTCTCTGTCTCTCTGTCTGTTGCTCTCTCTCTCTCTTAATCTCTTTCTCTCACCTCTGTCTCTCTCTAGCTCTCTGTCTCTCTCCTTGTCTCTCTTTCCCTCTCTCTTTCTTTCTTTCTTTCTTCACACACACACACACACACACACACACACACACACACACACACACACACACACACACACACACACACACTAAAAAGCTAGCTTTCAGACACTTGGCACAGATTCTGTTTTGGCAAAGTTACCCAAACAGAGATGAATTCGCTCATCACACTGCCAAAGGACATAAAAACAACTTAATCGAGAGAATAAATTTAGCTGTGTTGATTTTTGCGATTATGGGATGGATTGTGCAGGCTGATAATGGCCATGTAAACATTAAGATCTACTGTGTTGCATATATGCGAATTTAAGAAAAGGGTTAGACTTTAGACCCCCTGTAGATGGTTAAAAGGGTGGTCTGGTAGGTCTAGGAAAGGAAAGAAAGTGTGGGTGGGTAAGGGGGGAATACCGCATAACCCCCTCCTTTATTCACTCTCACATACACACACACACACACACACACGATGTGGGACCAATCAGAAGTCATGTCTGCATCCTTCTCTACTGCAATTCCTTGTATCTCGCCAGCTCTAGAGTATCTATTCATCGACAGATTGCCACCTCCCTTACCTCCCTCCCTCCCCCTCCCACTCTCATCTCTCCATCTGTGTGAAACAAAGGACTGCAGCTTAGTTCCTTTCTGCCCTGCTCCCCTCCCGCCTTTCTACTCCACAGCATCAATGCGCTTTAGTTACCCACAGCCCATCAGAAAGCCCACGTCTGGTGCTGTCTTGTTGTCTGTGGTTGTCACATGCGGATACGTTTACCTGCAATGGCATTTCATACACAAGTCCAGCTCTGATAATGTACAAATACAAAGCAGGAAGAGAGAAACCAAAGCAGAAGACACACTGCAGGAGTGTGTGTGTGTGTGTGTGTGTGTGTGTGTGTGTGTTAGCTTCTTTTATTGGCTCACTCCTCTGGGATTTCGATCGTGTCTAGTAGAAAATGCTGGATGGAGATTCTGCTTGCTGGGTTCATCAGATTTATCTGCTTTTGTTTATGCTGCTTTTCTTCCATTAGGTTTACTATTAGCTATCCTTTTTTTTTTAATTTGTGAATATGATGTCATTCTTTAGAAAGTGTGTATCCACACAAAGTGCCTACATCAAACATCCTGCTTGCTTATTATTTTTCTATTTCCTCTCCCTTCTCTCTCTCTCTCTCTCTCTCTCTCTCTCTCTCTCTCTCTCTCTCTCTCTCTCTCTCTCTCTCTTGCTCTCTCTCTCTCTTTCTCTCTCTCTTACACACATGGATCTTTAAACAGGAAATGAGATCATACTTAATGCCACTTTAAATGACTGACATCATTTAAAAGCAATTAGTCCTTTTTGATAGAAAAAACCTTTAAACATGCATGTTATGATTCTGCTGGCTTCAGTCACTGATACCTCTTTTCAGAATGCTGGGGAAGTCTTCACTCTTGATTTTGCAGATTTTGTTTATAAGATGGTCTCAGGAAACTCAGTGATTTAGGATAGAAAAGAGTAAAAAGAAAAGAAATCTTGAGGCGTTTTAGTAACGTTGAAATGCAGAGCGAAATGAGGACGATTTTCATCTTAGATCGGTCGGTTGGTCAGAAATTCCTTGTTGGAACGGATTGTCATGGCAACCCTCAGGACTTTAATATCACTAAAACAGATGGAAGGGGGTTTGTTAGATATAGCCCATAACTATACTAGCACAAAAGGTGAGAGGAGAATAAAATGCCCAAAACATGAGCAATTATGAGGACCTTACGATTTATTCACGCACAATATTACATACTAAAAGCTTAAGAAACACTAAAATTAAATTATATTTCTATTATGAGGCAGAGATTTATAGTTCATGTAAAACTTACGCCCCCAGTTGATGACAACAGCAGCAGTAATGATGAGAATCCCACCCAAAATTGAGACGATTGATAGGATCTTTGCATTGCGGCCAAGACGGCGTGCTCCGTCAGTGTTCCCTTGTTGCTGACTGTACCGAGACTAAAACAGAAAAAAGACAAGAAATCTTTAAGTAGATGTAAGATGTACAATGTAAGACAAATCGATTCCAAATTATTTCTTAATATTAAGATAATTATTAAACAAAAAACACTTTAACAAAAGCCACACACCCTTCATGGAATATCACTGCTTTTAAATGATTTTACCATAACAGAGAAGGTCAAGCCGACAATGTTGATAGGCCAGAGAGGGCAGAAGCAGGCAAGGATGGCCAGGAAAAGGTAATCGTTGGGTTTGGTGCCATCTCCGACACTTTCTGTGACAGCGCTGGGCTGGCGGCTGAGCGAAGGCCGAGGCGATCCGGCATGGCTCATCGAACCTGAGCGGCTGTTGAGGCGGGCATGACCATTTGCATGAGAGTGGCCAGCCTTAGAGTGATGATGACGAGGTGGAGAGGAACGGGAAGAGGTAGGAGGAGAAGCGTCCACAGCAGTAGGGCAGACTCCGTTACCTGTTAAAGGGAAGAGAAAATAAAAAAGGAGACAACATTTTTTGTTTTAATGTTTGGCAGAACAATTAAGTGATGAAAGTTAGTAAGAGGAGACACGATGAAAAGCAGAGGATAAAAAGAGGGCAAAAATTTCAGTCTTTTACTTGTTTCCACCGTCTCATCGATGACTGACAGGTGGTCTTGGGCCATGCCATTTAACTGGATCTTGCTTTCTGGATTGGGCTTTGATTCGATGGGGGCATCTTGATGCTCAGTCTTCACCGGCTGAGAGGATACAGGGGTCTGGTCAGAACTATCATCTGGTTGTTGATTAGTCAGTTGTTCAGTTTGTTGCTGCTCTTCTTCTTGCCCTGCACTTAGAGCAGCAGTTGATTCATTGGTGTCTGTGTTCAGAGCCATTTCGAAGACGCAGACTGTCCAAATAATGTCCGACTCCTTTTTCAAGTTGCTTGAGTTTGCTGTGAGATTTTGTTTTATCAAACTGTAAAAACGAATGTAAGAATTTTAATAAAGTATTTAATTTAAGTCAATACAAGATAAGTACAAATTTTGTACTTACTACCAAAAAAGATAATTAAAGTATGGGTCATCATATTATTATTTTTTTAATTTTAAGATTTAAGAGATGGACCTTGCTTCAGTTCAATCGCAGTTCACCTCATAAGCAGCAGGGGCATCTTACAATTAAACAGACAGATACTCAGCACAGCGAGCTGACTGTACTGTTAGCCTATAGATAAGTAAAAATTCTGTATTGCTTAGAATCTTGGAAAGAAATTGTATCGGCTTACAATACAAACACACACACACACACACACACACACACACACATATATACAGCTACACAAACCTTTCACCGTACACCTTTTGTAACTGACTCAGCTTTTGATTTTGGTCCAGAATCTATATAAGGTGGATGGAAACCACTGTTTTAAAGAAACCTTTACTCATTGTGAGATCTCCCTGCTGTTTGAAAGGTAAACACCAAATTCAACAAAGACATTAGCTGCAATTGCAAGCCTGTAAATTTTTGTATCAGAGCCCAGCCTTTAGGATATAACTATATTTTTCTTAACAAATGCGACATATTTCCAAACTGTACATCCTCATTCTATTTAGCTAAATACTTGGTCAGACAAATGCAAGCAAAAGCCATATTAGCTGAATATAGCAAGCTTCTATACATTTTAAAGAGATATTACAAATAACTGCTTTTCTAAGGTGTTTCCAGTATCACAAACCACACCTTTAAAATGGAATACAAGCAAAAAGTCCTACAGAAACCAAAAACAGACACTGAAACATGTGATAAAGAGATTCGATTATTGATATTGTGCAATTTCTGTGTATTTTTTTTATAAAGGCAAGTTTGGTTCTGTAGCATTAACCTAACGTGGCACTAAAGCTAGCGCACCTGCTTCCCTATTATAATACGCTGAGAGAAGGAAACATACAGGAAGAAAAAAAGGGTAACACATGAAAACAGAAAGCTGGCTGCATCCTCCTCCCATTAATTCTGTGTTCTAAAAGGCGATGTATCGATTAAAGCAAGAATTTTTCTTTCTTCCCATGGTCTCGATTTATTTATTTATTTTTTGTGGGGTTTTTTTCTTCATTCTTTCAATATTAAATCGTTTGTTTGCTTAAATAAAAAAACCTTGCTTTCATTTGGCTTTGATAGTCAGCCAAATATGATATTAGAACCAAATTACATCTCAGTTTTATACATTTGTGGCCTTAGGTTTAAATTACAAGAGGATGATAATTAGTTGAGGTCTGAGTAAAAAAAGGGCATTTGGCTGTGATCTCAGTCCACAACATGGTCTAACTTATATCTCTGAAATGACACCAATAGAAATACTGAATTGTTTTTTTTCTGCTACTGTATGAAATTGTAGTGCTGGGGGCAAAGGAAGAGAGTAATGATTGGTTAAAACAGGGATTTTCTATCTTTCTGGGGACAGAAAGGAGATGGGGAGTAGTGGGGGTGTCAGGCTTGGGGATTAGATGACACACCTAGCTCAAAAAACCCATATAACTCCCATATTTAATAAAATAAAAATTAATTCTGAAATGATGCAGATTACCAGATGCAAATGATGCAAACAGGATGATGCAAATACTAAAATAAAAAAATACAGTACAGTAAGTACAGTAAAAAATACAGTTTTATCAATTTTTTAATATCAGTTTTATCGTGATATATAAGCTGAATGTTGTTTAAGGAGACAGCTACATCTATCCAGCATCCCAAAAGCATTGCTGTGCGTTGTGATTGACAACAAGATTGACAACTGCACATTCCAAAAAACAAACTATCCCAAGTTTATTTGCGTAATAACGTTAGAAAAGCTATCAACAATTTCCCAGTAAAGGATAAAGTTCTTCATATATATTTTCAGGGAATATTATGGATTTTCGTGCACAGACTAAAAACGTGACACACCCACAGAAATCACAGCGTCCATCCTGTACAGCTCGATGCGCAAAAGAACGAACAGAGACATGCAGACCCACCTTTTCTTAGTGCAAAGCTGGGGAGAATATTCCAGTGCACCTCACCATGTTGGAATAGGAAAAGGAAAAAGGTAAAGAAAAAAGGAAAGGGAAAAACTTGTAACAGGGATGTTAAATTTATTAAGCGCCTGATTTATTTGAAATAAACCGATATAAAGATGTATTTTTCGCTGCGCTTGTTAGTCTGCACTACCTTTACTCTCACTGAGCTGTGTGTGTGTGTGTGTGTGTGTGTGTGTGTCGGAGAAAATAGATGGGGAGTGCTCGCATGCACAGAAGGAGGTGCGATTTCACTGCACGCGCACGGACGGCGG
This sequence comes from Bagarius yarrelli, assembly GCA_005784505.1. Taxonomy (NCBI): domain Eukaryota; kingdom Metazoa; phylum Chordata; class Actinopteri; order Siluriformes; family Sisoridae; genus Bagarius; species Bagarius yarrelli. Next base: position 2,816,395 of record VCAZ01000020.1, read on the forward strand.
CGCCACTATGCACCGATCCGCTCGCGCACTCTTGGCAAATTGGGCGTTTTCCCGCAACTCTGCGTTGATTGAACAGACTGGTTCATTTTCTAGAGTGAACTGGAAGGCTGGAGATATTAGTGCAAAATAATTACCCCCCGACCCGCATTTTCACCATTTCTTCTGATCAAGTCACCCGATTTCACTTTTAACTGCAGATTTTTACACTCGCATCCTTGCTTAGAAAAGCCTTTAGTTGTTTTGACAGCTAAAATTGCCGTTTAGCTTCCCATGATATGATGCTGGGAGGCTTCCAAATTATATCATGGTACCTTTTGCGCGATCACTCTGTATGTATGTGTGTGTGTGTGCGTGGATAAAGGCGTTCTGCCAAATGCCAGAAATGTGTGTGTGTGTGTGTGTGTGTGTGTGTGTCTGTCTGTCTGTTTAAGTAACACTGCTCGGTTGTGACCCCGTTCCTATATTATGCTATACGCCAGTACCTGGTTATAACTGCATTATACAAATATTAGATGATAACGCTATAAAATGATTTATTCTAAAGGGAATAAATGCATAATGCTCAATACGGGTGAAAAGCCCGTTGCTGCCACACAACAGATAGAATTCTCTTATTAAAACGAGCAAATATCTTATTATTACACCTAAAATTCCTTAATTATATAAAACATGATTAGTTCTTATTATAAATTTTTTTTTTTGGTTACGACGTGAAAAACATTTCATTATTGTGCAAAAGCTTTTTGGGACATCTTGTCACTGCAATTAAATATTTAATATTTACAACATTTCATTCCTTTGAGAATATTATGGGAATTTTACAGAAATCGATTGTGTGGTACATGGAATACACTTCAAAATCATTTAATTAGATCTAACTTAAAATATAAAAGCTATTATTATTTAATATGACAACTATGTACATGTATATAGATTTACTTTGTAGGAATATGGATACAAACACTGCGTATTAACATTCTGCATCACTAAAAAGGGCCATTTACATTTATAGCTTTTGGCGTTTATCCCTTTTATACAACTGAGCAATTAGGAGTCTTGCTCAGGGGCCCAGCAGTGGCAGCTTGGCAGTGCTGGGACTCAGACCCTGATCTTTCAATTAGCAGTCCAACACCTTAACCACTGCGCTACCACCGCTGTCCAGGTGTTCAGTTTATGACCTGATGCTGATTTTTATACATGAGCCTCATGAGGTAATGTTTGAACTGAAATTGTTAGTTTAGGTTCAGATTATCTGTAAGACAAACATGAAACTATATTTGGACATGATGCTTTTGCAACATCAACAGCATTGCGGAATAGATACTATTGTTTAATTGCCCAAAATAACCCACAACCAGAATTCTAGGTTGGGGTGTTTTTTTTTAAATTTGAATAAAATGAAAACAAAAAGACTATAAAATCACATAAGCCAATATTTAATACACAATAAAACATAGATAAAATAAATGTTTAAAAGAGAAATTTTACAATTTTATCCACTAATTTAGCTCATTTGTATATGTGACACCTGCTACATGTATGGGTATGGGATGGGGTATGTTTACCATGGTGTAGCATCTTTTGGCATCTGGGCATGGAGGTTATGAGTTTCTGGATTTTTGATGTTGGAATTTGGTTCCATTTCGTTCCAGCTGCTTTTTTATATCATTTTCCAGCATTCATAGTGACTTCCAAAACATGCCAGCTGCCCATGCCGTATGCACCATACCATCAGAGATGCTGGGAAACACTTATAACACACTGAAAGATCTCCTCCTCTTTAGCCCGGAGAACATGGACTTGGCTGATCATGGAACACTCTCCCGCTTTAAATCAGTCCATTTTAAACATCTCGGCCCACAAACCACAACTGCGCCTTTGGACCATGTTCACATTTGGCTTCATTTTTGCGAGATGAAGCTTTAGTTGATCTGCAGATGACACGGTGGTAGTATTCCTGGACCTATTTAGTAATGTCTATCACAGAATCATTCTGATGCAGTGTCATCTGATGGGCCGATGAAGATGAGATTTGCAAATCCTTTGCAATTGGTCATTGATGAACGTTGTTTTTAAAGGATTACACAGTCTTTTAATGCATTCCTTTATAGGTTGGAATGTCTCTTCCCAGCTTTATCTTTGAGACACTCTGCCTCTCTAAGACATCCGTTTTATATTACAGACCTGATGTCAATTAGCTTCATTAGATGTTAAATGTTCTGTCAGCTGAATCTTTTCAAAATCTATTGCTTTTTTTTTTTTTTAGCCCTGTCCTAACTATTTTGAGACCTGTAGCAGGCATCAAATACGAAATGAGCTCATTTAGTGTAAAATTTCTCAGTTAAAACATTAATGTTATCTATATTCTATTGTAAATACAATATTAGCTCATGTAATTTGAAAGTCGTTTAGTTTTTATTTTATTTAAATTTAAAAACGTCCTCATTTTTCTAGTCGAGTTGCAGCTGAACAATAAGCCTTTCCAGTAAAAACTCTTTCCCGAAAATGCTTGTCAGTCAATCACACTACAGTGTCTTTTTCATCCAAGACATCTGACCATTATAACTGGAAGCATTTATACAATTTATACATTTATACAATTAAAATACGAGTCACATGAAACGATGTAATATATGTTTTAAAAGTTTATTAAGTATCGTTTTGCACATGTTGTACACAAAGATATGTTTTATAAGGCTTTGGTGGATATACTAAAAAAAAAAAAAACATTAAAATTCAGGTCAAAGTAAGGTCAAGTGAGGCACAATTATAGCAAATTGATTTGCATAGAACACACATACTATTGCTATTTAACCCTGTAAACTTTCCTTTCTTAATATAGTAATGAGTTTTTGCAAGAGGAAAACAAGATAGAAAAAACAACCAACAAAACAAAACCAGAAACTAGTTACTTTGATATGCATTTAAATTGTAGACATATTTTATGACTCATCAGGTTTCTTCATTGCCCCCAGCAGGCCATTGGCGGTAGTGAACAGGTTGATAGGATTAGAGCCATCTGTGATCAGAGTGGATTTAAGACCCAGAGCTTGCAGCATTTTAACCTAAGAGAGAAAAAGACAGAGAGAGAGAGAGAGAGCAAGAGAGAGAGGGAGAGAGAGAGAGAGAGAGAAAGAGAGAGAGAGAGAGAGCAAGAGAGAGAGGGAGAGAGAATTTAATATAACTAACATTTTCAGCATTGATTGGAATCAAAATTAAATGAAAAACAAGTCTATATATAAATAGCAAATAAATATATAATAGCACTGTCAAGTATTGTAGTATTTGTTGATGTGGACAAAGTCAAAAAATATTGTGAGGGTTTTAATAAATATGAAATAAAAACATTTTAAAAACAGTTTCCAATGTAGAATATATTATATAATACATACCAAAGATCAAAATATATTTAAACACTGATTAATAAAAATCTGTTAATGATCACTACTCCGGTACTTCCGGAATGAAAACCGTGATCTAGTAGATATTAGAGGCTCTTAATGGTGTGTATAAGACTTACCTGTAGTTCTGGTCCAGCTCTGGCCATGTCTGTCAGAGTATTGCTGCCAATAGCGTCGATCATCCGTTTGAAACGCTGGCTTTCGATCTCGGCAAGTTTCTGCTGCTTCTCCACCTCCAGACGATCGATTTCCTTCTTATACAGGAGCTCCTGCTCACGTGCTTTTGCCAGACGCACTAGTTCAGCTTCCTAAGAAAGGGTTTAGGTAAGAAATAATAGATGGAGTACAACATCCAAAAATGACATGCAGGAAGTCAGGTAATCAGAACAAATAAAAATATTGCTTTTTATTTTAAACAGGAATCACAGAAAAGCAGATTACTACATGAACCCTATAGATAATTAATGAATTAAGCGCGCCAGCGCATTATTCAAAAACAGAGAATGAAAGTGTAAAGGACAAAAGAAAAACTGTCAAAATTATTACCAAGTAGTAACACTACAGACCGTGATTCTTCCTGGATGACGACATATTGTGTGCATCTGTGTGCGTGTCTGTGTTTTGTGTGTGTGTACAAAAGACATGATAAGCCATAAGGCCAAAGCTGAAAGATAAGTGGAGAAACACTTACTGCTTCTATTCTTTGGGCCTCAACCTTAAGTTTGGCCTCTTCCACAGCGGCCTCCCCCTGGATACGGGCTGCTTCTGCCCTAGATTGAGCCTCTGCCTTCGCTGCTCCAGTACTCTCTACAGCAGCACTATATACACACACACACACACACACACACAAAATTGTTGAAGGATACATAGATAACCATGTTTGATATTCTAGCTGTAACATAGGCTACGAAAAATTAAAATAATAATAAAAATAATTATAATAATTATAATACAGTATAATGATATTAATGACTAATTCTATTTCATGCAATACCTTTAAGCCTTAACTACTTACGTCTTAGACTGGTTTAAGGTAAATAATTGTGTGTGGTAGATGCTGACATATAAACAAAATGAAGTCAACCACTTTTTCCTCAATTCTCTGTTATCTATCAACAGGAAGAATCAACAGGATGTTACCTAAGTGCTTCCAGCTCCAGCAGCTCCTTCCTGGCTCTTTCTGCATCTGCCTGGTCTGCGATCTTCTGCCTCTCCAGTTTGCCCCGTGCCTCCTGCTCTAGACGCTCTGCCTCATGCCTGTGACAGGATATTATGGAGTACACAAGTAAACATACGGGGAGGGACGTAAAAGAATCCAAACGTAACTTTTGCTAGGATTAACATGTGAATTTCTGTGTGTGTGATAAGTTGTGCTTTCTGTCAACAGCAACAGTGTGTCAGTAGTGACAGAATTTAATAACAGTGAAAAGTGATAGCTGTGTTCTGACCGAGCAGTGGCCTCTTGGGAATTGGTGGTAATCTCAATGGCAAGTTGGACGCTCTTCTGCAGGGCGTCACGTGTGCGCTGGTCCACCGGCTCCACTGATTGGATGTCCACGCTGCTGATCACCAGCCCGTTCTGACTGAAGCACAGACTTGAGCGTACTGCCAGTTTTTCATCAAAGCCAAACACGGCTGAGCAGATGATCCGGGCTGAGTTCTACAACAAACACCAGAGCATAATGAGAACCAAGATGAAAAAGCGGCTCCTATGCATAAAAACTTAACAAAAACAAAACAAAAACAAATGAACAGATGCTAGAATATGACTTTTATTACAATTTTATAACATGTATAACATGTTAATATTTAATATTGGCTGTCATTTTACCTTGTGGAAGTCATCAAACTGCACCGAAGCTACAGCTCCTCTGATCCTGGAGGCGATGGCTTTACAGGCGTCACCCACAAAGTCAGGCACGGAGAAGAGTGCTGCTGCCTGTGTGGTGTCTGTCTGGTCCTTTATCTGAAAGTGCCTGATCACAAAGACAAGATGGCAACACATCACATCCTTTTTTTTTTAACTGCCAAAGGTGCTTATAGATTACAGCAGTAATGGCTGCACCCTCTTTTAGCGTTTATCAAGAACAAAGTGTCCTGCTAAAGTGGACTGCTTTTTTTTTACTCTACACTCTAAAAGCATATTTGTCTTTTTTTTTTTACACATGCTGAACAATCCAAACGTGCAAGTTTTACCAGTTGTAGGCGAGCTGGAGCTGCAGACGTGCATGGTCAGCGGTTTCTATGGTGATGATGTCAGTGCAAAAGTCAGGTCCGAGGAGCAGGCAAATGGCCTTGATGACGTTGGGTCGTTTGGGCTTGTCTCCAGACAGAGACAGTACCGTAAACTGCTCTTCAGGGCCCAGCATCACCAAATCAGGCCCAAACACCACCCTAAGTATTGAAAATAATAAAAAAAAAATTAAACATTTCCAGTGTTGTTTATGCTGCTTGATGAACATGCCTTTAGTGTTTTGGTAGCTAAGTGCATTCTTGGATTTCACCCTTTGTAGCTGTTTACTGTGAAAAAAAACCCTGGGTGCAGGATGGAAATACACCCTCGATGGAATGTTCTGCCATTCCGTCAAAGGAGACCACACACACTCTCATACCTTATAAGTTCATTTTAATGAGTGGTGGTTAATTATACTTTAGGGTAACACGCAGTGCAATTTAGCTAGGGTGTGGTAGCTCAGTTTTTAAGGTGTTGGCCTGCTGATTGGAAGTTTGTGGGTTCAATTCCCAGCTGCCACTGCTGGGCCCCTGAGCAAGGGCCTTAACCATCTACTTCTGAGTTGAATAAAAATGATAAAAATGTAATCAGGAAAATCAGAAATGTAAATTTAGTTTTGAATGATTACAAGGCAATTTAATTGTTTTTAGAATTCGGGTCACCATGGAGACTTACGTATACACATAATGTAAAAAAGAATGTGTATGTGCATCCTATACAACGTGCTTCCAGAATAACAAAATAACAAGAGGGTTTGCTAATATAGAGCTGTTACCTGGCTTTCTTCTCCCTGTAGTCATACACCTGCACTGCAGCATTATGGGGAACACGGTAAGACACCACCATGGTTTTGTCCCTGACTGCAGCAACAACATCTTGGTCGCGGTCTGAGCGGCCAGACAGCGGGTCACGCATGTTAAGTAAAAGCTTCTCCACGTTAGGAGGAAGAGCTTTCTCCCACAACTCTTCATCTTGTGTCAGCATGTAGCTGCGGCCAATCACGGCCCGTACCTGCACAGAGTAGAGGGTGACATGAGAGTCAGCTTAACCCCCCCCATTAAAAGTTATATCTAAATCCTATTAAAAAATGGAAATCATAATGATTGGTGATTTTTTTCTCATCCAGTAGGATTCCTTGAAAAATGTTAGCCTTTATCTTTCCTGTCTGTCTTCATTTTGATTGGGATTTTCATGGCTACAAAGTGCCTTCTTCTTCTCTTATCATTTTGGCGTTGGTATACCAATTTGTTGCATTACCCCCATCAACTGTTACGGATGTGAAGCACATCATTCACTTAACCAGCCACACCAAAGCAAACAGGAATAGAGCATAAAGAGAGGGCAACTACACTTGAGTTCAAAATTAATTAAATTACAGTATAAAGTTTATTTATATAACAGTTATATTTGTGTATAAATCCTATATTATATCCTTTCCTCTCCAGTTGACATTTTTCCCTCTTCTGTCCCAATCCTGTGATTATTGAAGATTTTGTTTGCCAATTTTATGGGATTTAAAATATGTCAGCCACCAGCACAGATCATCATGGGGTGAAAAAGAAAACATACTTAAGGGTTTACTGTTCCAGCAGAACTCATGAAAGTCTGTACAAAATGGTAATCTAAAAAACTTTTGGTATAATTAAACTAAACATCTTATAAAGGCTATTTAATTAATTACTATATAATTATTGCATTAAAAACTAACCTAAATCAAATAAAATAAGGAACCTTGGCAAGATCGTCAATATACATATGTACAGTACATTTATACATTTCCAGCCCCTGAAATGGAACTTTTGGACTGTAAACAGAACAACGGAGTGTATTTAAATTTTGCTGTGACAGGCTTTTAACATTAAAGAAATTTTACATCACTATAAAATGCGGCCAAGTTCTTTAGAAGACGTAGGATGGAGCCGACTACACCCAAAACAATTCACAAGCAGGATATCTTAAACTGTGTGTGGGTGTGGACACGGAATTAAAAACCTCTGTCGCAAGATCATAAGACTCCTACACTCTCTCTCTTAATGTGCATGCACTTCCTGGTAAAATACCTCAGGGCATTACAATGTGAAAAATGTCATTCCGCATGTCTTACTTTGCCGCTCTTGATGTCGCGCACATATATTCCTTCATTCTCGTCTAGTGGAATTGCCTGGCGGCGCAGCAGGACCTCTACGGTGGCAGGTGGGACATATTCAATAGGGCCGCGCAGCATCCAGCGGTCTCCAGGACGTCTCTGTACACCGGCCTGCTTGGACTGCTCCTCCTGCTCCTCTTGGTCTTGCTCTAACTGATGCAACAACAGGGGGAGAGAGGGAGTGAGAGAGAGAAAAAAAGAAGGGGAGCAAATGCAGAGGCCAGAGATGGGAGGAGATGGACATGGCTGCATGTGAACCATGCACCGAGTGTGTGCGTAGAGCTGTACGTGCACAGCATATGTGTTGAAAGCAATTTGGAACAGAAATAACACACAAAATAAGAACGAGAAGTAATGTAAAGCGCATTACAAAAGAATTGAGGCGTAAATAAATTGGGATAGGATTAAAAGGTTTGATATATATATAATAAAAAGGGGAGGGAGAAAAAAGATGAGGTTATTTAATGAGAGTAAAATATTCTAAATTGCTTCTTTATTCAGAATCACTAGCAGATATTTGCTAACACGCTTTGTTTATTCTAAAAACATACAGCAGAAATGATATTCCTATATGCCTGGTTTAACATTGCTGTATGATTGGTGAGGGCGCGTGGTATATTTAATAGGCGTTGGCAAAGCAGAAACTTGAACATGTGAGAAGAGTTCTGGATAAACGAAGTGTGTGTGTTTAAGTCGAACCAAATTTCAATAATTGGTTTGTCTTTAATGCACAATTAAACTTTCACACAAGCCTGCCACCTCCCTCCTTTTTTCCCCTGTCATCATTTTTCAAAACTTATACTGCTTTCTGTCTCACCGCCTCTGTATCAATAAAGGCCTCCACGGCACGCAGCACCAGTCCCTCTTCCTCTGACAGAACAAAGACATCCTGTATGCCGTTCTCCAATCGCTCACCAGGCCGCAGGAAGAATGAACACTCACCCTGACAGAAAAACAGAAGGGTAAATATTTGCATATGTTACACAATTTAAATATTTTCAAATATTCAGTTCAGTGCTTCAGAAGGGGCAAAATAAATAAAATCAGGTAGTATAACCTGCTCTAATCGGTCAAAATCGGGAGTAAGTGGCTACAACTTTACTAACCATTACCAATTTTGTGGAGTGAATGGTGTAATATCCGCCCAGTATCCTGTGTCTCACTCGATTGCTAGTCGGATACGCGTGTTAGCAAGTGCGTTAGCGAGTGGAGTTGTCTGATCTCCAAGGTAAATGCTGTACATTATACTTAATAAAACCAGTTCATTGCAGTACACTCTATTGTATTGTTATTTATACAATATTTGTTTTCATAAGTACATTTTTCATTATTTAAAAACACGTAACAAAATTGTTGTTGTTTTTTTCGGGGACCTGAAACATATTAATGGCATTTCAATGGGGAAAAAAGATTTGCCATGCAAGTAATTTGAGGAATTGAGTTAATTTGAGTCATTTGAGCTCAGTCACAGAACGAATTAAAACTGGTTAATTTACTCATTCTATTTAGTATTAAGTCTATACCAGTTTATTATCGCGAATATTTAAAACGCAATCTACAAATTAAGTTCAAACATTATTACACAACTATGCTGTCTTGCAACTTTTGGCTTAATTCAAAGGTTTAAGCTTGTGTGTCAGGAAAACATGCATGCAAATTACCTTCACCACTTTCTTCTGTCCGAGCTGGGGCTTTCCGTCAGGTCCGACTGGGTCCAGGATCACACAGTATTCCCTGCTGCTCAGTGTGGTCACATCTACCACCCCGACTACCTCCTCAGCCACAGAGGGGATGTGTGCTTCTCTGTCTGTGACCGTCACCAGCCATTCCTCTCCCGTTCTTCTGTCACGTCCTCCCGCATCCCGGAATGGACGAAGAGCACGCACGTGCAGTGCATTCTGGTAGAAAGAGTTGCATTGACGATTTCAACTTTAATGAAGTGTACAAGATAAGGCCTTTATTTTAGTTGGTGATAGGAAGGTGGTAGGATACAAGTTTATTCGTGTTATGCATCTGGTTTACACATTTAGTCTCTCCAGTGGGTGCCAAATATATATTTTAATTCTATTATTAAAAAAAGACCCTTTAATTCCCTCAACCACTCAGATTTGAACTAATGATCCCACTAAACGTTCCCGATAATAAGTGCGCTAATCGGTGGCAGGCACATCAAACCTAAAATAAATAAATAAATAAACAGATAAACTAAAATGTTACCTTATCAGTGAGGATGAATGCGTTTACAATATCGATGACCTCCTCATGCACTCCAGGCAGGTATGCTCCAACTTTACTGACCTGCCACTCCTCACCTGACACACACAAAACATCATGCAGATGTCATCAGCTGGACAGTTGGACCTACATTACTGCAGCGAAGTTCACGATAAAATTGTGCAGCTCAGAGTTTGGGAAGTAGGAAGAAATGTATTGCGGTAAATTCTGCTTTTGCACGTGTGTGAGCGACTGTTTGGGGAACTCTGTGGTGAGTCTGACAAATACCAGAAATGTAAATGTAAATGTGTGTGTGCTGACCAGTCACTCGGCGAACTCCGCCGCGGTCCAAGCCCTCTTTGCGTGCTCGAAGTCGTATGGCCTGGTTCTCCCGAATCACAGTGGCTTTGATGGTCTCCAGGACCGCCACCTCCTTCCTGGGAATGTATGTACCTGACAGATGTAAAATCACAGAATAAGCCAAAAATAGACAGTAATGAATTAAACATACATCACAATAGATGAAGCGTAATTGAAAAAAAAAAAATCTGTTAGCTAACAACATAATGCAGATATACAACAAGGACAAGAACAAATCCCAACATAGTCAATACAATAAACAAACAACATTAACATCCAAATAGCTACTTATTATACTACGAATAAAGTTTATCATAATAAAAAAGTTCTTCAAGTAAAATATGGAGAAATAAAGCAACCTAAATGGTAGTTTTACTTTGAGAAGGATAAGAAAGAAATGAAAGAAAAAACAAACCAAAAGAAATAAAGACAAAAAAAAGTCACCTGGCCCTTCAAACAGCCACTCGTCTCCAGCCACTCTCTTCTCTCCATTCTCCTCCTCGAAGTCAAGGAGAGCCTGCAGCCTCAAGGCCGTGTCGGGATACACGATCTGCAGCGGAGTAACGTCCTGAGAGAAAGAGTGAAAAAAAAGAGGGATTACATATAAATAAATTGAATTTTATTTAGTCATTTCAATTAAATAAATTAGAATCTGGTTCAACCACTTGACAAATTAAATGAAAAAGACCACTTAAATGAACAACTTTTTTTCTTGCTTACACACACACACCTTTTGAATCTCCTCTCCAGGGTAGAGCGGGAAAGGATCCTGGGTCAGACGGATCTCCAGGTCAGCATGACGAAGTTTCGCTTGGCCTGCAGAATCAAACTGAACTTCTCCCTCATCATCACGAGAAACCGGGTTCAGAATCACACAGTAATGGCGAGGAGGCACCATGGTCATACGAGTCGGTAGGAAGAGAACCCTAAAAAAAAAAAAAAAAAAAAAAAAAAAAGTTATCAAAATGTAAATAAAGATAATAACACTTATTACAGAAAAAGATGGCAATAAGAACACACTATTTTCTGGAGCTTTAATTTTTGATGCACCCTAATCAGGAAGGATCTAGAACCTGGCCCAGGAATGCTAAGAGCATAACAAGACAATTCATCCTAGATTGCCTATTCACTTCGGAGGAGCCGATTTACAATAAACCTAAATTACAATTGTATAACTCTATTTCTTAGATAGAATTAAATCTATCATATTAAAAATCGTTTTAAACGTTCTGATGCTGTAAAACACGTTCAGATATGAGCTGACATATGCTCGTATTTCTAAGTTCACACTGACTGACAGGAGAGCGAGAGTATGCCACGCCTCTCACACAAAGATCCCAGTCATTTTTTTCATTTATAAACTTTTGTTGAATGCTGTAATCTGACAATAGTTTTAATAAATCTTTCAAGAATACAAACTTGTTTTGATTTATTGCTTGATACAGGGTTTCCTCAATCTGGGGGGATTGCAAGAGAATTGCAGGGGGTCCGTGAGTTGATGACAAGCAGATGATAAAATTATAATTATAAAAATAAATAAATAAATAAATAAATAATATGTTACGTAATATTAAAATATTTACTAACAAAAATATAAATTAGTTGTCACACATTGCATTTACATTTACATTCACAGCATTTGGCAGACGTCCTTATCCAGAGCGACTTACATTATCTCAATTATACAACTGAGCAATTGGGGTTTAAGGGCCTTGCTCAGGGGCCCAACAGTGGTGGTTTGGTGAAGCTGGGAATCGATCCCACAAACTTCAGGTTGGCAGTCCAACACCTTAACCATGAGCCACCACTTCCCCACAAAAAAAGAGTCAGCAAAACATGAATAAAAAACAAATTACCAGAAGGTCCAAGCACAAAAAGGACCAAAACAAGAAAAGCACCGTAAGTACAATGAGGACTACATCAAATTCGGATTTAGATGAATATGACGGTGCTAATGGCAAGTCTTCTCCTGCGTTAAATTTCTGGAAAAACTGGCAAAAGAATGTATGAAACCAGCTTTTTTTTGTAAGGACATTTGGACACAAAACATGTTTAAATTTCAATATGCTCAAAGGTGTAATAACAATAAATAATACTGATTAAAACTTTAATAAAAAGAAATAATAAATGTTCTTAAAGTAAACATGCAAATGTGCTCTTAAATTATCAAAATATATACTTAAAATCTTTTGGGGTTCGGCTGACAAAAATAAATAAATACAGCTGAAAGGACAAGAAAAGACAATATATTTGGCTTATGGGCTAAAAAATGTGTTTCTAATATCTTTGTTTATAGTCCCTAATTGTGAAAGAATGTGATTTGATATATTATCATGTCCATATCTGGTTCAGTTTTAACTCTTTTTAAGCCCAAATTCTTTCACAGGCAATTATTAGTCAGCTCTAGTTTCAAGACAGGCAGTGGGATGTTATGGAAAAATGTTGTCAATACTTTTATGCCAATTTACCCGACCGTACTCACAGTAAGAAGCAGTAAAAATTGCTAAAGAAATTATTCAAGAATTGCTAATGTATATCCTAACATACAAAAGTTTGTGTTCTCTGCTTTTAAGGAATGACACATAAGGCTAAGCAAGAAAAACCTGACAAAAAATTGTAAATATTACAGATGCACACACAATCCTAAAACTAGCTCCTTAATGGGTAAGAACTTTAACATTCCTAACCAAAAGAAATCTTACATTTTTGTAAAGCTAAATGATATTTATTAGGGCTGTGTAAAATTATAAATACAGTTAACTATTGCGATTTTTATTCCACAATTGTGTATCGATATTCTAACTGCTTTATGTTTAAGTTTAATCAAACCCCTCAGTACACGTCAAACGACTTCCTCCTCCACTCCGGTCACATACAGCTTATTGTCTAAGAAGCAAGCATGGTGGAATAAATAAGGTCACTTCCGGCTTTGTTTTTGTTGTATATTTAGCTTCTTAAAAGATTTTTTTTTTTTTTTCATGTTCTTCAATTATTGTAATGTATTGTGATATATAACAGATTGAAATATATCATGATAGACTGTATCGTGATGGGTATCGTATCACATATACACAACCCTTATAATCGTTTAGCTTTAACATTGTATGTATGCTTACCTCTCATTATCCTGCCGGATGTAGGTAAGGGGTCCAACCTCAACCCGAGCAATGTTGGTGTTCTGGTCCAACACATGGATGTAGTGATGTGGAGGAATTCTGATGATTGAGGAGTCGGTCCGTTCGACCTCCATCTGATTACCTGGTCTCTTTGACATGATTACAGATCTGCAGTCAATTACGTAACAACAATCAATCGGTGATAAAACACAGCCGATATCTATGCAATTATTGGATGTATATCTGTATAGTCTATATATATATATGTTATATATGTATCGTATATTGTATATATATGTTAAAAAACCTTGTGATATAATATAATATATATATATATATATATATATATATATATTATATATATATATTATTATATATGTATATATAATCTATATATATATATATATATATATATATATATATATATATATATATATATATATATATATATGTATATAATTGTACACAGGTGAATTAAATTAGCTAAATTCTAATGTGAATAATCTCAATGTAAAAATAAGATGAGGAATTAACTTTAATTGAAATTTTTTGTGATATTCTTTTGGCAATTTTACTTTAGAAGTTTTTTTGTAGTGTCTGAATCATGATAAGACTCTGTGAGTGGTCTACTTAACTACATTTATCACGCGTAAAATCTTTACAACAGGGCACAGCCCTATACCTATCTTCTCTCAGTCGTATATATATATAAGACGGTTGCTATGGATTGGTGAAAGGTTGTGAATGCGTGGGTGTCACAAACGCAATCAGTCATACGAGTTTGCGGTAAACTTTGTGTTAAACCTGATTGCTGAACACACGGCAAATCATTTTTTTTGTGTAAAAACATGTACACACCCACACCTGCATTTCGCAAACCCTGACAATACAGGTTTCTGCATGTGACAAAGAGTTCATGCAATATGCAGGATTAGACTTAGTTAAATAGCCTAATGCAAACAGAGGGGGCTAAAGGGCAAAGCAACTTCTGTTTGACTACCTGATGGGTATAAATCATAAAAAAGGGCAGGTGTAGGGTTGGGCTAAGCAAGACATATGGACAGACAATAGTGGAGATACAGGTACATGCAGTATGTTACCAGAGTTCATGTAGAGAGATTTGACTCATTTAGCGAAAAGGTTTTTCTTTCATAAATGTATTCTGTAAATAACAGAATAATAATAAATGATTATATAATGACCAGCAATCTATGAGTAAATGTTTGCCTTTAATTCTATATATAGCCTAGAGTAACAGGATTTAAACTGCAGTTAATTATGTGTCACGGGTTCTACCATTAGTAACATATTAAAGTAAGTCTAAAATAAAATAATATAAGAAGATATACGCATTAAAAACATCGCTAAAACATTCAGAAACGGTTTTAAAGTAGCTGCTAGTTTAGAGTGTTACAGAAGACATCCTGACTAAACACAAAACAATACAAAAGATGCCTTTTAAGCCTTTAAAGCATGTTACTGTAAAGGAAACATTTAGGAGGACTAAAACATAAGGACCTAAACTGTTATTCCTTAAAAAAAAAAAAAAGAAAGTATTACATCGTGTTTATTAATTTATCAAGCAACTTGGGAATCTCTGTCTGAACTGTATCTCTCAACAGAAGAGGCAGTTGCTGCAGAAGCCATGTCTATATTCTGTTACTGACTAACTTCCCTTCATTAGTGCTCCTCATATAAGGCCCTGAAGTGGCAGCTGTTAGTACTTTGCTCCTTAAATATGATTTTCTATCCAGGTATCGTGACGTTATTTATGGAAATAGCCGAGCAACAATATTTCATTGAATATATATATTACTACATATATATATATATATATATATCTTGAAGTAACTTTAAGTTATACTGTCTTGCCTTAAAAATGCTTTCTTTTGAATGTTTCTGATGTATATAATTCTTTTTTCTTCAAACATTCCTTAAAAATCTGATTATTGTTTTTTAAAAAAAATTAACTTTTCAAATGTCAATGAATCTGTCAATCAGTGATTTAATCTTCTTTGTCAGAAACTCCACAAAGAGGAACATACTACTTAATTGTAATATAAAACATTAGCTGGGTCATATTTATACCGTATAAAGATTCATTTTTTTGTATTTCAAAAAAATAAAAAATAAAAAATAGAAAAAAATAAGAAAAAAATAGCCTAAAGATATACGCTTCCGCATTGTAACGTCATAGCAACTGGGGGCGTGTGTCGCAAAGAAAACCTGACAAAAGACATTAATTTTTGAGTTCAGCTAAAGAAATCCAAATTTAGAGGTCTGTAAGTTCTTCAAAACATAAGCAAATAAATAAAACAAAGTCTATTTTTATAAAAGATAGTTATTACAATAAGCCATACAGGTGACCACTTCCGTGTTTACTGGCCTGCTTTAAGTCTTCGGAATTTTTTCTTCTTCTTTGATCTTTTTCCTTTTAGAGCAACAAAGTATTTCTAAACCACCAAAAATGGCACAATATTCCTTTTAAACACTGCAGCATCATTCATTCTACATGGATTATCACTATTTTACGCGTTTAGAAGCTGGATTCGGATTAATGCAGTATACTTTAGTGACAAGCAATACAATCGGGGGGAAAAAAACATCAAAATATATAAATTAAGAAAAAAGACACTTACAGCTTGGGAGATTTTGCGCTGAAAGTGCGTGTGAACAAATGATGTATCACGGGACAGAAATCGTTTGACAGTCTCTTTAATAACTCAAAGTTGTGGGCGTGTCGGTGCGGGAAGAGGGGCGTGGCTTTGGAGAAGCTCCGGTAAACAGTAGACGGATTTGGAATAATTTGTGTATTTCTTTGTCAATATTAAGTGCTGTATTTTTATACAGGCGGTTGTTGTTGTTGACTGTATTTCTGTATAAGGCTGTTCGTTTAATTAAATCTGAATCCCGCACTGTGCTGGCTGGGCAGACGGAGTGGGTGGAGTTTGTATGAGGGGAAATCCCGGCATCTACGTGCCTTCTGGCGCAATGAGCGAAAAACCCTAGGAAAATAGGTTACATCATGTCAAAATAAAAGCCGCTTTAGGACTTCCGTAACCTCAAAAAAGGTTACGCATTTTTTTCATGCGTCCACCAATTTTTTCAGTAGCCTTTTTTGGTGGTTGCAGCGGGTACAGCATAAAAAAAATGTTTCACTCCATTAACTATTGTGAATTAACATTATACATTTGAATTAGTAGTACCCACAATTAAGAATACAAGGCATGGATGGCTACAGGGGTTGATACAATGGTGGACGTGGCCACCACTGCACTACAATCCACGCCAAACAGCTGTAGCCTCGAAGTTTTTGGGACCAATGCATTTGGCAGTAGATTCTTTAAGAACAGTAAATTGCAATATTGTACTCAGTGGTTAAGGTGTTGGACTGCTAATTGGAAGATCCCGGGGTTCGATTCCCAACACCACCAAGCTCCCACTGCTGGGCCCCCTGAGCAAGGCTCTTAACCTCGTATTGCTCATTTGCATCAAATGACTATGTAAGTCACTCTGGATAAGGGCGTCTGCCAAAATACTGTAACTGTAAATGATATGAATCATATGTTTGTGCAGCACGTCCCACAGATGCTCCATTGAGATAAGAGGGATGGGATTTGTTAACACCTTGAATTTTTTTAAGTGTGACGTTATATTGTACTGCAGTCACTGCATTAGCGAATACTGTTGCTATTAAAAGGTGTTCTTACATTTAGAAGTTTTCCGGTAAAACATTACACTGCCGTGATTCATCAGACCAGGCCCTTTTTTTTTACCTCCATTTCTATATAATCTATATCCAATGAACATGTGCTTAGCATCTACAGTTGTCTTTAGACTGGCTTATATCCGAACTTAGTTGTTAAACACTGCTGTAAAGCCAATATTTCAAATTTCTGTTATTATATTAATTAACATTTTTGCGTGTATAGTAATGATGCATTTTTTTTTTGCCTTCGTTTCTATTGCTTCATACTCTGTGTTGTCATACCAGTTCACACGCAGAAATAAATGGCGGAAAAAGTTAAAGGTTAAGTAAAAAGTCCAGTGAATGGAAGAAGGTTAACAGGTTAAGGAGGTGCTGTATATTGTTCAAGCGTGAAGTAGCTTTCTTTGCTAGCTAAGTTAGCTTTCTTAGATATGTAACAATTATTAATAAATATTCTGTTGTATTTTTTCCTCTTACAGCTTTATACAATGTACTATTCAGACTGGAAAAAATGGGACATTTGTAAGTCATCTTGAATGTAAATCTGTTAAACAAGAAAAAAACCCCAACACTGTTACATAACTACTCAAACACTATCTTGGCTTGGGGCTTTGTTTGATTTATAGTGTAAGCAAAAGAGGTGACACCAACTCTGAAAAAGACTCGGAGAACTGCACATTTCTTAATTTGAATCTTTATATATAAAAAATACACAACTTTACATTTTGTGACAAACTCCTGAAAGTCCCAGTATACAATTTCTGGTGGCATGTGACCTCACCAGAAAAACACTGACGAAATACACAATAATGCACAAATGCAACAGTGGGACATATTAACAATTTCATAAAAGACAATGAATAAAAAGTTTGTTGAGATGAAAGAAAGTAGGAGATAAAATTGACACACACACCCCTCCGAAATTATTTTCTACACTAGGTGGCAGCGTGAACGTCTGAGTAATCCTTAGTATAGCTTACTCATGGCTGCTCATCCTTATATATTTGATAAAGTATTTATATTTATATATAACTATTTACTGATTCACTGATTTTGTTTCATTTCTTCATTTTTAGCAACACTCTTAACTTTATCGTCCTTTAAACTGAATCGGATGTTACAGTAAGCACTGATTCATTGCTTGGTCCTTTTCCAATCCTCACCAGTCCAGTGTCTGTGCACTTCAGGCTCAGGTTTCTGTTTTTGGCTGGTTAGAGCAAAATCCGATACAGTCCTATGCTGCTGTAGATCATCATTTACTGTCCTGGCATGTTGTGGGTTCTGAAATGCTTTCCTGCTCAAAGAACTTGTAAATTCTAACCTCCCTTGATTTCCTATGACAAGGCATGTGATTAGCACCATTCTACAGTATGTAAACTCCAGACACTGTTACATGTGATAATTCCGGTATTTATTTCTAAAATACTCCCATCAGCCTATCTGGTACTCGGATCATGAATTTTCCTCATTTGAACATTATATCAACCATCTTGAGTAACATTTGCATGATTTTATGCTAAGTAATTAGATCCTAGCATCGATAAGCAATAGAGTACAGACACTATCAAAATAGCAAATAAGTGTAAAAAAAGTCTTTCAAGAAATCTTAAAACATTTAAAATTTTATCTAAATACTAATTCATTCTTTTGAGTAAATGTCTTAAATACGAATATTGACATTGTCCTGTTCATCTTTATCTTTTCACAATTAAAGGGCTGTTTGTTCATTACCCACTTTTATGCGATAATATCACTGTATCTGGTGGTCAAAAATGACAACCGCAACAAAAACAATAAGAGACAGCTATTAGGTCCGGATTCACACCACCTCATGCTGGGAAATGCCAGTTAATGATAAGGCTGCCAGGATGGGCATGTGTAAAAATACTGTAGTTGCCAAGATCTTTTTTTAATCACAAATCATTAAAATAAAATAAAAAATGCTGCCACTGTGTCTATGGTTTACAATGTTGGTTCTATTTTAAAATATACCGCTAAGCTTGTTGGAGAAAAAAAGGATTTTAGAGAAATAATTATGCAACATGCCAGCACGGTGGCTTAGTGGTTAGCACTGTTGTCCCATAGAAAGAAGGCCTGCATGTTCTCCCCGTTCTTGCGTGGGTTTACTCCGGGTACTCTGGTTTCCTCCTACAGTCCATAAATATGTATGCTAGGTTGATTGGTGATTGTAAATTGCCCATAGGAGTAAGTGTGTGTGGCCCTGTGATGGACTGACGACCTGTCCACGGTGTCCCCTCTTGCCTTTCACCCTTTCAAAGACAACTGGGATATACTCCAGCAGATCCCCGTCACCCCGAATTATGGAATAAGTGGGTATGGAAAATGAATGAATAAATATGAAACAAAAGTGCGTGTGCAACAAGGTGCAATTGATTCCTCTGCTTTCCATGCACTATTTTCCTCGCCTATTGTTTTCAAATGCTGAAATAATGAACAGAGTCTTTGCTGTTTTTTTTGTCCTGTATGGTCACATGCCACTACTATAAACACTGCACCAAAGCTAATCTGGAAGAAACAGCAGAGGTTGTTAGTGTTATAACACAAGCTGCTGCCTGGAGCAGCAATACAAACAGTGACATACTGATTAGGTAATTATTCAGCGTAATAGCATGATGCTTTGGATCCAGACTTGCGTTGTTTTCCTTTATAATGTAATCTGTTGTAATCCGCTGAATTATTAATTTAAAGCGCACAAGGCAACGGAACGTGTGAAATGCTGTGTATGACTGATGCGGTGTTTCAGGCTGCAGCACAAAACACCGTAGAACATCACGATGCTAAAACGGAATGGCGGCAAAAACCTCCTAGTACTAGAGATATTCTTTTAATCAAATCACACTGCCAACATGATGGATATTTCTCTTTCTGCAGTCTGTGACAGGTTTATGTATATTTCTCTCATTAGATGCACACAGCCAGATGCACAAAAACACACACTAACACCAAGCAGGCATGTGTATTTATATAATGTTTTTTTAAGTTACAACATACAAATAGTGATTGAACTGTCTAATGCCTATTTCACTTTTCTCCTAACGGACAGATCCTTAGCTAAGAGCAATAGCGGCTTAGCTTAGCTTAGCTTTTTATTTCTTCATTTCAGCCATCCAGGTAGATCAGAATTTTCACCCACAATGCACTTGCTGTTCAAGAGTAGACTCAGGTGCAATGTAAAGCTCTAATGTTTTCAAACTTTTACACAATCCAAATAATTTTACATTAGTGCCTAGTGCCACTCAGGGCCCAAGTCAGTTATCACATTGGAAAGGGGTTCTAACCCATTGCAGGGTGCAATTACACACACATTTACACACTATTATTAAATATGTCTAATAATTTAGACCTAAGCGGCTGCTTAGGGTCCCTATGGCCACCAGAGGGCCTGTAGGAGTACATGAATTAACAGATTTTTTTATTTTTTTTGTCAATGGACAATTTTAATTATCCAAAAATGCAATATTATATGAAACAAATCTGCAATATTGTGTTACCAGGATGCACATTGGTATGATGTAAGTAACACAGCTACAACACATAACACTGACAATTAGTATCTTTGATTTATAGTGTGCTAATAATTAAGGATTGACAATAATTAGTCATACTAACAACACCCAGAGGCCCCCTAATAAAATTCTGTATATAAATATATAATTCTGTAAATAATGTTAGTATATTGTTTCAGATGTTTTTTAATCTTGTTGATTAAAATAAAACAAATACATAATGTTTACGAGCTCCTAAGTAACCCGACATGGCAACATTATTCCAGTAGAAGAGACATATAAAAAAGGGAATAGCATATGTCAACCGCTTTCAGAAATCTAATCCTTTCTTAATACTAGCTGCAGCCTGTTAATCCTTTTCCGGGCAATCATGCCATCCAGTCTTGTCACCGCAACCCGACCCTGTTTTTTTTCTTGCTCTCTGTGCTGTGAGATGCAGTGTGAAGAGCCAATTCTCTAGTTCGCCTGCTGAGAACCAATCTGTGCAAAAATGCTGCTTTACTCAGGGAAAACAGTTCCCAAATCAGCTTAGGTTCTAAGGGAAAGGAGAAGAAAATGCCTAAAGGAAAATAAGCATAAATTCCTAAACTTAATGACTTATTTGAAAGATGAATTAGGGTAAAATGATAAAAAAAAGGGGGCAGCATGGTGGCTCAGTGGATAGCACTGTTGCCTCACATTAAGAAGGAGTTTCTCCCTGTGCTTGCGTGGATTTACTCCGGGTACTACGGTTTCTTCCCACAGTTTAAAAAAAGGTCTTCTGGTGATTCTAAATTGTAGGATTGAGTGTAAGTGTGTGTGTGTGACCCTGTGATGGACTGGAGATTTGTCCAGGGTGTCCCCCTCCTGCCTTTCGTCCTTTGAGAGACGGCTGGGATAGACTCCAGCAGATCCCTGTGACCCCGAATTAGGGAATAAGTGGGTATAGAAAATAAATGAATGAATGAATGAAAAAAAAAAGGTATGTGGTAAATCAATGACTGTTGCTGTTGTATTATAATTATAATATATTTTACGGTAAATATTTTTCTATCCATATTAATGATTGGTGGAAGAAACCCCCCTAAAAACAAAGCAGTTGTTTAGCATTATTTTGTGTGGTGTTTGCAAATTTTACCTAGGAATTAATTTAACTTTGTATTGAATTTTACATGTTTTGTATGTGAATGTGCTAAATAAATTTGTTATAATCATTATAAATTATATAAAAATATAAATGATATAAAGATATAAATTACATCATATCAACTCATCATAAAAATCACAGGCACATACACACAGACATCTTAAGCACCTGACCTTTTACTTACTTCCGAGATTCCCATATATATATATATATATGGCTGAAAGTGACGCCTATTGTAGCTATCTACCTGTCACTGACATCGGTCTGAAGAAAGTTTGCCCCACTCCCCCTACTCCTCAATATATATATACACACATATATATGTATGTACACACACATATATACACGTATGTATATGTACATATATATATGTATATATGATATATATATATATATATATATATATATATATATATATATAAACTGTATATATAAATAAAAATATAATACACAAGTGTGTGTTTCCAAATATCAGGTTGGGTTGGGTAAAAACATGAGAAGTGCCTATTTCCCCCACTTTAAATCCCTGCCACTAAAAATGTTTCATTTCAACTTCCTGCAGCAAGACAAGCAAGGTAAATACACCAGTGATAAATAAAATGTTTGAAGAATCGGTGGTGCTGATACCTCCCCCTCTTTTAAGGCTTGACCTGGACTCAGATAACACAGCTTAGAAACTATTCAATTGATTGAAATGAGCCAAGTATTAATTTTGGCTTGAGTGAGGAGGTCTGGTACAAAGCTAACATTCCAGTACATCCTAAAAAAATCTGTGCAGAACACTTGGGTTTCTTCCACTGCAACCTTGCTAACTCATATCTTTATAGCCCCCACTGTAATGATGGAACAGATTTAGTCCACTTAGTTCCAGTACAAAGGATTTATAATGCTACAGAGTTCGAACACAAGTCTCTTTCCAGCAGTTTGGGAAAGAACCCCAAACTAGCTTTCGTTTGTGTAATGGTTGTGTGTTTATTTTGTTTAAACAGAATCCAAAACTTAAGAACTATGAGGAGACATGCTAACTAAATCGTCTTGTTCTAGACTTTTGTGGAATAGTGAAAAATGACAAAATTAAGACATCTATTGTCACTTTTATTTATTTCAAAAGACTTACACTTGTTTTTAAGTTAATCAACATTTGATAGAAATGCTAGTTTAGTAAAAAAAAAAAAACACACATAATGGTAAAACTAAAAAACACACAAACATCAATAAAACACAGAGGAAGCTCTTTAAACAGATTGTACAGCAGGCAAAAAGAAACAGAAATTTAGGATAATCAGGAGACCACTTTCTAAACGGGACAGATGGTTTTTATTTCATTAGTTCATTTTTAAGCTAGCTGATGTAGGTGAAGCCGTTAAACACTTTTCTTTCACACAAGACACAGAACACATATTTCTTAAGAAGCAGTTTGTAATTGTTAGAGCCCTCTGCTGCCTGGAGGCATAAGATAAGGGCAGACCTGAGCAGCTCTGATCTGGCTGGGAGTGGAGATTTTTTTATTCCCGGGCCAGAAAAGTGTAAACAGAAGCCTGAGATAAAGACACGAGTCAATCCACTCCACGTCGATACTGCGAATCACAGTTCCGCTAAGGTATCTTTGAAATGATGTGATTGTTACAGGTCGGGAAACGGTTACACATTAAACGGCACTTCAAAACAACTTGCATTGGGCTTGATTACTAGACCAACAGAATGTTGAATAAATCTGTCTACTAGACGTAAACTGAATTCTCACTGCTAGTGTGTCATCTATTTTTTAGCACCCCGGTGTACAATAGTCCACATCATTCACTGACACAATCAGCAGTGGTTATTAGTCAATACTGAAGGTGGAGGCTAAAAAAAAAAAAGTTCCACTTGATCCTATGCATTTAACCAGCAAAAAAAAAAAAAAAAAAAAAACAGTAAAAGAGAAGTTGAGCTATAAATGGCCATTACTCTGAATTTATTATTATTTTTTTTTCCAGACATACAAACATTACATAAACACGTGCACACAAAGGTCAAGTAGAAAAAGATCTGCATAGATGAAAAAGTATTGTGAGTACAGGTATATAAATATATAAAAGTAGGTAGTGTGTGAATGAACAGGAAAGAGGCTGGGCTGAGATCAGGAGCATTTCCAAACACACACTGCCAGGCTGCCGCCAAAGAACATGTACAACAGATTCTTTACTTCATGAGTCACCTCGAATCCGAAACCCTCACCGATTACCACGTGCCAGGAACTGCCAAACTTCTTATCCATGGACTCCTTTATCATCTTTGCTGCACTCTAATAAAAAGAAATTTGATCATTAAAGTTTCTTTATCTGGACCACGTTATGTAATCTTACAATATACATGCAGACGCTACCTACTGCTTCCTAACACGTCTGTTATTGTATGAGTGAAAGCTATTTGTTACAGGAATTCAGGCTATTCATTCTCACACACTTCAGACGAAACGTATTAAAACACCTGACCATAAAAGCCATGCGTTCTGAACATTCTATTTTTGATTTAGTTTTAACTTCTACTCCTATAATAAACTCCCCACTAATGGAAATCATTTCCATTAGGATTTGAATTGCGGCTGCAGTAATTTATTTATTCAACCAGATTTGCATTAGTAAGATCGAGTTTCGGTTGAGAAGGTCTGGGATGCTGTTCCAGTTTGTCACAAAAAATATATGTAGGGTTGATTACGTCAAGGATCTGTGCACTTACAGTGAGGCTGGTCACTGAACAAAAAAATTATCAGCTTTTAATTTTAATGGTAGATTTATCCTAACACTGAAAGACAGACTAACAACCAAACAACCATAAAAAAAAAGGATTTCAAATAGTTATAAATTGATTTTAATGAGTGAAATGTGTATTTGACCCCTTCGCAAAACATGACTTGGTACTTGGTGGCAAAACCCTTGTTGGCAGTCACAGAGATGAGATGTTTCTTGTAGATGGCCACCAGGTTTAAACATCTCAGGAGGGATTTTGTTCCACTTCTCTTTGTAGATCCTCTACAAGACATTAAGGTTTTGAGGCTGACCTTTGGCAACTTGAGCCTTCAGCTCCCTCTACAGATTTTCTTTGCTTGACTTGTTGCCTTGACTGTGTGTTTTGGGTTATTGTTAATATGCAATACCCATCTACAGTACATGGCCCGGTCTATTGTCCCTTTGATATGGTGAAGTTGTCCTGCCCCCTTAGCAGCAGAGCACCTCCATAGCATTGTGTTTCCATTACCATGTTGGATAGTAGGGATGGTGTTCTTGGGGTCATAGGGAGTATTCCTTCTCCTCATCCTCCAAACATGGCTAGTTGAGTTGATGCCAAAGAGCTCATCTGACCACAACACTTTCATACAGTTCTCCTTTTGATGAGATTATTCAGATGTTCATTGACAAACTTAAGATAGACCTGTATATGTGCTTTCTGGAGCAGAATACTTTGTGGGTGCTGCAGGATTTTAGTCCCTCTTGGCATAGTGTGTTACCAATTGTTTTCTTAGTCCCAGCTGCCTCAGGATTATTGACAAGAGTCAATAAACTTAACTCTAATTCAGTTCTGCGCTGATTTTATACCATTCTCATTTAAATATCTGAAAGGTGAGACCTTGCATGGAGCCCCAGACTAAAAGAGATTGACACTTAATCTGTCTTTATTCCATTTGTGAATAATCGCACCAACTATTGTCACATTCTCACCAAGCTGCTTGGTGATGGTCTTGTAGCCTATTCCAGCCTTGTGTAGGTCTACAATTTTGTCCCTGACATCCTTGGACAGCTCTTTGATCATGGTCATGGTAAAGAGTTTAAAATCTGCTCAATTGATTACTTCTTTAGACAGGTGTCTTCTATACAGGTATGCACCTGAGATTAGGATTAGCCAGAATACTTGCTGATTGATAGGGGATCAAAAAATTACTCAACACTCATTAAAATCAGTGTTTTTCTGGATGTTTTTCTGGTTAATCTGCCGCTTGCTCTTAAACAATAAAATGATAAACTGATAATTTCTTTGTCAGTGGACAAACACAGAACATGAGGGGATTAAATATTTTTTTCCCCCTCACTGTACATGGGTGTGCTGGTGAAACATTTGGCCATATAGTGGATATATTCCTTATTCAAGCAATAATACGTGTAGATTTTTGCACTTTACAAATTGACTAAATTAAAGCATTAAAATAATTTGAGTAATTGATTTAAAATGCTTATAATATTTCTTAGTTGCCCTTTCCAAAATTACTCCTTTGTTAGTAGAAAATTAGTGCCTTATTAACACTTCACTGTGAATATTTTATGACAGAACAGTGGATAGATAGAACGATAGATAGATATACAGACAGACTGACAAGACAGAATTTCAAGAAATCCCGCTTAGTTAATACACCTGTGCACAGGTGTTTAAGCAGAGGTTCGGGATGTGCACACAGGAAGTAAAAACTAAATATAAAAATATATGTTTCATTTTAGCGCACTTTAACACTATTTATTTCTGTTGTGCTGTGACTTTAATCTGTCGGTTTTGAACTTGTGTTTGCATTTTAAATGCGGTTATGTTGTGGGTTGTTTCCGTAGCATTTTGGCTTGTTTCTGTTGTGTTGTGAACTTCTGTCTGTCATTTATATGTTGTGTTGTGCCACCATAGGCTAGTATTTTGAGTTTTGTTTTAAAGTTAAAATATGTTGCTTTTAGAAGATTTGGCATCCCTGACTTGACTACAAGACTGCTCTGAGTCAGTCAGCCCACATTCCTGAATTTATCCAAACTAACAGAATGTTAGCTTTTACAGACTGAGTAGGATACACTAACAGCCCAGATGGCTACACTATGTGGGTCTGGCATAATGCAAGTGTTTAGACTCTGGACCAGACAGACTGAGGATCTGTCAGCACTCCTACGAGCGTGGGTTGCGTTACAGATCCATGCACAGAGCCAATCTAGCAACTTCCCTCTTACCTGCCCCATGCCTAAAATCATACAAACATTTCTTACCTCATTATTGCTGGCAAACTTTTCACAGGCGGTAACACACAGCTCCATAGTTTCGACTCTCATTTCCTCTGGCATGTCTGTGTGCTACAAAAGATAAAAAGTGTGTTTACATGTAAAGCTTGCAAACGGTGTAGGGATTATAGCACTTTTCATCTCTGGTTCCCATCTTATGAAGGTTCAAAAGTAACAATATACTGCAATTTAATATACTATATATAATAAAGTCTACTCTTAATTTTAAGGGGACAAATGCATGTGAGCTTGATTAATATTAACGTTTACATTAAAAAATAAAAGAGGACAGCAGTGCCAAATCCAGAAACAACAACAAAATACAGAAGCCTAACTTGAGAAGTGGCTGATGGGAAAAAAACAGCAAAATGAAGGTAAATTTCAGAACTATAGTTAACTGCTCGGACAAATGATTTGAAACCTGAATAATCAAGAGTTTTAGGGCAAAAAAACGAATGTTTTAGAATAGCCAGGTCAGGACTCTTAACGGAAAACCCTAAAAGCAAGATTTCCCAGGAATAATCAGCAACAGGTATTAAATAAAAGAGAAACTACAGACATGACAAAGCACCAACAAGAGAAAAGGCCCAAGCAGTAACTAATTTTAAAAAATTAAAGTATTAATTATTAGAATTTTAACCTTATCTTAAATTACATTAGGACCTCTAAAAATGCATGACCACATGTATAAAGTGCTGTAACTCCTAATAAACAGGGTAGTGGAGTAATTAAGATGCTATGTTACTGATCAGAAGTTTGGGTGTCCAATTCCCAGTACCACCAAGCTGCCACTGCTGGGCCCCGTGAGCAAGGCCCTTAACCCGTGAATGCTCAAATGAATAAAAATGAGATAAATGTAAGTCATCCTAGATTGGGGCATCTATCAAATTCTGTAATTCTGCAAATACCCTTAAAGTAAGGACATGTTTGTTAAACGAATGAGGCCTAAAACAATATTGCTATCCACATTGCTTATTTTTTATGCTTACACTATTGTGGGTTATATCCCAAAGTTTAAATTAGGTCACTTGATATGTATGGTGTAAATTCAGCCTCTGTGTAAGCTTTTGCATCTGTATTTGTCAGGGAAGTCGCTCTGAATAAGGACATTTGACAAAAGCTAGAAATGTAACTGTAAATCTGTACTGTGGTGTCTCTCTGTACTGAAACTTGGAAGAACTTTCCTTTAAAACCCGTTTATTAGGTTGGTGAAAAAAGTTTTTTTGACTATTCCATTTCAAATATTCTCAGGTGTTTATTTAAATAATTAAGACTTATTTAACAATAAATAATCTAAGCTCATAAAAAAAGAAAATATTCAACTTTATTGTCATTGTGCAAGGTACGTGTACAGAGCCAATAAAATGCAGTGTTTTTCGCATATCCCATCTTAGTAAGTTGGGGGGTCAGAGCACAGGGCCAGCTATGATACAGCACCCCTGGAGCAGGAGGGGTTAAGGGTCTTGCTCAGGGACTTGCAGGTGTTTCTGGTCTTCAGATCAGCAACTCAGCACCTTAACCATTTGAGCCACCGCTGCCCCCTCAATTATGCAGTTGGGTTCAGGAAACTAGTGATTTGGGGAAGTGGTGGCTTAGTGGTTAAGGTGTTGGACTGATACCAGAAAGACCGGGGTTCGTTTCCCAGCACCACCAAGTCACCACTGTGGGTCCCTGAGTGAGGCCCTAAACCTCAATTGCTCAGATGTATAAAAGAGATAAATGTAAGTCGCTTTGGATAAGGACGTCTGCCAAATGCTGTAAATGTAGTGATTATTTTCCAATCACAACACAGAACTGAATTCTTACCCTGATGAGAGGAAAGCTGTGTAGTCTTTTATAGTCTGCCTCCTCTTTTTTAGTACCTTCCGTTTCTGCCATTTGGATTAATGACTAAAGAAAAACAGAGAGAGGAAAAAAAACATTGATTAGTTTCTGATATGTTGGTGTATCAGGCAAAATAGGTGTGAAAGATACATTACAAGTCCTAAACAACTAACTTCCAGCCAAAAAAAGATCATTATAGATCATCATTATCATTATAGAAATAATTTTAAGAAATGTACAGTTATGTAGCCATTTTTTTTTATCCCTTTAACTTTTTTACAGACTGGGATTTGCAAATCGACGTCCTAAACAGACGCTAGAAAATGATGAGATATTTCCAACCGTACAGTTCCACATACCGCTGCTAACCTGCGGTTCCTTTGGACTGACTAGCCCGCTAGCAAGACAATGGAAGTCAGAGTCAGTGTGTTATGCTAATAATCCCCCCCCAAACTACCTTGTTAATTCCCCCTTAGTGTTTTTTTTTTTCTGGTAACTTAAAATAAAACACGGTAACATCTAGTATATTTGTTCGTTAACACTGCTGACGTCATAACACCACTGTCCGCTTACAATTTTTTGTTTTGGGCTAAACGCTAACAAGCTAACATAGCAACCGCACAGACATTAGCTAGCCAGGCTAGTTTTCTTGCACGTAACAGAGAACTAAAGCCGTTATTAATAACGCTGATGCTTATTAAAACCTACATATATTCCAAACCCGAAGTGTTACATTAGCACTGCCTCGCGTTGCGATGAAACTTACTTTCTTTACCTACTGTTGACATGGAGACAAATCAGCCATAGCAACCACGGAGAAGGAAACCCACGTGACTGTACTACTTCCGGCGTCGTGACTGACAAAATGCATGAACGTCGACCGGAGAGAAAATAAATAAATAAAATAAAAGATGTCATTTTTAATTAAAAGGTTGGTCTTTTGGCCTTTTTTAAGGAGCCGTAAATAAAAAAAATAAAATAGCAAATAAACAAAAATTATCTGTATACTATTAAAATTATATTTCTACAATTTATTCAGTATTCCTGTCCATAAATCTACTACTGCTATTCATGTAATGTTTTATGATCCAGAGCAACTTACATTTATCTCTTTTATACCACCAAACAATTGTGGGGCCCAGCAGTGGCAACATGGTGGTGCTGGGCATTGAACCCTGATCCTCCAATTAGCAGTCCAACATTTTAGCCACTGAGCTACAACTACCCAGTAGCAGTTCTGGTCACATATTCCCAGGCTGGGTTTCCACCAACTTTTTTTTCTGTTTTTCTTCTACCTTAACATACCATGATCTGGATCCATGACTCTGACCTGAATTAAGGCAGAGGTCCTAAAGATAAAGGTTGACAAAGTTGTTGTGGAAGAAATTGAGTGTCCTGCTAATAGTCCTAACCTCAATGTTCAGTGGAACTCCCTACCTAATGTTAGCATCTGTTTTTGCTTCAGAATCTAGTGGAGAGGTTTTTTTTTTACATAAGCAGAGCTTATTACTACAGCAAATTGGAAAATAAACTGTTATAGGGTATTTTAAAGCATATATGTTTGTGATGGTCTGTGTGAAATTAGATGTGACTGCTGAATTTATAGTTTTATAGTTTTACTCTTGTTAGTAAAATTCCAACAAGAGTATGAGAAAAGCATGTGCCCCAAATTGTTCAAAAGTAGGTCTACACTGCTGGCCTAATAAGGGAATTGTGGGACATCACTAATTGACTCGAGAAAAAAAGTTACACACCCAATTTCTTTGTCCCGATTTCACAACATGCATTTTACAGTGTGAGCCTGGTTTCAGGAGAGATTTGTTACGGATGGAGAAAGATAAATGAAGATGAAATCAGCAGTAAAAAAAATAGTTTCCCTCTCTGGGTTTACACCGGATGAAGATATTTTTTTAAATGATATTTGTTGACATTTCTCGTTGTCTTTATTGTAGATTTTTTGTTAAGTTGAAAAAACAACTGACTTGACTTATTTAGTTAAAAAGCAGAAGCTAAAGGAGCTGTGACTGTGTGGCTAAGTGATTACTTTAAACTGTGGAGAGCGATGGAGAGAGAGAGAGAGACAGAGTGAGATAGACAAAGAGAGAGAGGGAGGGGGGAAAGAGAAATAGAGAGAGAGAGAGAGTGAGGGGGGAAAGAGAAATAGAGAGAGAGAGAGAGTGAGACAGAGGGTGAGGGGGAATAGAGGAAGTGATTGAGAGATGAGAAAGAGAGATAGCAAGGGAGGGGGGGGGCAGAGAATGATTAAGAGAGAGAGAGAGAGAGAGAGAGAGAGAGAGAGAGAGAGAGAGAGAGAGAGAGAAAGAGAGAAACACCCAGGCACTATTTACAATAAAATTATTTCATTTCAATCTTTAACTCTAAATCCATTCCTGATTTCATTTCACCTTTAAGAAGGTTTAGTATAATAAATTTAATACTTTTGGAAGGCCTCCCTTAGTCAGAGCGACTTACATTTATCTGTTTTATACAACTGAGCAATTGGGGGTTAAGGGCCTTGCTCATGGGCCCAGCAGTGTCAGATTCGTGGTGCTGGGAATTGCACCCTGATCTTCCAATTACTAGTCCAACACCTTAAACACTGCGCTACAACCCCCCTCATATAGTAATATAATAGCAATCTATTTTTACTTACACCAGCATAAATTTAGAGTTTGTAAAAGCCAGTATATTAAAGCAATTGTAAGATATAATAACCATTCATTAAATATTACTTCATCAGGTAATTTGCTAGTGGTCCATCTAAGCAGTGGTAAAATAAGAGGTAAAATAAGCATGTTTACAGTTTACGTGCCATGTGACCCAAGTCAAGATAATTATTTAATAGCACTGTAGCAGGAGGTGATGGAACGGTTGCCAAGGAACTGCAGCGATCCCTCAGGATAAATGCTGAAAAGACCCAAGGCCATAAAATAAAAAAAAGGCTGTTTATTAGAATTTATTAGTTTATTCGCATTACACTGTAAGCAGTATGAGAGAAATTTAGAAAAGTAACCAGAGTGCAAAGTGTAGAAAAAACATTCAAGCAACATTTTTCTCTTTAACATAAACATTTTTATGTATACACCAAGTACATGACAGCACAGTGACCACGTTAGTTTGAACTTTAAACGAATAACAGGCACCACATTATTATTAACATACAATAGACCTTAATGCACAGGAAAAAAAGAGAAACGGCGGATAGAAACGATAGATCAATAGTCGTTTTCAGTTTAACTGTCGATGTTCATCCTTGTGCTACTGCATGCAGCTGTTTTTTTTCTTAAACAGCCCTCGTACAAATGCGCAAAACAATGTTTGTGCTCAGTGTTAAATACACAAAAAACCTAAACTGTACATTTCTGGCTTGTTTCATCTCTGTACTTAGAGAGTAACAGCATACTCTGATATAAAAATACATATCAGGAATACGTATACACATGGCACACACTATATTACACGGTACACTTCCCATGGAATTCCATTATAATTCATATGGAATGTGGATTCAATCACAGTTATTAAAGTTTAACATACAGATAAGTTTATCAACAGCTATGGCTTAACAATATGTCAAAAACAAGAATAATATATGTGTCTCATATAAGACCTGTCTGCATTATTTGGTAAGCACAATATGTTGGTCTGGTTGTCAGGGATTATTATTTTGCAAACAGTTTTTTTTTTTGCTTTAGAATATTCGACGATATTATACAAAAGAAACACAGTTAAATTATAGGGAAGTGGTAGCTCAGCGTTTAAGGTGTTGGATTGCTGATTTCCAGCACCACCACCACGTTGCCACCGCTGGGCCCCTGAGCAAAGCCCTTAACCCCCAATTGCTCAGTTGTAGAAACAGAATAAATGTAAATCGCTCTGGATAAGAGCAACTGCCAAATGCTGTAAATGATAAATGAATAATAATGATAATATGCACTGTATGTACTGGATTGATAGCTATATTATAGTTCCAATAAAAAAATTGTCTAAGCTAAAAAAAAAAAGTAAAACATAATGCAACAAATTTAATTTTGTGAGTTAAAATTATACAATTGTTCACACAAACATTTCTGTTTGTTTTAATTGAATTATTAATAATGATTAATTATATCCTACTGAAGAAAAGAGACTAAAATAAGGGTCTAATCCTAACAAGTATGACACATAAATAAAATTAGGCTATAAGGGCAGCTCCTCCAGGGACGCCTATTCATTTCCATGCTGCCGTCTTTATTTTATATGACTTTATACTGTTCTCAGAGACACAAACTTTATGCTCATCTACCCTTTTTTTCCTTCGCAGTGAAAGATCAATGGACATCAGGCTTTGCAAATGTAAATGTTTTGTAAAGGCCAGGAACACCATGTTCTACAGTCACAAGCAGCTTCTGGGAATTGCTTGACTTTTTGAGTTCATACATTAATTATTTGAGCTGCCAAAAAGACCAGAATCTCTATAAAGCTTCTTGAACTGGATTTACACTGTGTAATTTTCAATAGTCTTTCGCGATTGTTGCTTGTCAGAGCATATAAATATGATCACTATGTCACACTGTAGGATCTGTAGGAGTTTTCATAA
The DNA here is from genome assembly GCA_005784505.1 of Bagarius yarrelli. Taxonomy (NCBI): domain Eukaryota; kingdom Metazoa; phylum Chordata; class Actinopteri; order Siluriformes; family Sisoridae; genus Bagarius; species Bagarius yarrelli. The sequence goes on from VCAZ01000020.1 coordinate 2,849,633, forward strand.
TGGCACAACAGTCAAAATAAGAAGGCACACAAGAAGACTTATCTGTAGTTTTACTTAATCAATCTGTGACATGATATGCAACCCATGTTTTCTTGCTCAATAGTAGCTAGAAGCAACCCCCCCCCCAAAAAAAAATCTTTGCTCATGACATACTTCATAAAGCTTTTTTTCATCAGACACTTTTCTTAATTTTCCTAGATAGTTTGTATTTGTTGCATTTGTTGCATCATACACTATTGGTTCTTGGCATAGAGAAGTTACATTGTAGGTAAGTGTGTGAAACCTTAGTGACATAGTTTATCGGACGGAAAAATGGATCGCAACTGCCGTTAATCTGCTGCTGCGGGACTTGTCAAACGAGCGATCAATGGCAATACATTTCATCGTAAAATAAAAAAAAACATTTTAGGATTTTAATATTTGTCTCAGACAACCAAATCTTGACTAAAATCACACAGTGTAAACCCGACTTTAGAGTGTCGTTCAAGTGAACTGGTGGTTGGATTGATTATAGAGGTGTGAGCGAATAAGGTTGTTACTTTATCGACACAAATAACATTTTTGAAGCATATAAGAAGACACCATTATCTAAGTGGTAGCTCAGGTGTTGTACTGCTAATTTGGAGGTGCTATGTTCGAGTCACAGGACCACCAAAATGCCAGTATTGGGCCATTAAGCAAGCCCATTAGCCTTAAATGTCTAAAGAAATTGCACTAATATATGCCACTCTGAATGAGGAAGTCTTGATTACAATTACTCAAATATCAATTTTCTGAAGTTTGTCCAAGGAAATTAAGGGCAGAAGGGTGTCTGCCATACTCTTTTCAAGCATATAGGTGTGTTCTGCCTTTTCCCCCCAAATCACATGGGACAAACTTTAAGCTCATGTTGACTTATTTCTGTTCCTAAAAACCGTAGACACTGTACAACCCCCCCCCCCTTTTTTTTTTCACTTCTAAATTGCTGCATAAATTGATGTCCATGTTCTGTTCAGGCGAGCTAAAGATATTTATTCTGTAACATTTGCATATTCAACATGAAAAATAACAAAAAGTTAAAGTGCAAAAAATAAACTGATGTAAAATCTGAATCCAACTTAGTTAATTAAACTTAACTTAATTAAATAAAGAAAGAAAAAATAAATAAGCATGAAATATCTGTCTTAGTTCAATCTTTCTACATCTTTTCACTATCCCAAAACATAGAAAAATCATTCCGGTAAAAATAAATTATAACTTAGTATTTCAATATAATTTCACGTTCAGGCAGACAATCAACACAAGCAGTTTCAGTCTCCGTTTTCTCCTGCTCTTGTCTCAGACACCCACCACCCCGTCCCGTTCCCACATGATGTGATGCTTCACTCCTGCACTCTAGTTTGATGACTACAGTGCTCAGATGGCTGCTTAGTGACGCCTCCGAACACTTCCACCTCACGGCTAGTCCAAGGGACTACATTACCTAGCATGCCTGTGCTACAGTGGGCTAGAGCAGAAAGCTCTGCACGGGTCAGCGGACGGTCCCACATGTTAAACTGCGAGAGATCGCCGAAGAGAGCTCGTGATGCCTCGAAACGATGTCCACCCACTGAACTCTGCATGCAAGAGATGACAGCAGTTAGCAGTTAGCTTTGGATCAAATAGGAAAATCAAATAGACTTTTAAGTCATGCAGCAGAGAAAATGTCTTGTCAGCATTGCCCTTGATCAGTTTGGGCACTGAAAACACGATGTGG